>CM055265.1:98159693-98721696 GCA_029237695.1 Conchocele bisecta
GAGAGACGTCAGTTGTTTGGCCTCGCTGCCATGCTGCCATTTGAGTTGCATGGAAAGTATTCTTTCCATCGAGTGTTTCATCAAGGATGTCAATGTTATCACATGTGTAATGGATGAATTTATTTGCCACAATGTTTGGTGGAATGACAGCACCAGTTGCTTGGTCCAATGATTTGAGAGTACTCTCAGCCAATGAAGTGTCAACTTGCAACACCTGCTCATAACTCAAACAATGCCCTGCCTTGTTGAATAATCGTACCAGGTCTTTTGACCGTGTGGCTTGATGAAGAGTACTTGCGAGACCAACATGTTTTGGAGTCCATTTCTTGCCACCACTGACACAGTAAACTAGATCTTGTGCCAAACTCAGAACTCTGCTCTGAACATGTTCTTCATTGTTCCCACTGCTATCATCGTCAAGGGATGCTTGGCCACCGACGATCAGTCTCAGTAGCATATATAAACTATCTGGAACGCATGCTATAGCATCTTCTTCACTGACAGAGAACCCTTTGTGTCCTGGCGTTTCCATCATGTCTCCACGGATCTTCAGAGCTACATGAACAAGTGATAGGAAAGTGTCATCCTGTGGCTCATATTTAGGAAAAGCTAACTTCTCGCTCTCTGTGTGTCTACTTCCATCTTCAAAAACTGATGTTGGCTGGTACTCAGTGGGAATCAGTACTGTTTTTCGTTCCGATATACACCTGTCAAGAGGTTGAAAGAAATTGAAAATATCCCCAAGCTGTGACTGCAAATTTTCCTTGAATGTCCCTCTTCTGCTTTGATAGGACTGCTGAATCGTGGCTTGACGATTCTTCAGCAAGCTCCTTATACCTTTCCCATACATCATCGAGAAGAATCACGTGTTCCTTTGTCAGCTGATTGGCGGGAGCTCCTGGCAAAGCCATATCATAGCAAGGTCTGTATTTGATGATTCCAGCTTTGTTTTGGATGTAGACCTGTTGAATGCGCTGAGACAATTCAGATGGTATTTGGCCTCAGCTGCAATTAAGTCAATAACTCCTGCCAATCGAAGGCCAACTTCGTAGTCAAGATGTGATGCTTGAATTATTTGGTCACTCATTTGCGTAGTCATGACCGAGATCAGTCGTGACTCTTACTTGTAGTTGTTTGACAGAATATGCAAAGGCTCCAGTTGACTCGCTGCACACCTTTTCGTAATGAACGCCTCTCACATGTACCACCTGGAACACTTGTGCTGCAACATTCTCCCTCTGTATTGAAACATCAGTCTGTGTCTTTCGAAGACGTTCTATTTTATTACCCTGAGTGTGAAGCCGGCATAGCACAGTTTGTGCCACACAAGAGATACGGGTGTGGCAGAACCTAATGCAGTCTCAATCCGATCAATTACGTCTATATGTTTGGAGTGCCTCAGTTTCTTTCTGCTACATGCTGCATGCCTGACTGTTGTCAGTCCATGTTCAGTTGCTTCACTCAGGTTTGTTTTGGGTTTATGCGCTTGGCAGAAAATGCACGGCTGTAGTCTACAGGTGACGGCCTCTTCAAGCTAATCATGGGATCCATTGTAGCCCACAAACAATCCCTTTTATAAGCGTATGTAACTAGAACAACGCCGGTATGTATTTAGTATGTAATAAAATATCGTGTTTCGGTAAGGCACAACAAGTGTGATCTTTTCAAAATTCGATAATACACATAGTATAGTAGCATACGTATAAATGATAGCGATGATGCATTCTGAGGGCCAATGCGATAAACTTTACTACAACCGAAAAAAATGATAGCGCTGTTGAGATTTGAACACTAATGGAATTTTAGTAATAAATGACTGCAGATGTTGAGTCAGTGACATCTATTTTGTTGTTGTTGCTATTGTTGTTGTCGTTATATATACGATGTTGATTATATCCAGGCGCTGTATTTCATGATTGAGCATAAAGTTGCTACAGAAAATGTGTGCACATCCCCTCAAAATTACAATCATAAACAAACATGAGACGCGCCGCGACATAACGTACCTTCGGGTATTTGGAATTTTCGCCGTAAATGGTTTTGTAAAATTGAACGTAATTTTTGTACGAATTTGACGAAAATTGCAGAGCAAATGCTGAATTTAATTCCGCATTTGCTCTGAAATTTGCGTAAAATTCTGAAGTCATTTGCAGGAATAATGTTCAATTTTCACAACCTTTTACGGCGAAAATTCCAGATACCCGAAGGTACGTTATGTCGCGGCGCGTCTCATATGTAATATTCAAGTGCAATTTATACATTGTAGTAATTTCAATATTTTGGCGGCCATGTTGGACTTTTTCGCAATTTGAATTTCGTTTATACTATTAACAAATAGAGAAATATACTTATCATGCTCATTAAAACAGACAGCATGCGGACATGCCATCAAAAGTACAACCAAAATGTCTGTTCAAGTGAGTTTATAGTATTTTTTCATATTTTTGGCGGCCATCTTGGATTTTCATAAAAGCAAGCCCATTAGCAATTCACACCCAGGAGATTTTGATACTCGATGACAGTTCTAAACAGAGAAAAATACAAAAGAAATTATGGTGATGAAAAAATGCACTGGGCAACTAGTAGTGCTTGTCCCAAGACAGTGCCGAAAATTGTCGATTTGGCAGCCATTTTGTTTATGCTAATTAGATGGTCAAGACCTCAAAATTCAGCTTGGCAACCGGGCTAGTCGAATTCAGCATACCTTAATTATGTTAAAAAGTCAGGTTGCCAACTTTTACTAAAAAATGCTTCTAGACTCTTATACAGGGCCCTTTTCTAGAAACATGTCTTGTCTATTGTTTATATAGCCGTAAAGATTGGGCAGCTTTTATGAAACAGACAGTAATTCACTGATTGATTGAATTTGAGTTTTCTATCTGCTACCTATATGTGCATTCACTGAATACATGCTGTTCATTTACAAACTGTGCATCTGAATTTAAAGGTACATACCCACTCAGTAGGCACAAACTGTTCTTTACAGGAAGTAAATAAGTGTATAATTGTGTCACTATTCCACCAGTTCTAAACATTACGAGTCGCCGCTATACAGGTATAATCATTTAGTAATATTTATTTTACTGATAGTGACGAGCATTGGTATCAGATCATTTTTCTATGCAAATGAGGCATGATATTTTTTAATTATTTATACTAATTAAATGTGTCACCTGAAAAAATAATATTTTCGACAGATTATAAAGTATGATAATTGCACATCAAAAATTAAATACAGCGTATAAATAGCAATGTTCGTTAACAGTTTAAGGAAACACGATTATCGCCCCTGATATCAATGTTGAAAGTTACGTCTGATATAAAATGTATAATAACGCCAATCAATACGTGGGATAATGCTGAATGAATGTTTATTTGGCCAGAAAATACCTCAGATGATGTCTCTTGATATAAAGAACATTTTTTGCCTACTGAGTGGGCATGTACCTTTAACACTGCTTGTGATTTCATATTATAAACTAGAAAATTGTAAGACACAGATGATGCACCCTTAGCTAGATGTTCCTAAATTGGCTACCAGTATGTTATATTGCTATTTATTTAACAGTGTTTAACGGCCAGTCAACAGCTACAGGCATTTTAGGCCGGGTTAACAGCTTCAAATCCCATATTTCACATGTACGGATGGTGGGAAAATGCCAACATCAGAACTAAATATTTACAGGAAAAATATATATTCAGCCCCTGACCCAGGTTCTCCCCACACCAGAGTCACTTAGTCCCCCTCCCAAAAACCATTAGGATTAGTACTAAACTTACTACTTTTATAATGTAAACAAGAACGCCACCAATGATGAGAAACATGCACATGAAGTTTCAACCCAATCACTTGTACACTAAAAAAGACATTTGCACACATCTATGGAATGTGAAATTCCAAGTTATTTGACCTTGACACTAGGTAAGGGGGAGGGATCATTGTCAAGGTCAGGAATGATCGAGACAAATTGTCTCCCCTATTATCATATGCACCAAGTATACTTCAATTGTTATGACGTTATGGCCAATATAGTTTGATCTGACGAACGAAAAGTGGTAACAATGCAGTTGAAGTGTAAGGGATAGGCTAGAGTAGATAAATACACGTAGTCACTTAATCACTTACATGTATAATGTACACTATATTACATGGGGAACACACAGGAATACATGATACATTGATATGCGAACATCACTGTACGGTGCATGATACTATTCAATTACAAGGTTGTAAGCCAATCGACTGTTATAATACTTTAACGCAACTTAAAAGCTATAGACGAATAAACTCAGTATGTGGTATCCCAATGGTCCCGTAGTGGACAATAGTATGAATGCACAAGTGAAATAACATACAAGTACAACATGGCAGAACGAACATTGGAGGACAAATGACAATCATCTGAGCTACCCCAGTGCTGGCATATCTCGATAGATAGTGGTAACCTCTGAGTATTCAAGGTCCCAAGGTCTGCCTCACCCGCAGTATGAGGTCTAGTCACTAATATGGCTATTATCCAACTTCAAGTGGATTAATCCATAAACAATATATGTAGTCTTACTACAATCCCTTAGCCATGATATGCCATGATAGGAGTATTACCATACACTATCAAAGTATACATATGTATTGCCTATGCAATATATTTACAAAGTCTGAATGTCAAAGTCAAAGCCGGATGTGGTTACATCACATGGTAGGCAATAACGATAATGTTCCGGAAGCTGGTACCGGAAGTAAAGTTCCAAAGGTAGACTGTCGTGAAGTATTATTTCCGGAAGTGGTGGACCAGATGTAAAGTTCCTATGGTATCACTAGACTGTAGCAACCCGGATGTGGTGGACCGGATGTAAAGTATCCATGGTGAATCAATTGGTTGTAATACCGGAAGTGGTAGACCGGATGTAAAGTTCCGATATAATACAAATGGCGATTATCACGTTGGCTAAGACGCCGGGAAAAGTTTCACATAGGTGACATTTAACTTGGTGGTAGTATAATAATATGATATATGTGTATGGTGTTTCACTTCACTAATCTATGGCTGTGACTGTCTGCTGAACGCGATGTAGCAATCACACACTGCTCTATACAGGCCTGTACCCGGAGCTGCTACACACACTGCGCCAGACAGACGTACGGACATTCGGACGACCTGGTACTCTGCACTGACTGGGGTCTGCCCTCAACGAGTGGACCAAAACATCCAATGTGGCTCACTGGAGCGATCTCAAGAGGCTACAAAATGAAATGAGCCTCCAATTACTGGACAAATACGCACAGACGGACATACAGGATGTACAACAGACTAAAACGGGAATCGAACAACGGCAAATCACAGCTGAAATAAAATGTAGGTACATACCAAAATCCTCTGTGTCACTGGTGAATACAGTACTATCCTTCTGCTACCAGAAAATGCCCAACACATTGCGAGACATCGCCTATATACGCACCAGCGAATCCACGCACGGAATAATGAATATGCCTACCTCGTTCGACATCTCAGCATAAATATTACAAAACCCTGGCTTTTGCCATTTCACCCGTGGGTTATATTTGGCATAAATATGTTCCCACGCCATAAATTCAACCAAACTAGTGTACAGCCCTCGCGGAATAAATACCATCCAACATGGTATATCCCACACTACCATAAATCTGCACACTATAGACCCAGATCTCATAATGCGAAATGGACTCGACTGGTCTCGACATACGAGGGTCGCTATTTGGCCCCGCCAAACCCGTCCATATCGGTACTACGGGCTGTACACTCAAATGAGAGTGTAGCACAATGACATACTAAACTCAAATATCGTGGTCATTTACGGAAATATCACGACACAAAGCATACACCAGTATGGGATCGGATATACAACACTTCTACTGAAGTTATTTTACCTTGACTTTGGGAACGTGGGGAGCATAGGTGGGGCGCAGAATGAAAATATCAATGATGAGAAACATGCACATGAAGTTTCAAGTCAATTACTTATACACTAAAGAAGTTATAGGAGAATGGAGAAACGCGCCCAAATCTACTGAATGTAAATTTTCAAAGCTATTTGGGTGGGGCTATGCGATGGGATAATAACCACATTCAACTCTCAAGTAACCAGAACGCCAAAATAAGGTGATTGCTGAGGAGTGTCTCACCTCTATGAATGGGTCAAGGTTACTCGTATGACCCAGGATGGTTAGCTATCAATATGAGGAAGCTAATGAGAATATCTGTCTAACGTATCGGGAGAAATGTGAAATTTGGACGTACGTCCACGTTTTGATGAACATGACCTGCATTTCAAGGAAAATAGGTCGCCATGGTCACCTGAATGACCCAGGATGGTTAGGTATCAAAGTCAGCAAGCTACTGATGATGTTTGGCGCAGATCCGACAAGGTATGAGGAGATGTCCAAAGTTTTGACAGACATGACCTATATTTCGAGATGCCACTGGATGGATAGCTATCAACATGAGAAAGCTATTGCTTTCGTATGTCCAAAATTACATCCCACAAGGTTAAGTTCACCATGGTGAGAAAGCTATTGTTCTGGGATGTGAAATTTGGACTAAGTCCAAAATTACATCACACAAGGTTAAGGGCACCATGGTGAGAAAGCTATTTTTTGATATGCAAAATTTGGTATGCGAAATTTGGACGATGTAAAAATTACGTCCCACAAGGTTAAGTTCACCATGGTGAGAAAGCTATTGTTTTAGTATGCAAAATTTTGTATGCGAAATTTGGACTATGTCCAAAATTACATCCCACAAGGTTAAGGTCACCATGGTAAGAAAGCTATTTTTTGGTATCCGAAATTTGGTATGCGAAATTTGGACTGTCCAAAATTTATGTCCCACAAGTTTTAAGGTCACCATGGTCACCAAGGTGAAGGTCACCCGAATGACAATGGATGGATATCTATCAATGTGAGGAAGCTATTGATGAAGTTTGGTGATGATCCGACTAACGGATCAAGAGATATGGGAAATTTGGCCAAAATTTACGTCCCAAATTGTTGACGACACCCGAATTGTGTTTCACTAAACTTCGTACGACTAAAATGTTCGTAAGTGCAAATTTAGGATCGTCTGTAAATTTCAATTGATGAATTTACATTTATTGAGCATAGGCTGCAGATAGGCTCAGTAAATGTAAATCCAATAATAATTTACAAGAAAATATGTGAAATTTACAGACTAATAATTTTGCACTTTAGTCGTACGAAGTTTAGTGAGACGACCCCCAGGTGCCCTGAGACAAGGATATCCGTATAGTCACACCCATGTGAGATTTCCTTCAAATTCGTGGGTAAAAACTTTTGTTTTAACCCATTTGTTGACATGGTAAACACAATGGACATGTCAAAAGTCGCATAAATTCAGACTAAAAAGTCTTATTCTGGGACAAATAAATAATTTGAGATTCGCAAATATATTCTATATAGGTGCCAGAAAAAGTATCGATCATATGCACTGGTGTGGAACAAGGATATTCCACCATCGTGAAGAGAATATGTCTGACACTCGTGTGGAATATCCTTTTCTCGCATACCCAGAGTCCATTTCAATGTTATTTCCGAAGCCACGCCCATGTGGGATTTTTCTGTCTCACACAGCTATCTCACACGGTTAACCTGTCACACACTGCCGGAACTACTTTTTGTGTATTGGCTTCCAAACGTCGTCTGCATTGTTTACAAACACGCGCTCTCTACACAGTACTGTCAGTAGACAACAATTTCAACAGCGTCGCTCTGGATTTGTTATGTAGGCTATTATTTATTTCATGTTTTATCCAGTTTTATCAACTTTGCGTAAATTTGTGGGACGAGTTGTGTAAGGGGGCGTCTGTAAATCAGTTGGCCGAATACTGAATACATGATTATTATTAAAAAATGTAATTGACAGCAAAATATTTACCTCGTATGTTGTTGATTCTTCCCCAAACATATGTATAGTGACAGTTGATAGTGATTGGAATATTTGTTTAATAATCCAGTGAGCAAGAATTTCTTGAAAACGGCAACGTGTTGAAATGACAAATGTCCGTCGGAGTGAAACTTTCGGCGGACTGATATTTGCGTAATTGAAGACAGCTTCTCGGAATTGCAATACATATTCAAAACAAGAGGGCCATGATGGCCCTAATTAGCTCACCTGACTACATGAACACCAGAGGAGAATGTGACATTGAGTTCATGTGTTTTAAAACAAATTGTGCTATTTTTAGATGGCGGTCATTTTGGATTAAGCAATGACTCATTTTACCAAATATGAAAATGCTTCACCCAAGGATCTTAAGTTACTATGAAGTTTGGCCATCATCGGCCATGTGGTTTCTGAGAAAGACGTTCAAAATCTCGAATAAATTACCTTTTGGCGGCCATCATGGATGACATAATCATCCGATTCCGACAAATATTGCACCAGAGCAATCGCCTCATCGATACCTTCAATTTGATATATGACATTAGCATATTCGGTCAAAATAAAATTTGATCCCACGGGCCACGCCCATTTTTGACCCTGGGGTCACCATTTTCACAAATTTGAAAGAGCATTGTATATCAATCATTCCTACCAAGTTTCATCGAAATCCGGCCAGCGGTTCATGAGAAGAAGATTTAAGAATTTGTGCTATTTTTAGACGGCAGCCATCTTGGATTAGCGACGACCTCCATTTTAACAAATCTGAAAAGGCTTCACCCATGGACCATAACTTTTAAGTTTGGCCACCATGGGCCAAGCGGTTCATGTGAAGAAGAATTTTGAAATCTCTAATAAAAGAACAACCTTTTGACCTTTCGGCGGCCATCTTGGATGACATAACCATCCGATTTCGACAAAAAATGCACCAGAGTGATCGCCTCATTGATACATACGATTTGATATATAACATGACCATATTCGGTCAAAAATAAAATTTGACCCCACGCCAATTTTTGACCCCGGGGTAACCATTTTAACAACTTTGAAAGAACATTGTACATCGATCATTCCTACCAAGTTTCGTCGAAATCCAGCTAGCGGTTCATGAGAAGAAGATTTTTTAAGAATTTATGCTATTTTTAGACGGCGGTCATCTTGGATTAGCGGTGACCTCCATTTTAACAAATCTGAAAAGGCTTCACCCATGGACCATAACTCTTACGTTTGGCTACCATGGGCCAAGCGGTTCATGTGAAGAAGAATTTTGAAATCTCTAATAAAAGAACGACCTTTTGACCTTTCGGCGGCCATCTTGGATGACCTAACCATCCGATTTCGACAAAAATGCACCAGAGTGATTGCCTCGTTGATACCTTCAATTTGATATATGACATGACCATATTTGTTCAATAATAAAATTTGACCCCAATTTGACCCCACGGGTAACGCCCATTTTTGACCCCGGGGTCACCATTTTAACAACTTTGAACGAACATTGTACATCGATCATTCCTACCAAGTTTTGTCGAAATCCAGCTAGCGGTTCATGAGAAGAAGATTTTTTAAGAATTTATGCTGTTTTTAGACGGCGGCCATCTTGGATTAGCGATGACCTCCATTTTAACAAATCTGAAAATGTTTCACCCATGGACCATAACTTTTAAGTTTGGCTACCATGGGCCAAGCGGTTCATGTGAAGAAGAATTTTGAAATCTCTAATAAAAGAACAACCTTTTGACCTTTCGGCGGCCATCTTGGATGGCCTAACCATCCGATTTCGACAAAAAATGCACCAGAGTGATCACCTCGTTGTTACCTTCAATTTGATATATGACAAGACCATATTCGGTCAAAATTTGACCCCAATTTGACCCCACGGGCCACGCCCATTTTTGACCCCGGGGTCACCATTTTAACAACTTTGAAAGAGCATTGTACATCGATCATTCCTAGCAAGTTTCGTCGAAATCCGTCTAGCGGTTCATGAGAAGAAGATTTTTTAAGAATTTATGCTATTTTTAGACGGCGGCCATCTTGGATTAGCGATGACCTCCATTTTAACAAATCTGAAAAGGCTTCACCCATGGACCCATACCATAACTCTTAAGTTTGGCTACCATGGGCCAAGCGGTTCATGTGAAGAAGAATTTTGAAATCTCTAATAAAAGAACGACCGTTTGACCTTTCGGCGGCCATCTTGGATGACCTAACCATCCGATTTCGACAAAAAATGCACCAGAGTGATCGCCTCGTTGATACCTTCAATTTGATATATGACAAGTCCATATTCGGTCAAAAATAAAATTTGACCACAATTTGACCCCACGGGCCACGCCCATTTTTGACCCCAGGGTCACCATTTTAACAACTTTGAAAGAACATTGTACATCGATCAGTCCTACCAAGTTTTGTCGAAATCCGGTTGGCGGTTCTTGAGAAGAAGATTTTTGAAGAATTTGTGCTATTTTTAGACGGCGGCCATCTTGGATTATGTAATGATGTAATTTTAACAATTTTGTAATCCCCCTACCTAAGGACCATGACCATGAAGTTTGGTGACTATAGGCCCAATGGTTACAGAGGAGAAGACGTTTGAAAATGTTCACAGACGACGACGACGGACGACGGACACATTGCGGTAACAATAGCTCACATGAGCTTCGCTCAGGTGAGCTAAAAAAGTTAGTATTATACCATGGTGGTTCGTTGATGGCATACTTTGGCTAAACATGATTCTGGACTTAATAGGTATGCGAGAAAATGTATTCCAGATATACTCCGGTGTGTGACTAAGGAAATTCCACCCTCGTGGTCAGAAGATGTCGTCAGAAACTCGGCAAAGCCTCGTTTCTGACAACATATTCTGACCACTCGGGTGGAATATCCTTGTCACACACCGGAGTATATATGGAATACTCTTAATCCCACACCAGTGTATATGATGGATACTCTTACAATAGTCTCACTTTCCACTATCAACAGCTAAGGTCATTTAAGGCCGGGCCAACGGGTTGGACTATCCCGTATTTAACCTGTCCATAAGGAGGGAAATTCCCAAAATCAGAACTCAATATTTACAAAAAAATATATATTCAGCCCTGAAATTCCACACCAGTCACTTAGCTCCAACCCCAAAAGGAATATCATCAGCACTAATCTTATTACTTTTTAATGGGGCATAACAGCATTTAGCTCTCGAGGATCAGAAGGCCAAAAATGTTCACGAGGACCAAACCAAGCAGGTCGGCATTCTGGTAAGATGAACCCTAATCGTTAAATTACCCTTGCAGTGCTCCCAACCAACCACCCACTGTAATACCCATTGCATGCTCCCACCTGCCACCCACTAGGTCAAGGTCAAATGACCCAGGGTGGTTAGGTATAAATGTAAGGAAGTTTGGCGAACATCTGACTACATTATCAGGAGATATATATACGATATTTGGACATACATTTTGATGGATGTGACCTATATCTTGAGACAAGACGATTGTCGGGGAGGGTCTCGCCCACTAAATGAGGTGATCACCATGGTCAAGGGCACAAAGGCCAAGGTCACAATATGAGGAAGTCCAAAATTATTAATAAGGTCACGGTCACCAAGGTCAAGGTCACACAAATGACACAAATTGAAGCTATTGCTGACTGTTGGTAATGATCCGACACAAGGTGAAGTTCACCAAGGTCAAGGTCAGCTGAATTACACTGATAGAACTTCATCAGTGGAAAACTGTAGGACTAGTTTGCATTACAAGTCTAAAGTTTCCGGACGGACAACACCACAACATAATACACTGCAGCTCCATTATAACACGGTGGTCGGGGTCCAAGATTTCAAACCGCGATCGAATCCGACCGCGTTATAAAATTTCGGGACATGCACGGGTACTGGTACTGCACGGGTTACTGGTATCATTCGCATTTCGGTTACCAACTATTGCGGGAATTCCATTAGCAACGGACCCATATAAAATCATGTCATTTGAACAGAAGTTAAAGTAATTATTAATAATGCCTATGACATACAAACTTGTATGTATTAATGTATTAAACATACAAGTTATTTATAAAATCATGCTTATTACGTTGTATAGTGCTCGCGATAGACAGACGCTTATTACAATGTATACTACTCGCGATCAACAGACGCTTAAACGGATTAATTGATAATAAATAATGCCTATGGTCACGTGTCCTGCCTATTCATGCGGTTGATACGTGCATAATCTCAGGATGTGGGGTCACGTGATCTATTGTTTATGCTGCAAGTCATATTGATGAATGAAATTTACGATTTAAGCGAGATTGCCTATTAACATGATTACCTGATTGAAGGTACATGTATTACATATGCTAACATACTAATAATAATCCTTTCATGGACTTTGAACTTCGTTGTTTGAATAAACTTGCAGAAATCACGAATCAACTAATTACACGATGACTACGACGTCCGACGATATTTTTTCTTTTTTTTCCCTTTTTTTTCTGTTGTTTTTTTTCTCTCGATTTTTTAAATATTTTTTTGGGATCCACGAGAGACCCGCGTTATAATGGAGATCACGCTATATGCGACCGCGTTATAATGGAGCTACAGTGTATGTCCCATTTTTCAAATGCGCATATAAAATGGTGTATGTTCAGAATGAAATTGATTGGAGAAACCATACCCTATTATTGTTTGTCTTTGTCCCTTTACTTGGATCCACGGGACTACCAGCCAGCGATAGCAGCACTTCACCCTGATTGGCTCCTCGCATGTCAGCCGGGGTCGGTGGTAGCCTACAACCCATCAATCTCGCATAACACATGAAAACAAAATGCCGCAATAAACATAATTATTGACACACCATATGTTTTGGTAACCCCTATTTAATAGGGATTTTCAAAAACAAATTGTATCCCAATACATTGTAGTAGGATAAATATACCTGAAAAAGCTGCTTATTTAAGGAGTAAACCATACAAAAAATATCCCAAGCTGTGTTACCTACCAAAATGTTTGTATTTTTCTGAACTTTATCACACTGCCGGAATAAATTGGCATAAATGGTGGCCATCTTGCAGCTCCAGATAAGATGCGTATTTGCTTAAATACCCAATTAAAATTGCCAAAAAAACAAACAATTGTTTGAATATAGCACTTACGACCTTATGCTACTAGACAACAAGAAACGAGGCAAAGCCACGAAGGCCAGGTTTTTTCCAAGCATGGACACTTGGATAACATAATTATACCCACTTATGTAGGCTAGATGGCCGTGGCCTGCATGTCGCGCCTTGGGGCGAGGCATGGACACTAACAAAATAGATATAGTAGATGGAAAAACTTTAACGAAAAAACTTTAACCGGACACACGGACGTACGGACGGACGGACGGACGGACAGACGTATGCCAAAATGCCGACGATATCGCGCTTTCCGCAAGCGGGTGCGACAATGATGATAAACACCCATGTGAAGTATCAAGGTAATGGGTGAAGCAGTTGCAGAGATATAGTACACGAAAAAACTTTAACAAATAAATTCAAAGTAATTTGACCTTGACATTGCGCACAGGGGCCGCACGGTTGGGGGTTAGAGTGAAAATATGGACGATGATAAACACCCATGTGAAGTTTCAAGGTAATGGGCGAAGCAGTTGCAGAGATATAGTATAACGAAAAAGTTTTTACCAAAAAATTTAACCAGACATACGTTAAAAAGTTAACGTTGAAAATGGCTAAGTCAATTACGTAGAAATAATAGGTGAAGGTAAAAAAAATGGTCACATGTTGGATAGTTGTATGTGGTAGGCACCCCTTGGTTATGAAGCTGTGAAAGTTTGGTGGTTCTAGGTGGTACAGTACCAAAGAAATGGACTTAAACACGAAAACTTAACATTGTAAACGCGAAACCTTAACATTTAAAATGGCTAAGTCGACTGCGCGGAAAAAATGGGTGAAGTTAAAAAAAAAGTAACATGTTGGATAGTGATATGTGGTGGGTACCCCTTGATTATGAAGCTGTGAAAGTTTGGTGGTCCTAGGTGGTACAGTACCAAAGAAATGGACTTAAACACGAAAACTTAACATTGAAAATGGCTAAGTCGACTGCGCGGAAAAAATGGGTGAAGTTAAAATAAAAGAAAACATGTTGGATAGTGATATGTGGTGGGCACCCCTTGATTATGAAGCTGTGAAAGTTTGGTGATCCTAGGTGGTACAGTACCAAAGAAATGGACTTAAACACGAAAACTTAACATTGTAAACGCGAAAACTTAACATTGAAAATGGCTAAGTCGACTACGCGGAAAAAATGGGTGAAGTTAAAAAAAAAGTAACATGTTGGATAGTGATATGTGGTGGGCACCCTTTGATTATGAAGTTGTGAAAGTTTGGTGGTCCTAGGTGGTACAGTAACAAAGAAATGGACTCAAACACGAAAACAAAATTAACATTGATGTGACTACGCCGCGACATCAGTAGTAAAGCTCAAACCCCGCCCCACCTGGCTTTCGCCAATCCAATAGCCTGGATTTTTTTTTTTCAAAAAACCTGGCTAAAAAGTAACATGTTGGATAGTGATATGTAGTGGGCACCCCTTGAGTATGAAGCTGTGAAAGTTTGGTGGTCGTAGGTGGTACAGTAACAAAGAAATGGACTCAAACACGAAAACTTAACATTTATTGTGGACGCCGCCCGCCCGCCGCCGCCCGCCCGGCTTTCGCCAATCCAATAGCCTGGTTTTTTTCCCCAAAAACCTGGCTAATGAAAAAGACAAGAAACGAGGCAAAGCCACGAAGGCCAGGTTTTTTCCAAGCATGGACACTTGGATAACATAATTATACCCACTTTTTGTAGACTAGATGGCCGTGGCCTGCATGTCGTGCCTTGGGGCGAGGCATGGACACTAAAAAAATAGATATAGTAGATGGAAAAACTTTAACGAAAAAACTTTAACCGGACACACGGACGTACGGACAGACGGACGTATGCCAAAATGCCGACGATATCGCGCTTTCCTTTCGCAAGCGGGTGCGACAATGATGATAAACACCCATGTGAAGTATCAAGGTAATGGGTGAAGCAGTTGCAGAGATATAGTACACAAAAAAACTTTAACAAATAAATTCAAAGTAATTTGACCTTGACATTGCGCACAGGGGCCGCACGGTTGGGGGTTAGAGTGAAAATATGGACGATGATAAACACCCCATGTGAAGTTTCAAGGTAATGGGCGAAGCAGTTGCAGAGGATATAGTATAACAAAAAAGTTTTAACCAAAAAATTTAACCAGACATACGTTAAAAGTTAACGTTGAAAATGGCTAAGTCAATTACGTAGAAATAATAGGTGAAGGTAAAAAAATGGTCACATGTTGGATAGTTGTATGTGGTAGGCACCCTTGGTTATGAAGCTGTGAAAGTTTGGTGGTTCTAGGTGGTACAGTACCAAAGAAATGGACTTAAACACGAAAACTTAACATTGTAAACGCGAAAACTTAACATTGAAAATGGCTAAGTCGACTGCGCGGAAAAAATGGGTGAAGTTAAAAAAAAAGTAACATATTGGATAGTGATATGTGGTAGGCACCCCTTGGTTATGAAGCTGTGAAAGTTTGGTGGTCTAGGTGGTACAGTACCAAAGAAATGGACTTAAACACGAAAACTTAACATTGTAAACGCGAAAACTTAACATTGAAAATGGCTAAGTCGATTGCGCGGGAAAAATGGGTGAAGTTAAAAAAAAAGTAAACATGTTGGATAGTGATATGTGGTGGGCACCCTTGATTATGAAGCTGTGAAAGTTTGGTGGTCCTAGGTGGTACAGTACCAAAGAAATGGACTTAACACGAAAACTTAACATTGTAAACGCGAAAACTTAACATTGAAAATGGCTAAGTCGACTGCGCGGAAAAAATGGGTGAAGTTAAAAAAAAAATTAAAAGTAACATGTTGGATAGTGATATGTGGTGGCCACCCCTTGATTATGAAGCTGTGAAAGTTTGGTGGTCCTAGGTGGTACAGTACCAAAGAAATGGACTTAAACACGAAAACTTAACATTGAAAACGCGAAAACTTAACATTGAAAATGGCTAAGTCGACTGCGCGCAAAAAAAATGGGTGAAGTTAAAAAAAAAGTACATGTTGGATATTGATATGTGGTGGGCACCCCTTGATTATGAAGCTCTGAAAGTTTGGTGGTCCTAGGTGGTACAGTACCAAAGAAATGGACTTAAACACGAAAACTTAACATTGTAACGCGAAAACTTAACATTGAAAATGGCTAAGTCGAGACTGCGCGGAAAAAATGGGTCAAGTTAAAAAAAAAATAGTAACATGTTGGATAGTGTATGTGGTGGGCACCTTGATTATGAAGCTGTGAAAGTTTGGTGGTCCTAGGTGGTACAGTACCAAAGAAATGGACTTAAACACGAAAACTTAACATTGTAAACGCTAAAACTTAACATTGAAAATGGCTAAGTCAACTACGCGGAAAATGGGTCAAGTTAAAAAAAATAACATGTTGGATAGTGATATGTGGTGGGCACCCTTTGATTATGAAGTTGTGAAAGTTTGGTGGTCCTAGGTGGTACAGTAACAAAGAAATGGACTCAAACACGAAAACTTAACATTGATTGTGGACGCCGCCCGCCGCCCTCCCGCCCGGCTTTCGCCAATCCAATAGCCTTGATTTGTTTTCAAAAAACCTGGCTAAAAAGTAACATGTTGGATAGTGATATGTAGTGGGCATCCCTTGAGTATGAAGCTGTGAAAGTTTGGTGGTCGTAGGTGGTACAGTAACAAAGAAATGGACTCAAACACGAAAACTTAACATTGATTGTGGACGCCGCCCGCTGCCCGCCCGCCCGGCTTTCGCCAATCCAATAGCCTGGATTTTTTTTCCAAAAACCTGGCTAATGAAAAAGACAAGAAACGAGGCAAAGCCGAAGGCCGTTTTTTCCAAGCATGGACATTGGATAACAATTATACCCACTTTTTTTGTAGACTGGAGGCCGTGGCTGCAGTGTGCATTGGGGCGAGGCATGGACACTAAAAAAATGATATAGATGGAAAAAAACTTTAGAAAAAACTTTAACCGGACACACGGACGGAGTAGGAGGACGGACGGCGGACGTATACCAAAATGCCGACGAATCGCGCTTTCCGCAAGCGGGGGTTGCGACAATGATGACACCCATGTGAAGTATCAAGGTAAATAGTGAAGCAGTTGCAGAATAGTCACAAAAAAACTTTAACAAATAAATTCAAAGTAATTTGACCTTGACAATTGCGCACAGGGGGCCGCACGGTTTGGGTTAAGAGTGAAAAATGGACGATGATAAACACCCATGTGAAGTTTCAAGGTAATGGGCGAGCAGTTGCAGAGTATGATAACAAAAAGTTTTAACCAAAAAAATTTACCAGACGTACGTAGTTACGGAAAATGCTAATCAATTAGTAGAATAGAAGGTAAAAAATGGTCACATGTTGGATAGTTGTATGTGGAGCACCCCTTGATGAAGCTGTGAAAGTTTTGGTGCTAGGTGGTACAGTACCAAAGAAAGGATTAAACAACGAAAACTTCATTGTAAAGCGAAAACTTAACATTGAAAATGGTAAGTGACTGCGGGGAAAAATGGGTGAGTTAAAAAAAAAAGTACATGTTGGATAGTGATATGTGGTGGGCAACCCCTTGATTATGAAGCTGAAAGTTTGGTGGTCCTAGGTGTACTTGTCCAAAGATGACTTAAACACAAAATTATTGTAAACGCGACTTAAACATTGAAAATGGCAATCGATGCGCGGAAATGGGTGAAGTTAAAAAAAAAGAAACATGTTGGATATGATATGTGGTGGGCCTTGATTATGAAGCTGTGAAATTTGGTGTCCTAGGTGGTACGTACAAAGCCAAATGACTTACAGAAAACTTAACATTGTAAACGCGAAAACTAACACTGAAAATGGCTAAGTCACTGCGGAAAAAAAGTCAATTAAAAAAAAAGAAACATGTTGGATAGTGATATGTGTGGCAACCCTTGGATTATGAAGCTGTGAAAGTTTGGTGGTCTAGGTGGTACAGTACCAAGGAAATGGACTTAAACACGACTATTGTAACGCGAAAAAACTTAACATTTGAAAATGGCTAGTGACTACGCGGTAAAAAAAAAATGGGTCAAGTTAAAAAAAGTAACTGTTGATAGTGATATGTGTGGGCACCCTTTGATTATGAAGCTGTGAAAGTTTTGGTGGCCTAGGTGGTAAAGTAACAAAGAAATGGACTCAACGAAAATTAACATTGAAAATGGCTAGTCGATACGCGGAAAATGGGTCAAATTAGTAACATTGTTGATAGTGATGTGGTGGCACCCCTTGATTATGAAGCGTGAAAGTTTGGTGGTCCTAGGTGGTACAGTAAAGAAATGGACTCAAAACACGAAAATTAACATTGATTGTGGACGCCGCCCGCCGCCCCCGCCCGGCTTTCGCCAAATCATGCCTTGATTTGTTTTCAAAAAACCTGGCTAAAAATAACATGTTGGATTGTGATGTTCGGGCATCCCTTGAGTATGAATGGAAAAGTTTGGTGGTCGTGGTGGTAACAGTAAGAAATGGACTCAAACACGAAAATTAACATTGATTGTGGACGCCGGCCCGCTGGCCCGCCCGGCTTTCGCCAATCCAATAGCTGGACAAAAACCTGGGTAATGAAAAAGACAAGAAACGAGGCAAAGCCACAAGGCCAGGTTTTTTCCAAGCTGGACACTTGGATAACAATTATACCCACTTTTTGTAGGATAGTGGCCGTGGCCTGCATGTCGTGCCTGGGGCGAGGCTGGACACTAAAAAAATGATATTGTAGATGGAAAACTTTAACGAAAAAAACTTTAACCGGACACACGGAGGACGACGGAAGGAGGACGGAGTATACCAAAATGCGAAACGATATCGCGCTTTCGCAAGGGTGCGACAATGTGATAAAACACCCATGTGAAGTATCAAGGTAAATGGGTGAAGAGTTGCCAGAAAGATATAGTACACAAAAAACTTTAACAAATAAATTCAAGTAATTTGACCTTGACATTGCAGGGGCCGCGGTTTGGGGTTAGAGTGAAATTATGGACGTGAAACACCCATGTGAAGTTTCAAGGTAATGAAGCAGTTGCAGAGTATAGATAACAAAAAAGTTTTAACAAAAAATTTAACCAGACGTACGGTTAAAAAGTTAACGTGAAAATGGCTAAGTCAATTACGAGAAATAATAGGTTGAAGGTAAAAAAATGGTCACATGTTGGTAGTTGATGTGGTAGGCACCCTTGATTATGAAGCTGTGAAAGTTTGGTGGTCCTAGGTGGTACAGTACCAAAGAAAGGACTTAAACACGAAAACTTAACATTGTAAACGCGACTTAAACATTGAAAACGGCTAAAAGTCGACTGCGCAAGGGAAAATGGGTGAAGTTAAAAAAAAAGTAACTGTTGGTGTGTATGTGGTCACTTGATGAAGCTGAAAGTTTGGTGGTCCTAGGTGGTACATACCAAAGAAATGGACTTAAAACACGAAAATTAACATTGTAAACGCGAAAACTTAACATTGAAAATGGCTAAGTCGATGAAGCGGATGTTGAAGTTAAAAAAAAGTATGTGGATAGTATGTGGTGGTGGGAACCCCTTGATTATGAAGCTGTGAAAGTTTGGTGGTCCTAGGTGGTACAGTACCAAAGAAATGGACTTAAACACGAAAACTTAACATTGTAAACGCGAAAACTTAACACTGAAAATGGCTAAGTCAACTGCGCGGAAAAAATGGGTCAAGTTAAAAAAAAAGTAACATGTTGGATAGTGATATGTGGTGGGCACCCCTTGATTATGAAGCTGTGAAAGTTTGGTGGTCCTAGGTGGTACAGTAACAAAGGAAATGGACTAAACACGAAAACTTAACATTGTAAAACGCGAAAAAACTTAACATTGAAAATGGCTAAGTCGACTACGCGGAAAATGGGTCAAGTTAAAAAAAAGTAAAAAAAAAAAGTTGGTAGGATATGTGGTGGGCCCCTTTGATTATGAAGCTGTGAAAGTTTGGTGGTACCTAGGTGTACAAACAAAGAATGGATCAAACACGACTTAACATTGAAAATGGCTAAGTCGAGCTGCGGAAAATGGTCAAATAAAAAAAAAGTAACATGTGGTAGTGTATGTGGAGGGCACCCTTGATTATGAGCTGTGAAAGTTTGGTGGTCCTAGGTGGTACAGTAACAAAGAAATGGACTCAAACACGAAAACTTAACATTGATTGTGGACGCCGCCCGCCGCCCGCCCGCCCGGCTTTCGCCAATCCAATAGCCTTGATTTGTTTTCAAAAAACCTGGCTAAAAAGTAACATGTTGGATAGTGATATGTAGTGGGCATCCCTTGAGTATGAAGCTGTGAAAGTTTGGTGGTCGTAGGTGGTACAGTAACAAAGAAATGGACTCAAACACGAAAACTTAACATTGATTGTGGACGCCGCCCGCTGCCCGCCCGCCCGGCTTTCGCCAATCCAATAGCCTGGATTTTTTTTCCAAAAACCTGGCTAATGAAAAAGACAAGAAACGAGGCAAAGCCACGAAGGCCAGGTTTTTTCCAAGCATGGACACTTGGATAACATAATTATACCCACTTTTTGTAGACTAGATGGCCGTGGCCTGCATGTCGTGCCTTGGGGCGAGGCATGGACACTAAAAAAATAGATATAGTAGATGGAAAAACTTTAACGAAAAAACTTTAACCGGACACACGGACGGACGTACGGACGGGGACGGACGGACGTATACCAAAATGCCGACGATATCGCGCTTTCCGCAAGCGGGTGCGACAATGATGATAAACACCCATGTGAAGTATCAAGGTAAATGGGTGAAGCAGTTGCAGAGATATAGTACACAAAAAAACTTTAACAAATAAATTCAAAGTAATTTGACCTTGACATTGCGCACAGGGGCCGCACGGTTTGGGGTTAGAGTGAAAATATGGACGATGATAAACACCCATGTGAAGTTTCAAGGTAATGGGCGAAGCAGTTGCAGAGATATAGTATAACAAAAAAGTTTTAACCAAAAAATTTAACCAGACGTACGTTAAAAAGTTAACGTTGAAAATGGCTAAGTCAATTACGTAGAAATAATAGGTGAAGGTAAAAAAATGGTCACATGTTGGATAGTTGTATGTGGTAGGCACCCCTTGATTATGAAGCTGTGAAAGTTTGTGGTCCTAGGTGGTACCAGTACCAAAGAAATGGACTTAAACACGAAAACTTAACATTGTAAACGCGAAAACTTAACATTGAAAATGGCTAAGTCGACTGCGCGGGAAAAATGGGTGAAGTTAAAAAAAAAGTAACATGTTGATGTGGATTGGTGGGCACCCCTTGATTATGAAGCTGTGAAAGTTTGGTGGTCCTAGGTGGTACAGTACCAAAGAAATGGACTTAAACACGAAAACTTAACATTGTAAACGCGAAAACTTAACATTGAAAATGGCTAAGTCGACTGCGCGGAAAAAATGGGGAAATGTAAGTTAAAAAAAAAGTAACATGTTGGATAGTGATATGTGGTGGGCACCCCTTGATTATGAAGCTGTGAAATTTTGGTGGTCCTAGTGTACAAAGTACCAAAAGGAAATGGACTTAAACACAAAACTTAACATTGTAAACCGCAAAACTAACATTAAAAGGCTAAGTCGACGCGCGGATCTGAGTTAAAAAAAAAGTACGTTGGATATGATGGTGGGCACCCCTTATATGAAGCTGGAAATTTGGTGGTCCAGGTGGTACAGTACCAAAAAAATGGACTTAAACACGAAAACTTGAAAATCAAAATTAACACTGAAAATTAGCTAAGTCAACTGCGGAAAAAAGGGTCAAGTTAAAAAAAAAAGTAACATGTTGGATAGTGATAATGTGTGGCACCCCTTGATTATGAAGCTGTGAAAGTTTGGTGGCCTAAGGTGGTACAGTAACAAGGAAATGACTTAAACACGAAAACTAACATTGTAAACGCGAAAACTTAACATGAAAATGCTAAGTCGACTACGCGGAATGTGGCAAGTTAAAAAAAAGTAACAGTTGGATAGTGATATGTGGTGGGCACCCTTTGATTATGAAGCTGTGAAAGTTTGGTGGTCCTAGGTGGTACAGTAACAAAGAAATGGACTCAAACAAAAACGAAAACTTAAACATTGAAAATGGCTAAGTCGACTACGCGGAAAATGGGTCAAATTAAAAAAAAAGTAACATGTTGGATAGTGATATGTGGTGGGCACCCCTTGATTATGAAGCTGTGAAAGTTTGGTGGTCCTAGGTGGTACAGTAACAAAGAAATGGACTCAAACACGAAAACTTAACATTGATTGTGGACGCCGCCCGCCCACCCGCCAGCCCGCCCGCCCGGCTTTCGCCAATCCAATAGCCTGGATTTTTTTTCAAAAAACCTGGCTAAAAAATGGATTTTTTTTTTTTACAAATTAAAAATAATAATGCTTGCTACTGGAGCCCAGAATTTCTTTTTAATAGTCCTATATTTATCTACATATATTTGCACAGGTCCACATAATGCCACAATATTTTCAAGACAGTTTACGGAAATGTAATATCCAATGTAGTAATTTACCTGTATAAATTACCTGTGGTCAGAGTGGTCAAGACTGGACATTTGCACATGCTAGCACATGCACAGGTGAATGGTTCTCCCAGTCTCTATTGTTCTCTCTACAGGTAAGGTGTACAGAGCACACGAGAAAACGGGTCTTCATGCATTATTGTCCAGTTTGTAGAGTGCGCAAAAGAAAAAAGGGAGATAACTCACAAATTAGCTACGCAAGAGTTGTCATTCTTATGCGCGACACACCTCCGGGTCGTGGTCTATGCATGTGTGAAGTTTCATGAAAATATTCCAAAGGGTGGTCGAGTTATGCTCCGGACAGGAAATCAGTGCGCGAAAACAAAAAAGGGAGACAACTCAAAAATTAGCTATGCAAGAGTTGTCATTCTTGTGCACGACACACCTTCGGTTCGTGGTCTAATTGAATGTGTGAAGTATCATAAAAATATTCCAAAGGGTGGTCGAGTTATGGTCAACCAGTGTGCGAAACAAAAAAGGGAGATAACTAAAAAATTAGCTATGCAAGAGTTGTCATTCTTGTGCGCGACACACGTTCGGGTCGTGGTCTATGCATGTGTGAAGTTTCATGAAAATATTCCAAAGGGTGGTCGAGTTATGCTCCGGACACGAAATCAGTGCGTGAAACAAAAAAAGGGAGCTAACTAAAAAATTAGCTATGCAAGAGTTGTCATTCTTGTGCGCGACACACCTTCGGGTCGTGGTCTATGCATGTGTGAAGTTTCATGAAAATATTCCAAAGGGTGTTTGAGTTGTGCTCCGGACAAGAAGTGTCTGCGGCGGATGCGGACGCGGACGCGGCCCGCTGTCAAATCCATAGTATCCCCCGACGGAGTCCGGGGGATACAATTACTAATTCCTTATCTGGAGCCCTGCTGGTGTATATTATATGCTGTTGGTATTGCAATACATTTGATTTTCCAAAGTATTATATAGCTATTGTATACTAGACTGCATGTGCTCTGATTTAGAATGCAGATTATGTTAATTGGTTCAGCCTTTGGGTCAAAAGTCAAAAAGTTCAAATTTGTGTGAAAAAGTCTGATTACACTACATAACTTTATCTGTTTTGCTAACATTTGACATAGTAATATTAATGTTTGTATGCTAATATGTTCAACATGAACTGGCTATGTATAATGTAAATGACTGTTGTCAGATATGCTGATGCAGAATATAATGGCATCCAAGATGGCTGCCATTTGGTGATAAACTAATTTCTAATCGTCAGTACGCAATATATCATAACCAAACAGCTCTGGTATAGTGTTTTAAGTGTTTGGTATGGGTATGTATCATTGGCAAGTGTGCAAAAGAAATTCAAGTGGGTATGTAGAGCCCACCCTGATGGAATATCAAAATGGCCACCAAATATTAACATTTTGTCTTATTTTTGGGACTGCATAATACCCATCTAAGATGGCCACCAAATATTAATTTTTCACAGCATCATTGCCGTAATTTGTCAAAATACTTTGTTTGGCTTAACCACATTGATTTTCATGGTGATTTTGGAGAGTTTTAATACACCAATAGTTAGTTGAAGTCTCTATGCAGATTATGAATATATGCGTGTAAGTAATTTAATACTCGAAGCTGAAATTAGCTTTGCTCAAGTACATTTACCAAGCAAATATATAGTATTATCATAATAAATAGCATAAAAAAGCTACTGCTACGGCCCTTAAGATTAGATATAACAATATAAAACATTGGAAAGGTTGGACTAAAATATATGTTTGCATCCCACCAATGTTATATGACTGATATATGATGTAATGCATTGTTTGCCAAATACAAACAACTATCAATATGCAATATAAGATTGAGCGAGACAGCTTGCACTCAATGTCCTGCCCACAGCTAAATCAATTATAAGACAAAGTTGGGAGATCCACAATAACTACAAACACGACTACCAGAAAGATATGCATTGCAAAGGTTAGCCATATGCGATGGATATATATTTAGAACGAGTGCCTTCATTCAGAAGAATGGCAACCTCAACATTGAATATGTCATACTAGTGTTTTGGCTGGAGTAAGGTATCATTGCTATGGAACTGAATCACGTAGCACATTGCTCAGTCAGTAACTGCCAACATAAATTGCGCTGTATCTTATCGGATTCTACACATGTGAAATCATATTTAAACGATAGAGGAATGATTAACAGACTGGTGGCCGGATTAGCTCAGTAGGTAGAGCGTCAGATTACGGATCGGGGACCCCGGGTTCGATTCCCACCTCGACCGATGCGAAAGGTCGATTCGGCGTGTCCTTCAAGACAACTTCGTGCTAGCCTAGTCCTATCGGATGGGGACTTAAATAGTCGGTCTCGACATGCAAGGTCATCGAGCCTGTGCCGTCGTTAAATAGTAAGAAATAAAATATTTCGAAGAATATACATGGCAGCACTCATGCAACATACCGGTACATGTCATATATTGACTGACCTTTAATTTATTATTTTTGTTATTTTATATACATGTACATGACCGTTTTGGTAATCTATATAGATAACATGCTTATAGCCGAATAGTATTACACATAAAATCGTCAAAGATCGGGAAAAAAAATATAAGCCACAGCTGAATTTTTCACTATAGTTCCAGAATATAATTAGGAGAAACATATCAAAACTCCCCATGAATCCCACTGGAACTTAACCCAGAATTCAAGATGGCCACCATAAATTGATTAAGAACAGATAGATGACTCTATGATCACATTCACTGAATGACAGCATATCACTGAACAATGCACATCCGTTAAAATATCCAAGATGGCCAACAAAATAAGTAAAAGTTGCATTTTCTTCACAATTTTTCTTCTTTGATTTTTAATTATCTAGGAACTAGTTATTATTATTAAATAATAATAAGTAACAGATTCCAAGATGACCGCCAGAACATGCTACAATACGTTGTCATTGTGCATAACAGCTGGCCACAGCCGGCATGTCGAGTCAGTAAAGGCTTTTGATAGTCCGAGGGTGTGTATTGATGGCCCCAATGTGTAGTGATCATATCAGGGTGTATGCAAGTGGTTAGATATATACGGTACTTAAAACCGTGTTTTACTGACAAATCGTGAGCAGTGTAAACCCTGATCAAATGGCAGTGAAAAGCGGTAACAATAGCTCACTTGACTCTTCAGCTCAGGTGAGCAAACAGCAGCAGACGACAGTTTTTGTTTCCCACTTTCTAAGTGTTAAGGATGACCTGACAGCAATTACCTCGGGTCAAACTTGGGTGTGACAAGTGGCGTCTCCCAGCCACAGGTCATAGCATTTCTCTGAACAGCAGGTGTTGTGTACCTGCAACATAGATGTAGACAGTCATATCTGCCCATCATGCTGTATAAAACAGAACCTGATAACTATTATACCACACTAATTTCTTTTGATATAAAGTTTCTTCCTTGGATACATGACTGGGCTATGGCATGAAATACGATTGGTGATAAACAAGCATATGGAGTTCAAGATAATACAATGTAGGTAGAAAAAAACTTTAATGTTACAGACGATCTACATAACGGGATGGGCAAGTAACAAGAATTCCACCATGGATGGTGTGTTTGGATTTGTCACAGAATGAAAGAGGAAGGAATGTGCAAAATAAATAGAAGGAAGAAATTTACGTCGATGTTGATGCCAAGACTATGGAAAAGGGTGACAAAAAATAAACTAGATTTGTCAGTAAGAGGCTTATGGAATACTACCCCGCGTGGGCCCAGGTGACTTCTAAATATGTATGTAAACTAGAAAATGTCTTCATAGAACACAGATGCCCCACATATCGCTTTGATACCGTAATAAACAAGGCAAAAGTCCAAAAGGGGAGATAACTACTTGTCACAAGGAAGCTACATACCAAGTTTCAGGTCTGTAGCTATTACGGTTTAAAAGTTTTACGAGTTACAAGACAAAATTGCCAAATTCTAAGTCATCAAATAGAGGGAGATAATTCATGACCCGAGGGTCGAATCAAAATAAACTTTGCGCATCTACTCATCATAAGGAAGCTACATACAGAGTTTCAGGTGTGCAGCTATTAGGGTTTAAATGTTTTACGACTTAAAAGCCAAAATTGGAAAATTCTAAGTCAAAAAGAGGACGATAATACATGGCCCCAGGGTAAACTCAAAAATTAAAATAAACTTTGCGCATATACTCATCATAAGGAAGCTACATACCATGTTTCAGGTCTGTAGCTAGCAACTTTAAAAGGTTTACGACTTACAAGATTGCTGATGGATGGATGGATGGATGGATGGATGGACGGACGGGATGGGACAGATGGACAAGGTTTTAACACTAAATGCTCCCTCCAATATCGTGGTGGGGGGGTATAATAAATATGTGACCTTGACCCTGGGCTTAAAGGTTTCAAATGCACCAAATTATATGAACTTGACCCTGGGCTTTATAGTGGGGGCGGCACCAACATGGATTTGTCATATGGCGGTAGAAGATCATTGGAGAAATGCGTGTGTGAAATATGAAGCAGATCCACGCAAGGAAACAGAAATTGAGCGTTAATTCGTGTGTGAAATGTGAAGCCGATCCGAGCTAGGAAACAAAAATTATAAGCCATTTACCCGACGTTAAGGTTTCGATGCACCCAGTATGTGACCTTGACCCTGGGCTTAGCGGAGGCGGCACCAACGTGGATTTGTCACATGGCGGTAGAAGATAATTGGAGCAATGCGTGTGTGAAATATGAAGCAGATCCGAGCAAGGAATCAGGAAACGCATAAATAAGTAAATTCAATTTTAGTAATGCGGCCTGTCGGCACACGAATGTCCTCGCTGATAGCCAAAGAAAATGAGGGCCAGAGAAGCGTGGATTTGTCACAGCATGAAAGCAGACCATCAGAGCAATGGGTGTGTGAAATATCAAGCAGATCCATGCAAGAAAACAAACATTATAAGACACTTACCCGAGTTTGGAACACACAAAGTATGTGACCTTGACCCTGGGCTTAGCGGGGGCAGGGTGATCGTGAAGTTTTTACAGGGCGGTAGAGGACTAGCAGAGCAATGTGTGTGTGAAATATCAAGCAGATCCGTGCAAGGAAACAGAAGTTGTGCCAGGAAACAGAAATTATAAGACATTTACCCGAGTATTAAGGTTTCGAACGCACCAAGAATGTGATATTGACCCTGGGCTTAGCGGGGGTGGGATGATCGTGGATTCATCGCAGGGCGGTAGAGGACCATTAGAGCAATGCTTGTGTGCAATATCAAGCAGATCTGTATAAGGCAACATTTATAGACATACAGAGCTGCCATCCCCATGTCGGTCACATGGAGAGAAAAAGGGGCTATTTTCAGGAACATCACATATGTTTTCCGGAACACAAATCAGTACTATGCATAAAGTCAATTTTTTAGAACCTTGTCTCGGTCACCATCACCAACCAAAAAATCACAATTACAATGCTTGCAAGATGCAAATTCATCACCGCGCTTCGACAGGACCAAATGGGGCCATGTCTCGCTGTAATCAGTGATGAATGTCTGTGTTCTCCTAACTTCTTTCGATAAAAAAGACCCAGATTCATCGGCTGCGAGCTTTGGAGCAGACATTTTAAGAATTCCGATAGGAAAATAGTTTCGCAATAAAATATTTGGCGGAATTTCATCAAATAAAAAAAAATTGGGGAGGGTGACGTTTTTGTTATTGCTGAAAAAGTACTTACATTTAAATCTTTTTAAGATTTAATGTGTTTAATGGCCAAAAGATCGTTGGCAGCGAAACGTGGAACAGACAGTAGCTAAGTACACTTTGAGGGAGTAATCATTTATTTTTCCCGAAATGCATTATTTCATATAGTGCTAACGACGGCCTTTATTTGATGATTAAAAGTATGCAGAATTATTATACTGAATTTATTACAATACAGTGAAATCGTGATGGCTCGAAATGCGATGGCTCGTAATGTCGGGTTCGCTCGAAATGGCGTCGCTGTCCCGATAATTTTCCCTGTGCTCGAAATGCAACTCGAAATGCGATCGCTCGAAACAATTATCAAGTCCAGCGGACACATTTCTCGCTATTTTGCTATACGATGACTCGAAATTGATGTCGAAGTTTGTGTTTGGCTAATTTTCACACCTCCACGTCCGACTTATTACGATCAAAGGCCGAGCCGCGCTCTACCTGTCTGTGAAATGTGATTTCTTTTCAAGTGCAGTTAATTGCCTAAAGTGGTGCAATTTGATCGTTAACGTTGTTGATGGCGATCATTTTCAATTTTAATTAAATAATTGCTGGTAATAAGCTTTTAATATGGTTCAACCCAAATGAGTCACATTGGAGTGAATTTCTAATTTACTATTTAAATCGTATTATTGTGTTAGAGATCATACTTACGCTTGTCTTACGCACGATACTATACGCACAATACTCTACCTACCAAATATTACACCTGTTTGCAATACATTTTCGAACCAGTAATCTGGTGAAGGGCCCACTGCGGGAGGATAACCAGATCGAAAATGTCGCCAACAGGAAAAATTGGGAGTTAAACGGAAGTTGGACTTGAAGACTGTCGAGTTCAAATACGAAGCGATTCTCGCCGTGGAGAAGGGGAACAAATCAAAGTCACAGATCGCGAAGGAGTTGGAAATTTCGAACAGCACATTGTCCACGTATATTCTGGGTTTCGTCCACTCGGAGTATTTAATAGAGTCTGTCGTAAGTCATTGGTCGTTTTTCGTTTTAACTCCCATGTTATTCGAGAGGCTATCCGAGTTACAACGAAAAACACCCATTGAAAAGACCACTGTTTCCAGTGACGTCACAACCACCTGCTGCATTAATTATGTGCGCCGCTATTTATAGTGAATACTGGACCTTTTCTCCTTTTCGACTTTGATAATAATTGAAATAAAGACAGTTTTGTAAATACATGTAGTTTATTTAATTTCGCAAATAAATATCATAATCATCTAAAACATGGATACATTCTATTGTGCTTTCTTTATTTCCTAAATCCGACGGGTAGTCACTCGAACAAAATGTGAGGTCCCGTGGCATTTCGAGCCAATGCGTTTTCACTGTATGTGATAAGGTAATAAATTCAGTATAATAAAAATTAATAAATTTATCCTTAAATTGAAAATTCCTCCCTCAAAGTGTACTTAACAAGTATACTTTGCAATTTTGGTGAAATTGGCTACTGATCATAATATAAGCATGGGTATGTGCTAAAGCAGGCATGACAAAAACCACCAGAGTTCATGTTGTAGGAAGATCAATGTAAGGAAACTGAAATTTACACATGTAAAGTTTTGTGAATTTGGCCTCGAGATTAGCGGGGGATGGAGGATTGTGGATTTAGTCAAAGCATGATATAACAATTCAATTTCAATTCAATTCAACAAAATGTACAGTCGAACCTGTGTTAACGACCACCTGTGAATATTTCGGCCAGTTAAAACCCCCCCGTCCAATTTGTTCTTTAAAAGACCTTGGAATAACGACCACCTCCGAACAACGACCAGCGATTTTCGTTCCCACGCGCCATTTTTTACTGCAAACAGCAACCATTAGCGACCATTAGCGACCAAGTCATGTTTTGTCGGCAAAAAAAAATAACATCGCAATCGCCAATTTTCCTTTCATCACAAAACTCGGCGACATTTTTCAATGAAAAATATTGCATAACTCCATTAACGGTAATTCCCGATATGTATTCCGTGTCGTGTATTCCAATAGGCATAATGCAATTCTGCGCAAGTCATAAAACTCTATCATTAGCTGGCAAACTGTGTTTACACGATGCTGATTCGTCTACAGTGTCAAGACTTTGACTTTAAACACACGGCGCGTGTCAAGTGTAAATTTCACACATCGGGGCACAAGGCCATATCAAACAATACACGCAGTTGCTGACATCAGTCACGTAGTCCACACTAGACTGGTACCCTGTCTGATGCGCAGCATATATAGCATTATTCCTAGCGACCGGGAACCAGTCTAAAGTGACACGACAAACGTGTTTATATGAATTGGGTCTCGATCTACGACAAATCCCGGCTTATTGCATTAGCGACCAGACCAGGCAGTGGATTCGCGTAGTCTGCCCGTGGTTTACATGGTTTACAATGCTCGCGAATCTCTAATTAAAAACATCAGTAATTACGTCAGCGGACATTGCCAATTCGTCATAGGCTGCTTAAATATTCGGGCTTGACCAGGATAGTATACAGTACATTGGACAGAAAGCAAATAAGCCTGGTGTTCTCTCCTGATTTGGACACCCAGCTCGTGTGGGTTACTGGACTTGACGCATTCAATGAAATATTTTTTGTTACAAAAAAACTCACGGTTTTCACAGGCCTGCGCCACATAGGCTATCGTTTTAATACAGACTATATGACCGTTATTAATTTCAACTGGTGGTGTGAAATACTAATGGTCATGCTAAATTAAACCACTTACATGTAATTACGACAAGCTATTAAATGGTGCACCAAAGTGGGCTGCGAGATATACTTATCGTGAAGATAATTACTCCCCTTTGTATATAATTTCCAAAGCGAGGCTGGGTTCAGAACACTAACAACAAGATGACAAAACAAAATAAATTGACTATTTTAGCCATTTTCGTGCAATTTTTAATTGATGAAAAGCATACATATATATTACAATAGAATGCTAAAAACATGGCCGACTTTGTTGTGAAACTGGGTAAATGTTCGACCCTTGGAACAACAACCTGTCAACAACGACCACTTTGGCCACCTCCCTTTGCCGGTCTTTGTTCACAGGTTCGACTGTATATGAAATTTAATCCAACAATAATTTTGTGGACACGGACAACAACGGCGACATCAGAAGTTATTTGACAACAACGGCGACATCAGAAGTTATTTGTTTGTTTGTTGGTGTTTAACAGCCTATCCACAGCTAAGGTCATTTAAGGCCAGGGTTGTCAGAAGGCAATGAAGTGCGCCTGGTGGAGCTTTAGTTTAACGAATATCAAGAAGCTGAGTGAAAGGAAACAGAAATTAAAAGAAATTCCCCCCAATGTTAAGTTTGCGAAAGCGCTAAGATTGTGACCTTGACCATGGGGTTAGCGCGTGTCTGACGGTCATGGATTTGACAGGGCATAATAGAGACCCATTAGAGGAAGGGAATTGCAAAATATCAAGAAGTGGGGTGAAAGGAAACAAAACAAAATTATAACAAAAGTTCCCCAATAATAAGTTTGTGAAAGCACTAAGACTGTGACCTTGACCTAGGTGTAGGCGGGGGTCTGAGGGTCGTGCATTTGGCATGGTATGGCATGCTATAGAACCATTAGAGGAAGGCATGTATGAAATATCAAGAAGTGGGGTGACAGGAAACAGAACTTATAAAAAATTTAACAAATTTCCCCCAACATGCCCACTCAGTAGAAACAAAATGTTCTTTATAGGAATTAAATAAGTGTATAATTGTGTCACTATTCCACCATTTCTAAAAATTAAGAGTGCCTGCTATACGCATATAACAATTTAGTAATATTTTTCTGATAGTGACTCGCATATGCAAAACAGACGGATGGACAGATGGACAGATGGACACACAGATGCCGACTACGTCACCGGGGTATGCCATAAGCACTCCTTCCTTTGGAAGGCATGCTAAAGATCACAATACACTTGTGTACACAAAAAAGACATGTAATCAGAGTACCTTCAATGTAGCACAAATCAAGAAATATACAAAACATTACCATTATGGTATGTCATGGTGAAATAAATACACACAACAGTCACTTGCAAAATTTCTCAGGACTACTCACTTTGATCGAAGCGACGATAACAGTGGTTCAGTGAAAGTGACGCCAGCTTTTCCTTTATTTGCCTGTAAAGTTCAACAACCAGAGTTGAGATGGATTGATTCAGGTTTTATGTCCGTTCAATATCAAGGGTATACATGTGGCTGTTACTGGGGAAATGGGGCTTATGGGTTTTGCCACCAGTGTAGATCCAGATCAGCCTGTGCCTCCGCAGTCTGATCGGGATATGCACTGTTTGCCATTCTATGAACGAAATACCCGTTATGCTTCTAACGAGCAATATAGATCATTGTACTATTTGATCAGGAGTTACACTGGTCACAAATCCTATAAGCCCCTTTTCTCCAGTTGCAGCCACATATAACAAGTTCTCGAAATTTGTGCATGAAATCAAGTTGTTTAATTGGTTGAGACTGAGCACATTACATCAATTGAGTTCATGCTCAGCTTGATGGATGCCTGTTTAACATCCATTCAAAGGCAAGGCCACATGTGGCTGTGATTGGAGAAATGGGGCTTATGTCATTTGTGAACAGTATAAACCCAGACCAACCTGCACAACTGTGCAGTCAGAGCAGTCTGCAGTTTGCCATTCAGTCAGTAAAACACAAGTCATGATTTTAACAAACCCTATAAATCTGGGGGCCGTTTCACTAAACTTTGTACGACTAAAATGTTCATAAGTGCAAAATTATGATAGTCTGTAAATTTCACATTAACAACGTTTTCTTGTAAACGATTATTGGATTCACATTTGCATATGCAGCCTATGCTCAATAAATGTAAATCCATCAATTGAAATGTCCAGACAATCCTAAATTTGCACTTACCAACATTTTAGACGTATGAAGTTTAGTGAAACGGTCCCCTGTATCATGTTGTTATATTGTGCTAGACTATAGGTATGGAACTATAGGTATGGAGCTACACTGGCCACAAATGCCATCAGCCCCACTTCTCCAGTCACTGTCACATATCACCCTATAAGAACCAAAAGGGCTTGTCTACAATATCGGCCAAAATTGAGTTATATGAGGGGCTTTTAAAAGGTCCGATACGGAGGTTGTATCTTTTGCATTTATAGAGCCATCATCTTGCTTTGATTTGAATACAGGTGTATAGAAAATGTTCCAGAAGTTTTCAGTTTTCAGGGTTCTGGACCGATTTTGACCACCAAGTAATTTATGACATATCCGCGGGCCATATCCGTGTTAAACCAGTGTGCAGCTCGCTGTGTATTCAGTTTCTCCAAGTATCGATTTTTCTTAACACACGCGTGGGACAGGTGTATAGCGGATTAGTGACTTAAATAGACTGGCTTCAGTGTAAAGATACGAGAGTTCGTAGACTCGCCATTTCTGATGATGTTAAAATAAAATAAAGAAACCATGCACTGTCTTTATCTGTGTTCGTAATCTTTAACCCCAAGTAACTGACACGGACTATCGGCCCGGGCTTTTCATATTAAGTTAGGAACTGTTACATTACGCTGTATTAGGGGTCATTTTTGTGTATATAAAATGTACATGTACGTAGGAAAGCCGCAGATCCTGATGAGCCGGCTCACGTGATCTACAATTCTCAAACATTTTGATAAACTACAAGGTACGTCTGTCGTGTTAAAAGCGTGACTCATTAGGGATCAGGGATTAGGGATCAATTGAAGTGCTAAATCACACCGCCGATGTACTTTGAACTCGATCTGAGGGTTAAAGAAACACCGAATGTTAATTCAATTGTACAGGCCGACAATTAATTTTGAAGTCGGTGTGAACAGTGATAATAGCATATTTAGCAATGAATTACAAGTGGGTATATAACGCATTTTTTTTCTATGTTGTCCGTCAGGCCCGTAGCCAGGATGAGGCAGACGAGGCAGCTGCCTCGTCTCAGATTTGGCCGATTTTTTATTTTTATTTTTTTTTATTTAATGCCGTATCCGGTGATCTAAGTGCCGGGAAATCGCGTCTATGACGATCTAGATGTCAAACCCGCCCCCCGCGTTAACGGTGCGCGTCACAATATTTTTTTCGCCTCGTCTCATTTTTAGGTCTGGCTACTGCCCTGTCCGTCATTCGATTATTATTGAAATGGCACAACAAACTATTTTGTCATTATTCACAAAGACAACTTACCGGCTTGGCAACCCGGCAGAGAGGAATAAATATAAAACGAAACAAGACACAGACTTGTAAAATTTTAATTTATTTTAGTCTACCGAAAATTTACCTGCAATCAATCGGCATCACGATTCGTCTGTGTCGTTTCACATTTTTTCCGTCTTTGCGCTATTTAGGCACACCACGTGACCCGGTGTATACACAATTTTGTCCACTTTTGTTGTTTACAAACACGATTTATTTATCCCAATACAACATTTATCCCACAATGGCCGACAGTGTTTTACGTCTGGACTCTGGACCGATTGGCATTCTAAAATTTTAGAAGCCCTGGCCTGCACTATGAATAATACATCTGGGGGCCGTTTCACTAAACTTCGTACAACTAAAATGTTCATAAGTGCAAATTTAGGATTATCTGGAAATTATTTCAATTGATGGATTTACATTTATTGAGCATAGGCTGCGTAATGCTCAATAAATATAAATGCTGTTAATGTGAAATATACAGATCATAAGTTTTCACTTACAAAAATTTTAGTCGTACAACGTTTAGTGAAACGGCCCCTGGTGCCCAGTTTTCAATAGACTTTGCAACTCAGTCATTTGAACCCCGACCTGAAAATCTCAGGGGGGTCATGCAAGTTTTATTAAAACTAGAAATGTAGCCTGTCGGCACACGAATGCCCCCACTGGCAGCCAAAGAAAATGAGGCACATTTGAAAGGGCCAGAGAAGCGTGGATTTGTCACAGTATGAAAGCAGACCATCAGAGTAATGGGTGTGTGAAATATCAAGCAGATCCATGCAAAGAAAGATATTATAAGACACTTACCCGAGTTTCGAACACACCAAGAATGTGACCTTGACCCTGGGCTTAGCGGGGGCGGGACGATCATGGATTTTACACAGGGTGGTAGAGGACTATCAGAGTAATGTGTGTGTAAAATATCACGCAGATCCGTGCAAGGAAACAGAAATTATAAGACATTTACCTGAGCCTTAAGGTTTCAATGGACCAAGTATGTGACCTTGACCCTGGGCTCAGCAGAGGCTGGACGATCGTGGATTTGTTACAGACCATTAAAGTGTGTGAAATATCAAGCAGATCCAATCAAGGAAACAGACATTATAAGACATTTACCCAAACGTTAAGGTTTCTGGACACTTGGCAATCTAACAGCACTGAGTGTCTAATATACAAACCGTCTTTCTAACCGTTGTTTTCCCCGCAGTCCCTTCAGGGATTGGTTCACAAACTCGCCTCGATCGTGTTTTATACTTTGTCCTGTAAATAATGATATTATGGTGAGAAGTCTAATGATAATCACGACCGGGTTGCACGCGATTTACAGTTTCGGCAGAGTAGAAACGAGAATTTAAATCGAGTGCAAGCCTCTATTGATGTTACAGTATAAGACAAGGCATCTGATTTTGTACCTACAAACATACGCGTAATTTCATGAAAAATATTTACAAAATGTCTTTAGATATAAAATCAAATAGTGCGTCTCATATGATCGGCAGATTAGAGTCCCAATCGGACGGAGCAATCAAGTCCGCCGATACATGCGTTACGTCACGTAGCATTTATAAATAGTTTGTGTTGCTGTTGTGTAAATAACAAGAGCTGTAAGAGAACAGCACAGCTCGACTACGAGGGTTGTCAATGTACACATAGCTTGACAAACAAGGTGGCTGCGGCCTGCATAAAAACCTTAACCAAGGTTTTTAGTCAACCGTGGTTAAGGTTTTTAGTCAAGCTTGTACATGCAATACTATTGTGCATACAGACACCATACTTGGACAACCTTTTCTCATAGTGATAACCCCTGATCTATATTTCACCTTGACCTACATTTCCTCTTGAATTACTTACTTAATTCTCTTTGGTTAAGGTTTTTAGTCAAGCTTGTAGATGGAATACTCCTAGCCCTACACCAACCATACTTGGACAACTTCATCTCCTAGCGATGTGCATCAATAATCCCTGACCTATATTTGACCTTGACCTACTTTTATCATTGGATTACTTAGTTATTTCCCCTTGGTTAAGGTTTTTAGTCAAGCTTGTATATGGAATACTCCTGGGCCTACAGCAACCATACTTGGAAAACTTCATCTCCTAGTGATGTACATCAATAACCCCTGACCTATATCTGACATTGACCTACATTTAACCTTGAATTACTTATTTAATTTCCCTTGGTTAAGGATTTTAGTCAACCTTGGTTAAGGTTTTTATGCAGAGCCAGTATTATTCCAAATACAAGCTTGACTAAAAACCTTAACGAAGGTGTGACGGTGACGCCGACGCCGGGGTGACAACATAAGCTCTAACTATTCTTTGAATAGTCGAGCTAATAAAAACTAGATTTGTCAGTATGGGAGGCTTACGGGAAGCCTACGTGGGCCCATGTGCCCCTAAATATTTAGGGAAATAGAAGTTATAACATATTTCTCTGATGTTAAGTTTTGTAAAGAGACTAAGTATTTGGGATCAGCGGGGGTTGGACGGTCACGGATTTGGCACAGCATGGTAGTAGAGCCTTACAGGAATGCATGCGTGAAATATTAAGCATTTTAGATGAAGGAAATAGAAGTTACCGGTATAACATATTTCTCTGATGTTAAGTTTAGTGACAAACGGACGGACGGACGGATGGACACACAGACGGACGGACAGACAGACAGACAGACAGACAGACAGACAACCGGACTCCAGTGTACCACCCCCCTACAACTCGTTGCGAGGGGTATACTAAAGATGGAGTTACTGCTTTCTTTATTTTATTAATGCCTGTGTCTGTTAATAAACGACCAACAGTGTAAATGTATAGAATACACAAAGATGACTGACAATTGTCAATGACGATCAAACGTAACTAAAATGTAAGCACATAAAGGAAGCAAGGTACCGTAATGGTGACTTTTTCATTTAGTGCACTGACCGCCTCAACTACGAACCTAGATCTGAAATCGTCACGGGAGAAAATCAAAGTTCCACTGTATCATGTTTTCTGAGGAACATAGAGACAGAGAACTACAAACCGATAGTTCATGACCTGCCACAACAAAAAGGGAGTTTGCCCATTTGCGAAAGTCTGAGCAGGGCCGACTCTATTCTTTGTCGAGTTGATTAAATATTCCTGATGCCATCAACAAAAGATTGAGTGCCCGTGACTAAAAAACTCAATCATACTTGAGAACAGAGTACAGTGAAATCGTAATGGCTAAAAATGTGAGGCCTCGTAATGCCGGGCTCGCTCGAAATAGCGCCGCAGTCTCGATAACTTGAGAACAGAGTATGTACTTAGTAAGGTATAAAAGCATAAGCCTGGATCTGTATCAGGCAACTAGCGGTGCGTTCACCAGTTACAAGCTTACACATATTAAAATGCTGTATCAGGCATTCATGCTGATTATAGATACAATGCATCATGGTCAATCCTAATGGAAGAAGAATGCCGCCAACGGCATAATCCGCATGTATCCCATCACCTTGCTTGTTGAATCATAAATATGCACATGATATTTCAAGCCAATCGCTCATACAGTAAAGAAGTTATACCAGAATGGAGAAAGACGCATCTACTGGACGGAAATTTGTTATTTGACCTTGATCTTGACCTTCGGATTTGGAGGAGCATGGGTTGGGCAAAAACGAAAATATGAATGATGAGAAACATGCACATGTTTGAAGCAAATCTGTTATACAGTAAAGTCATAGCAAAATAGAGAAACGTACAAGCATCTACTGGACGCATATTTCTAAGTTGTTTGACCCTGACCTTGGGCACGGGGGAGCATGGGTGGGTCGGGGCATAAAATATGAATGAAGACATACATGCACATTTGAAGCCAATCGCTCATACAGAAAAGAAGTTATAGCAGAATGGAGAAACGCATTCACTGCACAAAAGTTTTGAAGTTATTCGACCTTGACCTTGGGCACAGTGGATACATGGCGGGGTGGGGAATGAACATATGGATGATAATAAACTTGCACATGATGTTTCAAGCCAATCGGTCATACGGTAAAGAAGTTATAGCAGAATGCAAAATGTGACGAACAGACAGGCGGACGGATGATTTCAGCATCCCTAAATCCCATTTACCATCAGGGCTGAACGTTAACTTTTTTTTTCACTAGACCAGTCGGGCTAGTACTTTTAGAAACTACTAGCCCTGACCTAATTTGTACTAGCCCTGACCTAGTGAAGCGTAACTTGCATGAATTTATCAAAGTTTTTATTCAATTATACATGTATAGTACGTTCCATTGTACTTGTAGGAACTAGGACTCGATTATACTGATTGTTTGGTACTACATGCATATAAAGCATATGTCAATGGTAATCAATTATGAAATCTTGAAGCGGACAGTTTTGAAACCTATTCAGTGTGCATTCTAGGAATTTTTAAAGTGGGGCCAGTTGACCCACCTCATACACAAAGTTGGGGCCATTTGAAAAAGGTATAGGCCATTGTAAATGACAAGAGAAAATATAATTAATTGAACTAAGCATCACAGTTTCACGAAACACAAATCATTTTCAAATCGGCTAACATAGTGATCGTGATGATACAGGTATGTGTTTGAATGTAATGAATGTGTCCAACTACTGCTTATGTCGACTACTGGTTATGCGACAATGTAATTTAATAGTTGTATCGTTGCAAGGTTTAACGTTCAAGAAACAAGTTGTTTACTTCTGAAAGAGTAATAATAAAGTTATAACTACACAAATTAATCATGGAAGTGTCTGGAATGCAGCTAATATTCACATCATTACTGAACGTCAGCAGCAGGCACTTCTGCTTTGATTCGTGTTTTTTTCTCAATTGGTGACGATTAAATTCATCTTATCCAAGGTGTCAGATCAATGAATAATGATTCATTAAATGGCAAATTCTAATTTCCAGTGATTCTGCCTCTCAGCCCAACAAAACAAGAACTTTAAGTGACTTAGAATGTTCCATATCAGTTGAACTCATTTTCACTATGCTCATATCAGGGCACACACTTTATTAGCGATGTGGATATTAGTAAAATCACATGCTCAGCAGCATGCCTCAGCCAATACAAACGATTTTTGGACAAGTTGTTTGACACAATTGATCCACTGTGTGTGATTGGCCGAGTCACGGGCCGATTACATGATCGGCGCAATGAGAATTCACTTTTTTTTTTCCAAGATAATTTTATGATCAATATGTACATTACTCACTGTTTGCGTATATTTATGATAGCTTCCAATCAAAAATTGCTATTTGGTGAATGAAGCACCATCAACCAATCGTAGATCGTTCTACTTACTATGTAAATTAGATTTACTCCGGACTTGATTGTTGTGATTTAGTTTGGTTCATTTATCGGGATCCGGTAAAAATTACATCAGAATATCATAATGTCGTGCGGTATTGAGGTTTGCATTGTTGATAATAGATTTAAACTGTCCAGCCAAAAAACTGAACGAACTTAGAGAGACGTACATACATACACATACTTTTAAATTCCCTCACTAAATTATCATATTCGATGGTAGCATTGATTCCACTGTTTAAAATGGGTACGTATTGGTCTGGGTACGAAATACAGAGGCCTACTACAAATATCATACCCGAAGCATAGGCAAACAAGTCCGCCTGGAGTTGTAAATAAACTATTTTCGAACTGTCAATCAGCGATCTTTTTTGGAAGTTTTGCTTGTTATTACCAGAAAAATAAAAGGTGAACTAATACTATTTTATTGAATCAAAAATCAAAATAATCTTTGCGCATCTACTCATCATAAGGAAGTTATATACCAAGTTTCAGGTGTGCAGCTATTAAATGTTTTACAACTTACAAGCCAAAATTGAGAAAATTGTAAGTCGAAAAGGGGGAGATAATCCATGACACGGGGGTCGAACAATAATAATAATAATAATAATAAAAAAAAATGCACATCATAAGGAAGCTACATACCAAGTTTCAGGTCTGTAGCTATTACGGTTTAAAAGACGGACGGACGAAAGGACGGATGGATGGGACGGACAAGGGTAACAATAAATGCCCCCTCCATAATCGTGGTGGGTCATAGCAAAACAAACACACTCACTGTAATGCCTCGATGCGATCTGTATGTGCTGGCAGTATCCTGTGTGATGGGTTGCCAGGGGGAGCTGCAACAATTGTGTCCCGTGATTTGTCAGTCGCTGTCAACTCGTTCAAGGCTGAATAAAAATTCAAAACCAAATTTATGAAACTGGGTTTCAACTGTTTAGTCCGGGGGCAAATGTACACATATGTATAGGAATCCGGAACCTCATGTTAATTGTCGTCACCCGATGATTATGTAAACTTGAATGTATACGGATTCCAAAACAAGAATTCCGCCACGGAAGCGGTGTCGTGCCTGCCGAGGCATTTGACTGTGAACATTACAAGTAAATAAATGACCTTGACCTTGAGAATTTGGATGTGGGGATGTGCGTAATGAAGCATCATCCCTAGACAAACATTGAAGTGAAATATTATCAAAGTCTGGCAAGGGGTTAAAGAGGTATTGTGAAAAAACAATAACGTTAACGCATTTCTGTTACAAGACCGGTGAACATTACAAGTAAATAAATTACCTTGACCTTGAGAATTTGGATGTGGGGGTGTGCGTAATGAAGCATCATCCCTAGACAAAGATTAATGTGAAATATTATCAAAGTGTGGCACGGGGTTAAAGAGATATTGTGAAAAAAACAATAACTTTAACGCATTTCTGTTACAAGACCGGTGAACATTACAAGTAAATAAATGACCTTGCCCTTGAGAATTTGGATGTGGGGGTGTGCGTAATGAAGCATCATCCCTAGACAAAGATTGATGTGAAATATTATCAAAGTCTGGCAAGGGGTTAAAGAGAGATATTGTGAAAAAACAATAACTTTAACGCATTTCTGTTACAAAACCGGTGAACATTACAAGTAAATAAATGATCTTGACCTTGAGAATTTGGATGTGGGTGTGTGCGTAATGAAGCATCATCCCTAGACAAAGATTGATGTGAAATATTATCAAAGTGTGGCAAGGGGTTAAAGAGATATTGTGAAAAAACTAAACTTTAACGCATTTCTGTTACAAAACCGGTTCACATTAAAAGTAAATAAATGACCTTGACCTTGAGAATTTGGATGTGGGGGTGTGCGTAATGAAGCATCATCCCTAGACAAACATTTATGTGAAATATTATGAGTCTGGCAAGGGGTTAAAGAGATATTGTGTAAAAACAATAACTTTAACGCATTTGCCTTACTAAAAACCGGACGACGCGGACGGAAAAAGCGCCGACTATAGTGCCATTTTTTTTCAAATCAAGTTCAAGGTCATTTCAAGGTCATTGAACTGCATGCATGTTTGGAGTCCAAACAGTGATATGTATACAGTAATCTGCAGTTTGCATTGACCTAATAATGGTATAAATCACTCAGAAGATCTAACTAATAGATATTCTACAGTTTATCAACTAAATTTTGTCAATGCATTGTTTCAAAATGGCCGCCTAAAAGATACATTTCAAATAGGCTGGTCTGTGAGACAAGTAGAAGCGTAATATTTTGTATCCATTCCTATGTTACTAGTTCAGGGTATCCAGTAAGAAATATATTGATATCGTTTCATATACTTTACCGTCTATAAATTTCAAAATTGCCGCCAAAGTGCCTTTTGTTACAAACAGAGGTAAACTAAATCACTTAGTTATGATGCGGGTGCACACAATAATGACTACTCAAGTCAATAGGGTAAAATAATCCAACATGATTCGCAATTGATAATATTGTCTTAGGTAATAATGATATAACGGTTACTGCAGTTATGTTTAATTCAATACGGCGACCAAAATCTGGCTTAATTGAAATATTTATGCACATTCAATTTCGCTGAACCTGAACACATGATCCGGGACAGAGTTGTCTTCGGCACAAACAACGCCAAAATTTGTGAGAAGCTGATCAACATAGGAGCTGAGCTGACACTCGATAAGGCAATTCAGATCGCACAGACGCTTCAATACGCCGTAGACAATTGAAAACTATGACAAACCCTTCAAATGTTGACTTAGTATAAGGGAAACAATTTCCACGTTCTAAAAATAACTCGGACAAATCAACAACATTCATGAAGGTGACGTCACTACCTCAGGGCCTGAAAATAGCACTGGTCCGAGGTTCTGGACCTGCAAATTTTTCTGTCGGACCTTTGTATTTTACAAGCAATAAGTCCGCCGGACCTGTGATAAAATTTAATTGTGATCATCATTCAGTGCCGATGCTAAATCCGTTCTGATTATAATCTTATAAGTTAATTGTTGGTGACACAGTCGAGTATTTACACATGGTGTGACGAGTCATTTACTATGAAACAGACACCATTTTTCTTGTGATTATCCTCTCGGACCTACCAAATATTTCCTCGGACCTTTCACTTTTTTCCTTGTTAGGTCCCGGACCTACTGCGAAAAGCTGCTATTTTCAGGCCCTGTACCTACAAATGATTCATCGCATGGCCCAACCAATCAGCGGAAACTGTGGACGCATACACCAGCATGGCGAATGTCCATCAAGAGGAAAGAGGTGTGGAAAGTGCAATAAACTGAATCATTTTGGTCTTATGTGTACAAGTCCAATATGTCCAAGGTTCGACATGCACATGCAGTCGCTAGAAATGAGGCTCCACACATACCAGAATATGCCCATACTGACCCCAAAGAAACTGATTTCTTTGTTGACTCACTTACTACCAATACACCAATTAATCAAGCATTTGTTAACCTGGTTGTCGGTAACTCAGTGGTTAAGGAACGCATGAATTTCAAGATTGACACTGATTCACAAGTTAACGTCATTCTGTTATCCCAGTACAGGTTACTGAACATTAAAGGTCCTTTGCGCAAGTTAGAATCAGTTATCAGCATATAGTGGAGATATACTCCGAGTTGAAGGTATCGCCATATTAGACTGTACATACAATAGTCGTCACATCAAAGCACTATTTTATGTAGTGGAGACCACTAGTCCACCCCTATTTGGTCTGAAATCCTCCATGGACTTGTCACGATGTTTTCACTGGCATTGGTCTATTTCCAGGTGAGTGTAACCTCCACCTGAAATGCGACTCTATACCTGTGGTAAATGCCCCGATGCGTGTACCAATCACATTGCGTGAACCTCTCAAAACCGAACTCCAACGAATAGAGGACAATGATGTTATTACCAAGGTTACGGAACCGACCAATTGGTTCAACTCCCTAGTGGTTGTCGAAAAACCAAACGGGAAACTATGCATATGTTTAGACCCGCAAGCATTAAATAATGCATTAATGCGACCTCATTATCCAATGAAAACGCCCAAAGACGTTACATCAGATCTCGCAGGAGCATATTATTTCTCGGTCTTAGATGCTAAGAGTGGATACCGGAGCATCAAACTATCGGACAAAAGTTCATACCTTACCACATTTTCAACAATTTATGGAAGGTATCGTTTTCTTAGTTTGCCTTTCGGTTTGAACACGTCACAAGACGAATTTCAGCGTAGAATGGATGAAGCCTTGAAGGGCCTAAATGGTTTAACAATAAATGTTGACAATATCCTCGTATTTCGTAAAACCAAGAAGGAACACGACACAAATCTTCGTCTCAATCCGGATAAACTTCAGATTGGTGTTCAGGAAGTACGTTATTTCAGACGGCGTCAAAGCAGACCCAAACAAAGTAAGAGCAATACAAGATAAGAAAGCACCTCAAAATTGCGCCGAGCCAGAATCAGTACTTGGAATGATTCAGTATCTGACGAAATTCGCACCAAATCTCGCGGAAATTACTAGTCCGATGCCCGCTTTGCTAAAGCATGATGCAAAATTCGTGTGGGACACACCCCAGGAACAAACATTCTAAAAGGTCAAGGATGTCATCAGTGACAGTCCTGTGTTAGCCTACTTTGACAGTTCAAAACTACTTAATACATTGCAAGTAGATGCTTTAAAGTACAGACTTGGTGTTTGTATAATACAAGACGGCAAACCTATCGCGTACGCATCAAAAAGCTTGACTAAACACGAGATAGGAAATATGCGCTGATTACGAAATGTACGCTATTCTATTCGGACCCAACATTTCCACCAGTACATTTATGGCGGACCTGTCACGAACGAATCTGGCCATAAGCCCATTTCTTCCATCTGGAAGAAACCCATCTACACCGCACCGTTACGCGTACAACGTAAACTCTTACAACTACAGAAGTACGACTTGCGTGTAGAATTTGTCCGAGGTAAGGAAATACCCCTCGCTGATGCCTTGAGTAGGAATTTTTTACCAGTTACATACCAAGAGCTGAGTGAGGGTATGGACGAGCAGGTTCACTCCGTGGTGAACAACCCATCATTCAGTAAAACGCGACTCGATGATATTAGAAAGGCAGGAGACATGGATGTTTCATTTCAAAATCTCAAGAAAGTGATTTTGAACGGTTGGCCAGATGATCGTAAAAGTTGCCCGCCATCAATCATTGATTATTGGAATCATCGCGACGAGCTCATCGTAGTTGATAATATTGTCTTCAAAGGAGACAAAATCCTGATCCCAGCATCGACACATACGTCAGAAATCATGACAAATCCACAACGACCCTCCAACCAGTTCATGTAGGTGAAGGTGTCCATATCAGAGACAATTCGGGTCTTTGGCAACCTCCTTTGTTATGCGTGACCATGATCCTAGATCCGTAATTGTGCAAACAAAATCTGGTGGTACCTATCGACGAAATCGCCACCATGAAAACACATGAAATTCCATTTGGTACAAAACTTTATGGTACTTAGAAACAAATTTGCTACCCTGCTCCATACCTCTCGCGAGGGTAGCAATTTAACCCCATCTCTTTAATGTAACGCATATGGAAGAGTGATTTTTGTAATTGGTTATCCGACGTGTTTGATATGTTAGCGATATAAAGCTGTCAAAGCTGTATCAATAAGTCATTAATAAAGAACATACACGTGCAGAAATTGGTTATTTTACCCTGTCAAGGCGTTTATTTGACATTTACATGGATATCTTGTAAATTTGAAAGCTTCATTTCGTTATGTTGAATGTTGAACAACAACAAGAGAAAAGATGGCTTCCATGTGAAAATGCTTTCCCTGTTCTATTATTTTGGACAATTTACAAGTTCTACATCAAAGATTAAGTGTTTAAAGGTATACAGTATACATTTTACTAAATTTTGACCTACATGCAACAGGTTTGGGTATGCACTTCGGTTGCTCACATTTTTTGAATGGGTCAAATTGTAGCCGTAGATAACACATCGGAGGCAAATTATAGTAGTTAGATGGTACTGAGCACACAGACGTTGAACATTATACCCAGTCTGATCCAACTCCTGATAACTCCTAATCCATCAAGTAACATGATGAAGAAACTTGTGCAAACTTTTTCAATCAAAAAAATGGCTAAGTGTTTCAGCAAAAATGTGAAGGTAAAAAAGGTCAAGGTCATGTTTATGGCGGAATGACTGTGTTCCAAATGCTCACATATATCAAGTGTCCACAAATATTGAAGCAATCCATCAAGTAATATTAAAGTTATACCATTATGAAGAAGTTTGTACAAACTTTTTGACGCCAAAAAAATGGTGTTTCAGCGGCATGTTTATGGCGGCACGAGTGTGTTCCAAATGCTCACATGTGTATCAAGTGTCCAAACATTGAAGCAATCCATGTTAAATTCCCATTGGAATCTTTTTTTTGTCACAATAAAATCAATATTTGACGGAATTTCATCAAATATTTTATTTTTGGGGAGGGTGACTTTTTTGTTATTAATTTTTTTTTTTAGATTTAATGTGTGAACAGAAGTAGTTGAAAATGATAAACATGTCCGTCTTTGAATAACTAGAGCAAGTGAACATAGACTCACAGATAGCCCCGGTAATGCCTGCTCCGAAAAAAAAACCACCATAAATTGCAAAACAAAATCGTTGTTTGTTAAACATGGAGAGAGCAGACTAAAAAAAAAAGAAAAAACGCAAAATTGGGTAATAGTAAAATAGGAAACATGCATTTGGACTACATTTGGTCCATTTTTGGACCATGTTCAATTCAATTCTCAATTCACTACCAAGGTGCAGGATCACGTGGTTACAACAACAATAACAATGGCTGAAAGTGTTGAAAGCACGCCCACGCCAAAGTAAGTATTATTTTATATTTTCCTTAATAGGCAACGGATTTTGATGGAATATGGCGCAGCAAACGCGTCTTCACGAGCTGCATTTGGTGGTCCCGAGTTCGGCACATACTTATGTCGTTTTTGCGAAGAATCAATTTCTGTGTCAGTAGACACGGAAATTGATTGTTCACAAAAACGACAGAAGTTTGGGCCAAAGTACCGAGACCACCAATTGCAGCTTAACAAGACGCGTTTGATGCATCATATTTCATCAAAATCTGTTACATAATAAGGATAAAATAAAAGAAAATGTACTTTGAATCGGAGGTCTTCTGGAAGCTTACTTGTTGTTGTTGTTGTTGTAACCACGTGATCATACACTTTGACTACCGTACCCACAAACTGTGTGGAAGGACGGCAGTGCCATTATTATGTTATTTTATGAGGAACTACAACTGAAAATATCTCTTACCGATAAAATCACACAACCTCATCTTCTTTTCTTCCTGAAATTACAAGAAAACAATGAGCTTGGTATGTACATGTCAACTCATTATACAGTGAAACCTGGTTAATCCCACATGCTCTTGGACGACACTGATGTGTCTGGCTTAACCCGTATGGGGGATTGGCTGGCTTCCGCGGGTGCATATATCGTAAAATCCCTTTTCTCAGTCGGGGGCAGCTAGGGTATGCGAATTAAAATTTACTGTGACTGGAGAAATGGGGCTAATTGGTTTGGCGATCAGTGTAGAACCAGATCAGCATGTGCATCCAGTCTCATCAGGATCTGCACTGTTCACTATTCCATCAATGAAACACGCTTCTAACTTCTAACAAGCAATATACATGTAGATCGTTATCAGGCTACAGGAGTGTGATATTTGATTAGGAGCTGCACTAGTTGCAAATTCCATAAACCTAATTTCTCCAGTCACAGCCACATAATTATGTGTATGTCAGAACGAAGATGTCTTTAATACATTACAGGTCAGTTGTGTTTTAAACATGGCAAGTGTTCTTTACATGTTATCATCAAAGTACAAACTTTGCTGAATAAACTAGTTCGCAGTGAAAAATGAGTCTATACCAGTAGTTGTTTGCTTCATTCCAGCATTTTCATGCAATATTGTGTTTTTGGACAGTGCAATACATCCCTGAATCGGCAATAAACATCGGTATCCTTTACCAATACAAATCCAATGTTGTTTCATACTTTGTCTTCTTTCTCAATAAAATATGGATGTGATGTCACAAGAAAATGGAAAATAAAACAAAGTGTAGATAACAAAATTATAATATATGATTACATTAAATATAAGAGACCTGTGTAGATCTTGATCAGAAGGCCCAGTAGGCCTGTTGACTGGTGTTCATACTGATCTGGGTCTACAATGAACAGAAAAGCCGCAAAGCGGTTTTCCCATGCAAATATCAACTAGTCACAGTGAGTAACAACTATTTACAACTTAAGACCAGTGTTCAGAAATAAAAGTGCATTACCAGGGCTGTACAAATCGGCACGCCCGACACCCGGGACAAGTCGGTTTTGGTCTCGGGCAAGTGGCTCTATGCTGAAAGTTAGTCCCGGGCAAGTCACTATTTTCCGTTGAAACGTCCCGCCACAAGCCTGTTTTCTTCACTAGACTAATCCTAAATTGTAACATTTAATCGATCGATAACGCCTAGGGCGTGTGTCGGCTTCCCTGTGGCGATACACACTTACACAGAAGCTGCTATACTGTGTATATAGCAAGAAAAGTGATATACTAGCTGTGACCCTGATTAGATTAATTTATTCGAATTTGAAAGCATAATCCCGACAATTCCGCATGAATTCTGAATTTTGTGTCAACACCATTTACGGAAAATATTTTCGAAATCAATATCGGCGAAATATGGCGACAGATCTGCGTATAATCCAGAGTGTTTTTAATCCATTCCTTTCGGAATACACATTTACGGGTATGAAATTATTAAAAAAAATAATTTTATTTTTGTTATTTCTCAATGAAAGTATACGATGTGACCACTCATTTGAACCGTCTCGACGAGACGGATTAAATGGTGGTCGCGGCATATACTTCTGAGTGCATAGAAGGAAAATATTTGTCCGCAAACATAAGCGTATCCTCAGCATGAAATGGGTTACTGCATGATTTCCCCGTGATGCGATGATGAAAGTCGCACGTTCGCGACGTCTGTGGCACATCAAAAGGCGTGTTGACCAATCAGTAACATTTCAAAACATAGCCTAAAGGTCACACAGTTTACAGCCTCGTGCTGAATGAGGTCATACAATAAACACCTGTACACACAGCTGGGTGTATCAATTTTTTTGCACAAAGCATCACACAAATCTCGTCTGTGTAATATGTGTCGGGTGTAATCGCATCTGGATTTGGAATTCATATATCCCCTGGCACGGATACTGCACTGTATGCATATTAACATGATTACCTGATTAATCATTACATTTGCTAACATACTAATAATAATTATTTCATGTACATGTACTTTGAATGTCGTTGTTTGAATAAACTTACAGAAATCACGAATCAACTAATTACACGATGACTACGACGCCTGACGATTTTTTTTTAACTTTTTTTCTTTGTTTTCCTGGTTATACGACCGTCTTTAAAAACCGGTACGTATTATGTTTTACCGCACGGGCGGCTGAAGAAAAAGCGCATAGTTCGTGTACACAACTCCTCCGAAACCGTTCAGTCGATCGATCTGAAACTATACACACGTCTTCTACACAGATTGAAGATGTGCACCTTGGTGTTTTTATGCCGAATAACATATTTTTTAACAAAAATATCACCTTTTGAACTTTTTTCTACATTATTGTATCCAATTCCCTATCATTTCTACTTTACACTCTACTTTTCTATCTCTGCCTAAATTAGTATACATGTTTAGCACAACGAAATGAAGAAATAATGCTATAGACTTTCAAATTCTCATTAATGTTTCTTGCCTTGGTGACAGTTTCACATTTCTGCATCTTCGCTGTCTGGCCCATATTCGACGGGCGTATTTTGTGACTTGCGGCACTCTTGTTCTTCTCTATTTTTTTAATATTTGTTTGGGATCCACGAGAGACCCGCGTTATAATGGAGATCGCGCTATACGCGATCGCGTTATAATGGAGCTGCAGTGTAATTAGCGAATTAACAGCTGTTGCCAACCAAAAAAAAACTGAAATTTAAAAAAGTTTATTATTTACCGTTCCGCGAACATACTGATAGACATTAAATATTGTAAATATAGACGTGATTTCATTTTCGAGACGGTCAAATGTGTGGACTCCCCGGAATATGTATACGTAAATTATAATTTCCAGGACAAGTCGGGGCAAGTCACTTTTGTCAAGTCACTTGTCCGGGACAAGTGGCTAAAAAATCAATTTGTACAGCCCTGATTACTTTTTTTTCTGTTTCACGAAACCTGCCCAAATCTTACGGCCATATAAACAATGCAAAAACAATATTTGTTTCGATAATATTAAACTTGATGACAATTTAAGAATGAGCCTTCTTTTTATTTCGTGAAACTTAGTCAAATATTGATTTTATTACGAAAAATTGATTTGTCTATGGGAATTTAACATGGGGGAAAACGAGATGCAGGAGCTGGGGGAGGAGCCAAAAAACGAAAGAAAATTTGGAAATTGACTCCGAAACCTGGCTAGATAGCTTGGAAATGGTCTAACTAAGAAAACAAAAGTTAGATTTTGAAAATCGGTGTACAATTTCTGAAATATAAATCCCCATAGACATGTCTATGGGGATTTAACATGTGGAAATAATTTGTTTTTCGTAATAAAATCAATTTTGGACCAATTTCACGAAATAAAAAGAAGGCTCATTCTTATATTGTCATTTAATTTAATATTACAGAAAAAGATACCGTTTTTTAATTGTTTATATAGCCGTAAAATTTGGGCAGCTTTCGTGAAACAGACAGTAGTGTTGTCCAACAGGAGTGGTCGTTAAATGCCCTTGTACAAGGTGTGTAGGCTATAGGAATGTGTCTTATGATGTGTCATGTAGAGAGTCCTGGCTGTCATGGCTTAATATCATATTAGGGAGGAATTCGTTATTTTAGAAGACAGTCACCAGATGAACATTTGTACATGTACCTAATTATTTAAAATTCTGAACACTGGTTTCATAGAAGATGACTTATATGTGGCTGTGAATGGAAAAATGAGGCTTATGTGTTTTGTGACCAGATCAGCCTGTGCATCTCTGTCTGATCAGGAACTGCACTGTCCGCCATTCCATCAAAGAAATACCTGTCATGCTTCTAACAAGTAATTTAGCTCATTATCAGGCTACAGGAGTGTGCTATTTGATCAAGAGCTATACTGGCAAAAAATCCCATAAGCCCCATTTCTTCAGCCACAGCCACGTATAACAAAATTGAAAGTATACTTACTGGTGAAAGCCTCGTTAAAAACTGGAAGAAGATATGGTCGATCTTTGTTTCCAGCAGCTTCTGTTCTTTATCATATTTTAATTTTATATTCTCCACTGAAACAAAGAATTACATCTATTAGGTCCAATAATGGATGGGATAACCAAATAAATTGCCCGGAAGCTCGAGACTGACTGGGCAAGTGTGACATTGACATCGAGACCTGGGACATATGTGTGGTTAGTGCTGTGATGACCTGAACATTTGTGTATACTGTAGTTATTCGAAAATCGAGCTAACGGTTTGGTAGATATAGCTTCAGACGGACGGACTAACGGACGGACGTGTGGACAGACGGACAATGTGAATACTACATCCCTCCGACTTTGTCGCGGATAATAATCCATGTGATATTCAATGGTGAGCTCATGATAATGAAATGATGTGCAAGTGATTGTGTCCTTCCGCTAAATTAACGAGTGCATGAGTGCAGCGAGTGTCTAATTTCACGATAATCATCTCACCTTGTTAAATAAACCTCTTCCAGGGCTCCAGATAAGGAATTAGTAATTGAGTATTGTTACTCCATCATTTCTGAAGCAATTGCGTATTTCAAAATTTTAATCGGGTAAAATAAAATCACACTACTGTTTACACATCAACAGACATTCGAAGTGCAGTCAATATGAGTCCTTATGTCGACAGAGACTGATGACTTTTAAATTTCTGAATACAAAATGCCAAGATCTTATTATTTTATTAAATGTCACTTCCGGTCAATTCAATCACTGAATGTCATGCAAGATAGCTATGTCAAAATTTTGATGTCAATGACATATTATAATGTTGATTGAAGCATATGTCTTTGTAGATAAACAAAATATGTTGAATCGATTGAACTGTATAGAAAACATTTTTATGTCATGGAATAGTTTTTGACAAATGAATGTGTTTTGCATGTACATGTAGTCTAGCTGAAGGTCATATGAAAACAAGAAATGCGTCTGTCGAACGCGGATGCCACCTGCAGCATATTTGAGAAACTGTGACAAATTGGTTAACCGAAAAGTGTGACGGATGGACGGACAAACGGACGGTCCACAAACACTATATGCCACCCGTTTCTTCGAAACCCGGTGGCATAAAAACTTAAATATATAGTGTAACAGTTATATATTCCTGAACATTTAATGGGTCCCGATACGTTTTATTCCCCTATATTTAAGTATTACGAATCATTCACATACACGTACCCAGGCGCGGATCTAGCACTGGGTTGTGGGGGTTGCAACCCCCCCGTTCAGCCACGGAGGTTACGCAAATATGAACTGACATGATGGACAAACATGTTCGATATATGTTTAAAAACGTGAACCATACACAATTATTGTCAATTAAACGATTGAATATGTATATGTATTGTGTTTGTTACTGTAGCTACTTTACATTGTATTCGCATGATTCATGATTGATCATAGAGCGTTGATCATTTACGGTGCCATGAAAAGTAAACGCGGGAAACATGTGCACGCAGCAGAAACAACAACAACAATAACCTGACTGCTCTAGATTTGCACGATGGAGCCTGTTGCGAAAAAGATGCGACAGACCAGCATGAAATCATTTTTCAGCTGATTACAGGTGGTTTTGATAATCAGTTAACTTACAAAAGAATATCATCATAGCGGTACAAAATATAACAGTTTATTACCAGCTCGAAAATGCATTTCAGGACATCTGCATTTCAAATTTGACCTTGACATTGGGCACAGGGGCAGCACGGTTGGGGGGTAGAATGAAAATATGGATGATGATAAACACCCATGTGAAGTTTCAAGGTAATGGGCGAAGCAGTTGCAGAGATATAGTATAACGAAAAAGTTTTAAGCAAAAAACTTTAACCAGACGTACGTTAAAAAGTTAACGTTGAAAAAGTCAATTACGTAGAAATAATAGGTGAAGGTAAAAAAATGGTCACATGTTGGATAGTTGTATGTGGTAGGCACCCCTTGGTTATGAAGCTGTGAAAGTTTGGTGGTCCTAGGTGGTACAGTACCAAAGAAATGGACTTAAACACGAAAACTTAACATTGAAAACGCGAAAACTTAACATTGAAAATGGCTAAGTCGACTGCGCGGAAAAAATGGGTGAAGTTAAAAAAAATATAACATGTTGGATAGTGATATGTGGTGGGCACCCCTTGATTATGAAGCTGTGAAAGTTTGGTGGTCCTAGGTGGTACAGTAACAAAGAAATGGACTCAAACACGAAAACTTAACATTGATTGTGGAAGCCGCCCGCCCACCCGCCCGGCTTTCGCCAATCCAATAGCCTGGATTTTTTTTCTCAAAAAACCTGGCTAAAAAAGGTAACATGTTGGATAGTGATATGTGGTGGGCACCCCTTGATTATGAAGCTGTGAAAGTTTGGTGGTCCTAGGTGGTACAGTACCAAAGAAATGGACTTAAACACGAAAACTTAACATTGTAAACGCGAAACTTAACACTGAAAATGGATAAGTCGACTGCGCAGAAAAAATGGGTGAAGTTAAAAACAAGAAACGAGGCAAAGCCACGAAGGCCAGGTTTTTTCCAAGCATAGACACTTGGATAACATAATTATACCCACTTTTTGTAGACTAGATGGCCGTGGCCTGCATGTCGCGCCTTGGGGCAAGGCATGGACACTAAAAAAATAGATATAGTAGATGGAAAAACTTTAAAGAAAAAACTTTAACCGGACACACGGACGTACGGACGGACGTATGCCAAAATGCCGACGATATCGCGCTTTCCGCAAGCGGGTGCGACAATGATGATAAACACCCATGTGAAGTATCAAGGTAATGGGTGAAGCAGTTGCAGAGATATAGTACACGAAAAAACTTTAACAAATAAATTCAAAGTAATTTGACCTTGACATTGCGCACAGGGGCCGCACGGTTGGGGGTTAGAGTGAAAATATGGACGATGATAAACACCCATGTGAAGTTTCAAGGTAATGGGCGAAGCAGTTGCAGAGATATAGTATAACAAAAAAGTTTTAACCAAAAAATTTAACCAGACGTACGTTAAAAAGTTAACATTGAAAATGGCTAAGTCAATTACGTAGAAATAATAGATGAAGGTAAAAAAAATGGTCACATGTTGGATAGTTGTATGTGGTAGGCACCCCTTGGTTATGAAGCTGTCAAAGTTTGGTGGTCCTAGGTGGTACAGTACTAAAGAAATGGACTTAAACACGAAAACTTAACATTGTAAACGCGAAAAGTTAACATTGAAAATGGCTAAGTCGACTGTGCGGAAAAAATGGGTGAGGTTAAAAAAAAAGTAACATGTTGGATAGTGATATGTGTTGGGCACCCCTTGATTATGAAGCTGTGAGAGCTTGGTGGTCCTAGGTGGTACAGTACCAAAGAAATGGACTTAAACACGAAAACTTAACATTGAAAACGCGAAAACTTAACATTGAAAATGGCTAAGTCGATTGCGCGGAAAAAATGGGTCAAGTTAAAAAAAGAGTAACATGTTGGATAGTGATATGTGGTGGGCACCCCTTGATTATGAAGCTGTGAAAGTTTGGTGGTCCTAGGTGGTACAGTAACAAAGAAATGGACTCAAACACTAAAACTTAACATTGATTGTGGACGCCGCCCGCCCGGCTTTCGCCAATCCAATAGCCTGGAGTTTTTTTCAAAAAACCTGGCTAAAAAAGTAACATGTTGGATAGTGATATGTGGTGGGCACCCCTTGATTATGAAGCTGTGAAAGTTTGGTGGTCCTAGGTGGTACAGTAACAAAGAAATGGACACAAACACGAAAACTGAACATTGATTGTGGACGCCGCCCGCCCGGCTTTCGCCAATCCAATAGCCTGGATTTTTTCCCCAAAAAAACCTGGCTAATAAAATCGGCAAATTTTCTACCGAGGCAGTTGCCTTGGTTCGCCTCAACGTGGCTAAAACTTTAAATTTACACAAATTTCAAATCCTGATGTTGAGCAAAAAGTTACGAGGGTTATACCTGCTCATTTTCATTATATGTTTTGATGAAGACATCCACAAGGTCAAACCAAAAATAGCACGCCGATCACCTCGGACCTACTTGGCGCCCTGGGCAGAGCTCCAGATAAGTGCGTATTGGCGTATTTTACGCAATTATTTTAGCTGAATACCCATTGATTATCACAAGTTCGAGTAAAAAATACGCACAGCAATGTGAAAATATGCATTGGTTTTCAAATTGAGTATTGAAAATACTGTCATAAAGTTGAAAATTCACTTAGTTGAGCTGCTGTGTTTGCTTTTTGCAGCTCAAATAAGTGAATGTTTAAATTGGATATATTTTTTATCATTTGTTCCCTATTTAGTAATGAAGAAAATCAATAATCCACTTGTAAAAGTAAAATACTCAATGATTTTTGCTTTAGGCACAAAGATTATCTGGAGCTCTGGCCCCGGGAATATGAAGTTTGGAGTCAGTCCAACTTACCGCAGAGATAATGGGTACCCGAAAACTTTTGCAAATCTTACGGATGGACGAAAACTATATACCCCTTGACATACTTTGTATGCCGGGGGTATAATGACATACAAAGTATGCGGGGGGTATGAAAAGTGGTGGGTCCGAGAAAGGAACAATCAACACTCTGGCCTTACCCTGTGTATCAAAATCTTTAATGAATGTCTCCAGTTTTTCCTTCTTATCCTTCACTGAAAGGCTGTCTGGCCCGGTCTCGCCACCATCCTTCAGTTTGGGCTTTGTACGTTTATTCTGAGCCCGTGTGGTTCTTTTGCGTGACATATTTCACAAGTCCTGTAATAAACATTTTAAGATAGTGTATGATACAGAAGGGGCTGGGGTAACAATTACCACTTAGTGGGTTGATGGGCAAATTCAAAGAACAGCAGAGAAACATACATGTACATGACCTGGTGCACAGTGAATGGCCCAAATGTGTTGGCATCAAAGGCAAAACTTCATTATTTTATTTTGAAAACATTGAAAAAAATTACCATTGGATTGAACTGACAAGTTAGCTCATACAATGTATGTTAAGTTTTGTAAAAACCGCTAGTTGATGAACTTGTTAATACCCCGAAAACTAGACCCACCCACATGCATTCGGCGTGTTTCGGCTTTCATCGGTATACCTCTATATATATTTATGATAAAGGCTTCTAATTTTGGTCGGACACGACCTCGTATCATAACACATTCCGCGATTATATTAATGCTAATGTGAATATTTTGGCGGAAAGTGCGCATGTTCATTTGAGAATTATTTTTTCTTGCTAAACTAACATATAGGTAGAACATATTTATGCAAATAATATCGAATTACAGCTCCTTTTCCTAGGTCGGACACAACATAACAAATGAAATAATCTGTTTAAGGCTCTAAAGTCAATATTGTAGTGGCAAGTTCATATGATCATTTGAGAATTATCGATATCCTGCATAAACACATAGAAAATTACGATTTTAAACATGTATTTGTTGTGTATTTGCCCTTTCAGATCACTGATTGTCAGGCTAGATACACACCTGGCTGATCCAAGTTGTGGTAACTCAAGCGTTTCCACGTGCACGCTTACATTGTGCACAATTGACTGGCATGTCAAAACTGTCCTTTCCCTACACAGCTAGCAGAGTATGTACACAGACAATTCTAGGTAGCTTTTAGCTTAGTCGTGACTTCATGACTGTCTTGATATAGTCATGAGGGTATTTATAACGATCCTTGTATTCTATGTCTATAGTATATCTTATTTCACTTCCTTCTGTCTTCTCTTCTATGATATGCATTTCCTTCTATTGTATGATATGTACTTCTTCCTATCGAGCAACACACTTCTTCTTGACTGTACATCAGACAATTATACCAGTACACATGATGGACACTACAGTAATATATGCACCTTAAACGTCAGAGGAAATATGAATCTAGTAGAAGAATATAATCTACACAGAGTAATGTTTTATAAGATGGCTTACTCTTGTAAAGTGGCATTTTCCTGTGGAATTTTCAAAAACAGTGATAAAGTATAAAATTTGCATATTTTTAAAATAAATTAAATAACGAGTTATTTCAATATGCATGTAAATAGTAGCTGTGAAATATTTTGAGCTTTTATTGTTTATGTAAATTTAAAAAAAAATAGTATTGAAATCAACAATATAATGCTGGTGTATGTTTGTAAATGTAAACTAGGGCATCCAAGTGTTTATACAGTTAGATGCTGTTGATATTTAATTTTATTTAAAAATATAAAATGCCAATAAACAAATAGCAGCTATCACGACCCAACTTGATTGGGTCAGTGATGTTCTCGACTAGTTTTAGCTTAGTTGCGAATGGTAACTCTTGCAATCTACTCCTGTACTGTCCGTAGGCAGAGTTACGATTCCTCTGCAGAATAACTGAAATGAGTGTTAATATTATGAAAAGAAGATATTCAAGTAATTATGACATTAATTTACATATGTAGATGACCTGATAAAGTAAATTTAAGCTAGAATCGACAAGAGACCCAGTCAGTGGCAGCCAACAGTATACTGTCGGCCAAAAATTAGAAAAAGTATAGCCGCTGTTGTTATTGGTGTAGTGATTTTATTTTTGTAAGGGTAAGGGATGGGCGGTGGGTCATGGATTTGCTATAGCACGATAGAGTATCATCAGATGAATCCATGTATGAAATATGAAGGCGTTCCCTGTAAATAAACAAAGATACACAACATTTACCCCAACGTTAAGTTTATGAACATGCTAAGTTTGTGACCTTGACCTTGGGGTAAGGGTTGGGTGGTAGATCGTGGATTTGCTACAGCATGACAGAGGGTCATCAGATGAATGCATGTATGAAATATGAAGACATTCCCTGTAAATAAGCAGAAGTTACACAACATTTACCCCAACGTTAAGTTTATGAACATGCTAAGTTTGTGACCTTGACCCTGGTATAGGGTTGGGTGGTGGGTCATGGATTTGCTACAGCATGATAGAGGGTCATCGGAGGAATGCATGTATGAAATATCAAGGCGTTCCATGAAAGGAAACAGATGTTATAAGAAAATTACCCCAACGTTAAGTTTATGAATGTACTATGGTTGTGACCTTGACCTTGGGGTAAGGGTTTGGTGGTGGGTCATGCATTTGCTACAGCATGATAGAGTGTCATCTGAGGAATGCATGAATGAAATAACAAGGTGTTCCATGAAAGGAAACAGAAGTTATAAGACATTTACCCCAACGTTAAGTTTGTGAATGTGCTAAGTTTGTGACCTTGACCCTGGGGTAAGGGTTGGGTGGTGGGTCATGGATTTGCTACAGCATGATAGAGGGTCATCTGAGGAATGCATGTATGGAATATCAAGGCATTCCATGAAAGGAAACAGATGTTATAAGAAATTTACCCAACGTTAAGTTTATGAATGTGCTAAGTTTGTGACCTCGACCTTGGGGTAAGGGTTGGGTGGTGGGTCATGGATTTGCTACAGCATGATAGAGGGTCATCTGAGGAATGCATGTATGAAATAACAAGGTGTTCCATGAAAGGAAACAGAAGGTATAAGACTTTTACCCAACGTTAAGTTTGTGGACGCCGCCGACGCTGACGCCGCCGGGGGTATGCCATAAGCTCTTCTGCACTTCATGCAGGCGAGCTAAAAATAGTAATTGGTATTATTCAAGATCGTCATGAATTTACGCTTATTTATTGAGTCGTTTGTGTGTGCATAAGTTTAGTTCGGTTCTATACTTACTTTGTTCCGGTGTAGGGTTGATAGGAATTTGACTGGTATCATTCTGCTTTTGTTTATCTTTATTGTTCTGCCTAAATCCATGAGGTATTATTTTATTTATATTTATTTGCAAATTTGTGGTACATTTAATTAGTAATTTTATCGGCGACCTTTTTCTTTTATGGTTGTTTGGCAACAAGTACAAACTTGCACTTCATTGATGTATTTAGATCACGTGATTGCCGGGTATATATAGGTTGAGCGCGAATTATTTTGCACGGGTTATATTCAGTTGTGTGTCTACTGATAAGAATTAATTTTCAACCCACCCACCCCTTTGCCCAAGAGATATAAGGTAGGATCGTTCCATTATCTATTGTAACATGTTCCGAGAATTATATTTAGTCTTTAACAAAATTTATATCTTCTGTCAGTGTTCATTTGTTGTACTTTGCAATACGACATATAGGTTATATGTACAGCTAGCCCTTTAAAACAGGGAGAAATTTTCACTAAAAAATTGAGAAAATAGACTATTTTTTTTTTAAAATTCTGTTTTATATAGTGAAAAACTTCTCCCTCAACTCAAAATAGGGAGAATTCAGACAATTTAGGGAGAGAATTTCGCCAACTTCGCCCTGTAAACTGATCCCTGTATGTAGCAATAGTAGATGGTTAAAAGGTTTAACATTCTCTTCAGGGACCTTCTCAGAATAATTATGATCGGAACATGCTACTGTTTATAGTTGTGGGAGATTCTCAAATATGTTTCATCAATACCTATAAGCGGCTAGAGAAATGTATATTTTATATTTTTGTATGACTTATAGCGGTACTGACCTGCATACGTGAGGGATTTGTGACATTCGGTGGGAAAATGGCTGAGATAGAATTACGACATTTGTAGCTCCAGATCAGGCTACACGTCTGTGCAGTATGGTCGGGATCTACACTGTTGGTCACCAGGTCTAATAAACACTTACGCTAATAGCTGAACAAGATCTATACTGGTTTGCCCTATTCATACAATTTTGGGCTATTTTGCCATTGAGTGTCACATTATTCTTCTGTGCTTATACAAGGTCGGTTAATCAGATTTGTTCTGTCGGTAACTATTGTTAATAATCTGATATTTTGTTATTAGTCATAGAATAGTGTGGCAGTCTCATATTTTAACTTAATTCACAACATGTAACATAAGCACATTAAATTAATTTATCATCCAATAGCTCTTTTCCTCACTGGATACCTCCGCTTATGAATACTAATATATCTAACACATACTCACTATATTCTATACTGACCCTATATCATCTTATAGTCCTCCGTCCTCTTTTGCCCATTTCTCCAATTTTGGCTCATTGCTCCTTTAGATTTTGTTATGAATCAGCCTGAAATTTGATTGGCGGATAAGCTGCATTGTTTCCCTTTTACCGGCAACATTTGTTATCCAGGCAATCTTTCCTTGGCTGTTGAGACACAAACATCTATCTCTTTTATACCTACCTGTAGTACACCAGTGAGATTAATGTCCATGTGATGGGACACTGTTGGTAAAATAAATGTTGTGAACTGTGACCTGTTTTAGCGTTGTTACCAATCCAGTCGGACAACGAACCCAAAAACACCACCAGATAACGGCCTGTTCTGTTAGGTTGGCATATTCTGAAAATTTGTTATTACCAAATAGTTATTGTGTCAAACTAAAATTTTTCTTTATCAAAATAGGATTTGAACATGTATGGGTCAATCAAAATACGGTTTCACTATCTAAGTTACTTCATGCTATACAAATAAAGTTACAGGAAAGATATGTTACATTTTGGAATAAAGTACTGCATGATAATGATACAGGTAATGTAAATGGTAATAAGCTGCGTACATACAAGTATTTTAAAGTTAATTATAAGATGGAAAACTTTCTGTTGACAAACTTAGATAAAACTGCTATTTCAACTTTTGTGAAAATTAGGATTAGTAACAGTAAGATGTTTATAGAAGAGGGTAGATTCAGAAAACTTCCCGTAAATGAACGAATTTGCCCACTTTGTAATTTTGAGGTTGAAACGGAAAAGCATTTTGCTGTCAGATGTGATAAAACTAAATTGTATCAGACATGATATATTTAATAAGATACAAGACATAGTCCCCTCTTTCAAGGAAATGACTGACGATGATAAGTTTTATTATATTATGAGTAATAATGAATATGATATTAGTAAAATTTGTATAGAAGGAATTCATAGGATGTATACATATATATAGAAATCAAGAAGTAGGTAATAAAAGGAATTAGGTGTTCAACGACATTCATCGCCTTGGCATTTCCTAGTTGTGATACAGTATAATGTAGTTCTTACACTGTATAATATGCTATTATTTTGATCTAGTCATAATTATCTTATAGTTGGTATCAAGCCTTTGTATTAGGTTTTAAACCAATAAATATCATTTGATTTGATTGTACAGTAGCGTAACCATTTGTCGGGATTACCCCCGTGTCGAAAAATTTCGTAAACCGCATTTGTCTCTAATCACGGAAACTTTCACGGTCAGTTTGCCGGACATTTTTTGCAGAAGACGCCTATCTGTCAAATGGAGAAAAATACTCCACATCGCCCTTGGTCATGTAAGGTTTTAATCAAAATTGTTAGAATACCTTCAAAATGTTATATTTCAGCTATTCCCACTTTTGTCCACTCATAAACATCATTATTGAAAAAGATTTACAAAGCATGATTCTGTCAGTCTGCGTCACTGGATTCTTTAGCCATTTTGAGAAGTCACGGTCATGTAAACACAGACTGGTAGCTGTCAAATTACCAGAATAGAGCTTCTCATTATACTGGCGAGTCTTATATGAAAAACAATAAAAAACTAACACAGAATTATATTTGATTACACAGATGTAGATATAAACTCTGTGTTTTTGATAGAATTTATTGTTCTGTTGATTATAAAAATGCTCAGAATAATAGTCTACAGTTTGTAGATTGTTATTATCGTGTTGTTGGTATAAATCCTGCCTGTAGTGTGCACCATAATGAATATGGTAAAATAGCATGTACCACAAATGAAAATTAAATGTGATCTGAAAGCATATTGCATTATGATTATTAGCCTTGTGATAATATTATTGTCATTTATGACTGGCAAATGAAATGGTGGAAAATTGTTTACTGTGCACTCCTCTGATAATTTAGATAACCATGTTTTACTCTGATCCGATGGTGCGCCACACTACAGGACGAGAATAACCCAACAACAAAAATCCAGAGTCTAAGGTCACAGTCTATTTTCTACAAGTGCCTGGATGATACGTTAACAAATGGACGACATGGAAACAAGCAGGACTTTTAGATAAATCTGGTTTCACAGCACTTTTACGATAAGTTTATTGTTTTAAAAAGTTTGGAATAATTGTTTTTGTATGCTTATAGCTCTAGTAACTGGCCAACGAAGACTTATTATCCAGAACCTAGGTATATCCAAGTTGTATGAAACGGGATATACAGCATAATTTGTAAATAATTTAAACAGTTATTTAGAGTTGCAGTTTACAAACATTACATTTTCATCAGAGTTACTTTTGACTTTGCATACTTTTTGGCCAGTTGTGTAGATGTCTAAGCAGTGGACGAAAAATGGTTGTGTATTATGACGAGCAGCAGGAAGGGGTGGGTCATGCAAGAAAACATTGATTTACAACATTTTAAAAGCAACACATTTTTATTTTCAGTAATATTACGCAGAAATGTTACTGTATTGAAATTTACAATATATGTGTCTTAACTAAGCATGAAAATATAACAATTGCAAATAACATTGTAAGGTGGACGAAAACTGGTTGTACCGACTACCGGGCTACACAGATTACATTGGAAAAAAATAAGCTAAACATTTCGGCTATCAAATCTACATTATTATGTTCGCTTATGTGATGAAATGGTGAGGAAACATACGTTACATGTGAGAAGAAAATGTACGTGAGAGTTATAAGAATACCAATTGCATTTGTTTCTTGCCGCTAAAACTTCAAACTGTATCAGTGTATGATCGTTATCGCCAAAGTGTTTACTTCCGGTTCAAGCGTCCATTTGGCGGGCGAGTTAATTCCTCGGAATAGGTATAAAAGATAACATGTAAAAAACGGAACTCACCGGGTATGGAAGGTCTTCGAGCCATTTCCCACCCTTAAATATAAGGAAGAAAACGGAACTCACAAATGCGGTCATACGGTATGTAATAATATATAAGGCTGATCTTGGATCTGTCTGCCTACCTGTATGTCTGTCTCTCTCTCCCTCTCTCTCTCTACATGCCTACCTACATAAAAGTGTGTTAATTAGGGTAGAACTAGATTAAGATCAGGTTAAACAAAATGGGCCCAACTCTAAGGACCTACCTACCTACCTACACCTGCATACATACCCAACTACCTACCTAGTAGTAGCTGTAATTTGTATGGATTTGTATGTAGGTCAACGGGTGCATGTACCTGGTTGTTCTCGTCGGATGCCTGAGTTACGATGGGAGTGGAATAGCGACTATGTTATTGACAATTTTGTAGAACATGATCAGACGCGCATCTGCACGCCTGTACTCCAACGACCGCAAACCAAGTATATTTACCATGGTGGTTACGCTATCATATGGGGAGTAGTTATTTGATACCCAGCGGGCCACCCTTCGTTTTACTTGCTCGACCTTTGCGGATGTTTATCTGGGTATGGGGACTCCAGACTGTACAGGCCCGTAGCCAGCCTTCAAAATAGTTGGGTGCGTAACGAGCCGTGGAGCGGCGAATACGTGCCACAAAGTGGCGATGTGGGTGGGTCCGGGATCGGTGTGTTACCCGCCTTCCGCGAAATTGAAATTAGGACGCTAAATCCTGCATTCTGTGACATTTACGACTTTATTTAGGAGTAGGAATTGTATGCTATTTTGTGTAGGAAATTTGACTTTTATCGAATTTCTCACAAGAAAGGTGTTATAATCACATTGTGAAGCATACTATCAGAAACCTTCCGTATACACGTATCTCCACGGTAAGTTTACATACACGCTGTCAGGTCCCAAATAGTTTGAATATTTGTTACATTTTGTTATTCACACTGACGTCACTATACATATATAATATTAGTAAAGTAACTTGATCCTTGGGCGGTGAAAGCTCGAGTTGGTATTAGGCAGATCAGCTGGATCAACGAGATGCAGTCGAGTTGATCAGCTGATCTGCCCAAGACCAACGAGAGCTTTCCGGCCCAAGGATCAAGTTACTGTACTAATATTGCGTTTATTATATACCAGTCAAACATTTAAAACACATATATTGTATTTAAAAATCGTATAATTGGATTACAAAGTTGTAATTATTTTCTGCGCAGTGCTTTGACGGCAGTCATTTGGTTTATCGCCTAGCACTGAGACGTCGCGCTAGTGACACGCGACCAGAAACGACGTCAAATTTCAGCTATCATTTTCTGTCCTATTTTCTAAACATATCCCGACTAATATCCTACATCGAGTGTATTGTCCGTTGACAGCATGCATTTTAAGTGAAAATGACTAGCTTTTACGGGGTTATTTTCATTTGAAATACATCATTATGATTTCCCGAACTTTCCTGATGACAAGTAGTTCTGGCAAATCAGAACGAGAACAGAGTGGAATATGGATTCAGAAAGCCACTGAGTGGAATACTGAATTTCAATCTGCCGTGTCGTATCTATCTGGCTGAAGAATACACCATGAATTCACTACATATCTTTGATAGGTATATAATAAACTGCTGTATTTATATGGCAGTTACGTATAAATGTATTTCCATTCAAACAAAATATTCAACACGGAGTCTAAATATTTGGACTAGTACAAGAGTGATTCCAATTCCATCCTACGAGGATATTATTTCCCGCACATCGTGTTTGAAGCAATAATGAATGTATACGAGCGCCAGCGAAGAAAGACGACTACTGGTCATAGATGCACGTGAATAGTGGTGAAGTCGCCTCAATGCACTACCGGCGCGTTCACATTCTGCACTGGTGACAGGTAACGTGCTTGCGATTCTCAACAATGTGTGAACATGAACGTAATGCACTGGAACACGAGGATGGCGGATCACTTTCTGAGACAAAACGCTTAACCCAGCGTGCATGTTCTTCCTCGAGATGGGCATGTGCCGGCAAATCCTCTTCATATGATTGTCCTAGTTGATTGATGTCATGATGACCGGCACTCTTGAACACGGCTGGGATCAAGACCAACAGCTTAGAAGTGGTCACTGCTAATGATAAATCATAATAAATCGGCACAAAAGCCACTTTACAAAATGTTATATAATACAGCTAATGGTTTTAATGTAATGTCACACCTGACCTCCTGCCTAGTTTACCTTTGAGTATGCATGGTACACATCGAGTGCCTTCTGTTGTAACTGGACGCTGATCCCCGACAATATGGCCAAACCTTGGTAAACTACCATGAAGGCAACGATGAAGCTGAAGCTGGTGAGGGCATCAGCATCAGACCGGGAGGATGGATCCCACTTGTCCTGATACATGTGTAGGTCATATCCACTCCTGTTCACACCATGTGCGATGTACTCTAGTGATTCAACGATGTGGACATACGAGTTTTGCATAGGTTCAGAATAGCTTTTCGCTTCGTAGACGATTGAATCCCTTGGCTCATAATTGCATGAAGTTGCCCTTCTCTTTTGGGACTATATTTGTAGAATGTACATACTGATTTTATTTTGTCCAGAGTATGACTAATTTCGGTCTGTTTACAAGAATGGACGATTACAAGATTCAGCGCATGGCTATTATAATGGGTGTATGGCGCATTCGTCGCAAATTCCCCGATACATTTTTGCACAACGATCACTCGACATTGGCCGCACCGTCATAGCACTGGCCGCGCATATTTTCGATGGGTATGTTTTTATTCTGTAGTGTTTTAATGATAGCATTCCCCAAAAACGTTCCAGTAATCTTGGCTTGTCCGAAAAAGTTGGGTGCGGACGCACCCAACGCACCCCCCCCCCCCCCCCCCTGACTACGGGCATGAGACAGTCGATGCATATTCCGCAAGTGGTTTGACCATGGCTTTATATGCAGTTTCCCGAATTCCTCGATGTTTCGTCTCAGGAACCCAAGTGTGCTGATGCTTTTATTGCTTCTGGTTACATGGTTATTCAGGGGCGGAAGTGGGTGGGGGAGGAGGGAGGCCGCCTCACCCACTTCCACAATAAACCACAATAAATGCCATATATTTGTAAAAGTAAAACGTTTCTTCGATAGTTGATTCATTTTGATTGCCCAGTTGTTCGCTAGGCCCCACCCCCCCCCCCCCTCCCCCCAGAGCGGGGAAAACATTGGTTTCGCGCTTATACATTTTGTCCAGACAGACATATGGATGTAACTAAGACGATTCAAATGACATTATGCAATATTTTAAAGTCTTTATCAGTTTGTTAACCAATACAAAAATATGTTTCTGTGAGTTACATGAAATAATGTTAATAAAATAAACATATAAACGACGGCAGATATCTATCTGGGAGTATAAAGTGAGGGACACAATTCAATCAAAAAAAGATAGCACAGTGGTGGTTTCGAACCCAAAACCCTCAACGTTGATTAATTAAACAAAACAATAACTGTTATCACTACGCTACATGCATCAGATACGAACTGTATGTATTGGTCACAGGTTGATACAGGTGCACGTATGTTTTACATTGCTTCTATGTTCTAAAATTAGATAATGAAACACAGGTGCATCGTTATCGATTAATGCATGCATGCATTTCCAGTGAGCACTTGACATATGTTGGTGTGATACATATACGATTCGAGTGCCTGTGCTCACTATTTTCTTTTTCAGCAAATACGTAACAACAAAAGTGACAGCTTGATTAAAAATATGCCTGAACGTTACTTGAATACATTTCGGGCCAACATTGGTGACATGCATGCTACATCGTCATGCTAATATCAGGTTTGCATTTATAACACACCTACTTTACCTATTACGGTTCAATATGGAATCTCATGTGACCTTTGCCCTTGCCACTTTATCGGATTCAACTTGTTAGTACAATGTAATGTTTGTACCAAAAATGAATGCGCTCAGTTTCGAAGAGTGTCTAAATAAAAAGGCGTTTGATTGATTTATGGGGAAACCCGATAACAGGCCATTGTTGGCGAATTACGCATATGGTGGCTTTAAATGCATAGCGAGATATCGCTTAATTAGAAGTATGTACTTAATATTTTCTTTATCTAAACATGCTAAGAAAGTTATTTGAGTGATTACGTTCGAACAGATAAATTTGTCAAATGAATTGAATTCAGTCATTACCCCACCCGGTACATGTTATTACCTCACTCAGTGTAATTTTATGTACGAGACACTAAACTTAAGGTATCATTTCACATTTTAATACAATGTATTTAAAAATGCTTTCTCTTGTGTAATACATATCAATAAAGGCACACAATTGATATTATCATGTAAAGTAACTTTTTAACGGTGTTTAAAATCCATTTTTGTTTAAGATCCCTTTTTGTTAATATTTCACACCACTGTGAATTAGGGAAAAATAACCAAGAAGAGGGAGACATTCATTTTCTCTGTACCTATCCAAAATGTAAACTCTGGAAAGTTAGCACCTGCTGCAGCAATTAAGTGATATACCCCATCCTATCGCACACCTCATTGCGGCAGCGAAGTTCTCACCGGACAGTGCGCAGCTAGGGGTAAAACGGAGGTGGACGATTTTCTATATACTTCAGTACGACAATGCAAGTTACACAAGTGTGTCTAGAAACATAGGTTTATGAATATTCCTTGAATTTCTGAGGCTTGACTATCTGTATATCTTAGAGTATTTCATAATTCCACGAAACTCAATGTTAGCTCCGGTTGATATTGACATCTTGGAAAATTGACATCTTGGAAAATGGCGCATGCTACGCTGTCTCGCCGATACGGTTTTGCGTCAGAATTTAAGGTATTTTCGGTCATTTGTAGCAAAACTGTGAGGTGGTTATGACCCCGCTTTGGAATCATTTTCAGGAAATGATGTGGTGTTACAAGTGATAGTAGAACAAGTCATAAGAAAGCCACTGTGCCTCATAATTTTTATGAAAACAATTCCAACAAATTGAGTCGTGTTGAAATTTCTGACCTAAACTTTGTAAAAAATAAAATATACACATCTGAGGCGGTTACTGCATTCGTATTGTGGCGCGCGATTTGTACTTCATTTGCAATAGTCCATTTGAACATTTCGGAACCTAAAAATTGCGTTTACTATAAACTTGTATTGTTGATTTGTACTTGGAAGCGGTCCTACAACAAATTCAGCTTGATTGCCAAAACGGCAACTTTGGGCAACTTCCGTAATTTGCATAAATCCAAGATGGCCGCCAAACGTTAGCGAAATACAGGATATCCGATATATATCGTAGTGTAGAAGCAATATGTATGTCAAAGTGCATGTACAACTGACAGATGTAGTAATTATTCAAAAACTGCAAGCTAAACCTAGTTTGTGATAAATCGAAGATGGCCGCCAAACGTTAGAGAAATACATGATATCCGATATATATCGTATTGTAGAAGCAATATGTATGTGAAAGTACATGTACAACTGACAGATGTAGTAACTATTCAACAACTAACAACTGCAAGTTAAACCTAATTTTAATAAATCCAAGATGGCCGCCAAACGTTAGAGAAATACATGATATCCGATATATAGTGTATGGTAGAAACAATATATATTGTCAAAGTACATGTATAGATGATATATGCAGTAACTGATAATTTAAGGAATGTGGATATATCAACTGCAAGTTAATCCCAATTGGCATAAGTTCAAGATGGCCACCAAATGTTATAGAAATACATTATTTCCAATATAGTGTATTGCAGAAGCAATATGTATGTGAAAACACATATAAAGATAACCGCTGAGTAACTAATAGTATACACAGTGATATGCATTATTTCAAGATGGTCGCCATTTCTTAAGATTTTCATTAATTGTGTGCATAAATTGCAACATGTGTGCTACCCATGTACGCACGACCTGCCTGCATAGAACTATTGGGTTACCAATTGTCCATGTACATATTGTATAATGGGTATGCATGCGGGACGTTTCAATTGTTAGGTCGGGTATCACGGAAGCGGAGTTGTACTGGATGTTTTAAAGGTATGGCCCTGCTCACCTTTGAATCTAGGAGAGGGCGGCCAAGACGAGTAATTGTGCCTCTGCCATATTCACCTTGCACTGGCTGCAGTTTCAAGTCTTAGCAAGCACCGCAGAGAAATGAAATCACAGGACTGACACTAATGAATTGTTACATGCTAGTTCGAGTTAATACCATTGATACCCTTATATCCTATCACACCGTATGCTGTCCCATCATACAGGTAATCAGGGTCAGCAAGACGATACTCAACATCCTCATTGACTTCACATTCCTCTGCACCTTCCTCTTTCAAGTTCTCCAAGCGCACCCTCCTGTCCATCGATACCTCCTCGCTTCCAGCCTGGGCAGTTTCCCTAAGACTAATAGTACATGGATTGTAGCAACCCTGGTCGCCAGAGCAGCTGCAGTATGATGTACATGAAATATGTTCCCTGTGGCAGCCATACAGCCCAGTGCTGCACTACTTACCATGCACCATACACTGAGCGTGAATCACGTAACTCGGATGTGATGGAGTTGTGTCACCCTTGTCAATGATAGGAACGTGGACGCCATCCCGAATCTCCCACCCGAAGTTAGTCATGTCTGCTGCCTCATCAGGCAGTGCTTGCTGATCTGCCACTTTCCATGTAGCATGACATGCAGATGGGCCCGCTGCACATGCAATGACAGATTGGTGGATGTTAGAGGAAGAGTCTTAAATTTAGGACATTTAATTTTCTTTGTAAAGAGTGTTAAGCGGACCGACTCAATGGATAACCCCGGTGGTTGACCATACATAGCTATGAAGAATTTAATTGCCACCTTCATCAAGACAGTCTGTGTAGCTAGCATCCACCTTGCCCAGTACGTCAGACAAACATGCAAAGTCCCCAGCCAGAAATGTGTTTAGTGCACTGGTCGTGCCTGATGGCGTATCACATCCACCGAGGGCATGCATGCTCATCAGCTCCAAACACTTTGGCCCTAGGTCAACGCAGCTGGCGTTGATATCTAACACTGTTCCATCCCAGCGCTCCATATGTACCAGCTCCTCTCGATACACCCAATATACCAGCAGGATGAATACGTCGGTGTCATCACTAAGGACGGAGATCACATGTTTTCCAGACTTTGCAGCCTGAAGGACAAAAAAGACAATGGTGATGTCCGCTTCATTGCTATTCCTGGCGTGTTGCCTTTGTGGAGACAACGATGTTCATCGATGAAGGATGTAGGTACGGAACAGAGCTCGTAAGCGAAGAGAGGCCCAGGTTCTATCATTTTGTTGCTGCAGAAACTGGAGAAATATGTTCTCGATGTTGATTATTGGCATGCTTTGTTGACATTGACCTGCTTCTTGAGACCAGTCATCATCTTGAAATGACTCCTGCTAGGGTCGTAGAACACTCTTGGAGACTGCATACTTGTTCTCCATTCTTTCCCTAATAGTAATCAAATCAGCCACATTGACTTCAGCTGGGGCTATCTTGCCGGTGACTGGATTGTACAGATGAGGGCAATGATCTTCTTGTAGGTGAGGGTACTTCTCTACTCCCGCATAAATGCGGCCCTGATCATCTGCATCTAGGACACGTCGGTACTTCAACTCCTCCGTGTGATGTTTCTGCGAAGACTTTCCTGGTGCACCAGCAGATTATATGTAGTCCACAGATACTGATATACGTACGGTGATGGGGACAGCGTCAATCCACTCATAAACAGGATCAGCAGATAGTAATGCCCTTGTGAGCTCTGCTCGCCACACTTGTCGCCATAAACGCCGTTCCGGTATCCCCAATGGTAGCGACAAACAAATGCAGCGGACTCATAGGTTCGCCTTGCTATGCTACTGCTATACAAGTCTCTAAAACGTATGACACATGTCGCTTGTTGCATGTTACTCCAAGAATCAGAATAAGATGATAACATTTACATACACATTTGTGAAATAAAACACGCGTGGTAGGAACACTATCAAATGTTATGTATGGTGACACTAACATGTCATATTTGTTATGAATTAGAGCATTTTTATCGCGTTGTATCTAGTTATAGTATATATGTACAGATACAATTTGGTAGTTAAATTGTGTGCAGGTAGGTTGTAGACTACGTACATTGCATTGATCAAGGGTCGATTCATTGGAAGGGAGGGTGGACCCTGGCGTCCCTTCTTGCCCCTTCCCCCACCCTAACCAATGTGCTCCAAATGCTCCAAAGTATGTCAGAAAGCAAGAAATTAGAGAAATTGGTAACTCAAGAGTTCTGTGCAGGTACATTGTATGTAGTGATCAAGGGTTGATTCAGTGGAGGCGTCCCTTCTTGCCCAAGATTTCTGTGCAGGTAAATTTTACGTACATGGATAGTACACTTTCGGCAATTTATTCTCAAAATCAATTATAATCTTGAAATGGCGGCCATCTTGCAATTGTGCAAATTATTTTCAACTTGCAGTTGATTGAAAAAACATTCCTTAAATTATCAATTACTGCATATGTTACGTTTACATGTTTTTTTTAGCACACATATAGCTTCTGCAATGCAATATATATCGGAAATCATGTATTTCTATAACATTTGGCAGCCATATTGGATTTATGCAAATTGGGTTTTACTTGAAGTTGATGATAGTTAGTGCATCTATCATCTTTACATGTACTTTCATAAAAGATTGCTTGTACAATACGATATGTATTGGATATTATGTATGTATATAACATTTGGCGGCAATATTGGATTTATGCAAAATACGGAAGTTGCCCAAAGTTGCCATTTTGGCAACCAAGCTGAATTTGTTGTAGGACCCCATGAGAGAACAAATCAGCAATAACAGTTTATAGTAAACACAATTTCTAGGTTGTGTTTAAAATATGCATAGTAGCGTCAAATGGACTACAAGTATGTTTTTACTATTTGTCGCACCAGTCTCCTTAAATGATTTCGAGAGGCGGTGATTTGTATAAGTTACCCACCGCCGGGGGATGATTTTCTATATATTTCAGACCGACACAGCAAATTACACCAGTGTGTCTAGAAAAAATAGGTTTATGAATATTTATTGACTTTCTGAAGCTTTCATAATTCTACGAAACTCAATGTCAGCTCCGGTTGACTTTGACATTTTGGAAAATGGCGCATGCTATGTTGTCGCACCGGTACAGTTTCGCGTCAGAATTTAAAGGTACATGCCCACTCAATGGGCACAAACTGTTCTTTATGTCAGGGACATCATCTGAGACATTTTCTGGCAAAATATTCTGGCAAAATAAACAGTGACATTTTTAGGAAACATGGTTATCGCCCCTGATATCAGTATGGAAATCTACGTCTGATATGAAATGTATAATAATGCCAATCAATACGTGGGTAATGGTGTATAGCGGGCACTCGTAAATTTTAGAACTGGTGGAATAGTGACACAATTATACACTTATTTAATTCCTATAAAGAACATTGTGTGCCTACTGAGTGGGCATGTACCTTTAATACAGTGAGAGTGCCCTTTACATGCAATATTTATGATGTATTTCACAAATTCACACGAACAGTTATCTGCTATATACCAGTACTAATAATTACGTGACCCGCCATTACATGACAGAAAATCCTGTCGTCCTTGCGAACAAGTAGCTCCAAACCCGCAGCGTCAGCTTGCAGTGCAACCAAGGCATTCATTGTACCTCACTTTGAGGGAGACTTTCTGATATTTATAGGGAATGATTTACATCTTTGTCGCTCTGGAAGAGTGTCAGCTGATCAGGAGTTACACTGATCAAATACTCACGCTGGCTGTTTTGTCGTGGCGGATCGGATGTGAAGCACTACACAGCATGTACAGTATGTGTGACCATGGTGACAGTGGCAACAAAAACACAAAAGCAGCGCGTTATAATTGCGGCAATTACTGGAGAAATGTGCCTTATGACATTTGTAGCCAGTCTAGCTCCTGATCATACACGCATCACCATTACAATTGTATTGCATGTTAACATTAACGCCGGTGCACTGACCACGGGGCGCCATGCAGGACAGGTTAATTATGTGTACAAAACCAATTTTGAGTTTTGTAACACTAAAAATCACAAAATCCAATTATGTAAAATTCTGTCATCTCTACGTTGATTGGTTGAGATCGGTCTTAGTCCATTTTACTAGATGGTGGAGTACACTTGCAGGTTTAAATATTTCAATGCGAAAATATAACCCACTATATACATATTATACTTCTTTATGGACAGTTATTTTGGTCATATTATGATTACAAAATATATACCTCTAGTTCTATCCAAGAATCTTATTGTGACTAATCATGTATGCGGATGCCAGGGCGGCCAAATAACAACTAGTTTATATAAACATTTTAACAATAGCATCGATTTATTTCAAGTAACCAACATTGGGATAGCCTTATTAAATGTATGTACATAGTCAATACATAATTACAATAAACGGTTTCCATGGCAACCAATTCACAAAATGTTATTTCCATCCAAGTTCCATCATGTTTGTTGTTGATATATTTTTATACATATTATTCAGGCCACATTTTTGTCATACTGTATCTGACCAATGGTAGTCCTTCTTACATGCGTGTGCCATATTTGGGCAACATAATCGAAACGTATGCAAATACGTATACGAAACGTATGCAGAATTGAATTTTGTGACACAGAATTGAGTTTTGTGGCACAAAAGTGAATTTTGTGACACAGAATTGAGTTTTGTGGCATAAAAGTGAATTTTGTTGACAAAATCAGTATATATTTAATTTTGTTTTGTTTTTGTCAAGTTTATAGGTACAAAAATGAATTTTGTTGACAAAATTGAGCCATGTCCCACTTGGCGCCCCGTACTGACGGCATGGCGAACAGTCCTTGCTGCGTGCATGTAGAGGCCACTCCGATTACATACTCGACACTAATTGCAAACAAACATCATACACCCCAGTTTTGTTTCAGTCACAGTCGCGATCACAGTATATATTGTCGCGATGTCGTTCTAATAATACATTCTGCTTGGAATATACCTAGCGCTTCTAATGGATTTTGCGCAGGAGCTTCCTAGCTGACCGAACTGCGTGTGCATGCTTTACATGTGCACTGTTCAAATACTCGTTGGACTATACACACTGAACAATCACTTGTCACAAATGTAAATACATCTACATAAATGTTTAACAGAGGCTAATCCTGTCTGGAGAATTGACGCGTTACCAACGATACTGGCGTAATCAATAAGTACACATTGTAGTTGTTATTTCAATATCATTTGTAGTGCTAAGACGGGATATTACTGATTGAAGAACAAAAATGCAGCTGAATATTAAATAAATATCACAGCAAATAACCTAGTAAATACGTAAATGTGTTTATGACTTACTAAATATGTGACATATGTGACAGAGATCATCATTATTTTTGTGTGACATTGAGCTATGCTTAGTACAGGTTATATACGTATCTTACTAAATATGTGGCAAATATACGACTAATATACGTGCATAGTTTATTAAGTTATGCACATGTACCAGTCGTATAGTTGCTTTGTTGCAGGCGGTGCGACATAGAGATAAGGCGCCCGTTTCACTAAACTTCGTACGACTAAGATGTTCGTAAGTGCAAATTTAGGATCATATGTAAATCTCAATTGATGAATTTACATTTATTGAGCATAGGCTGCAAATCCAATAATTGTTTACAAGAAAACATTGTTAATTTGAAATTTACAGACTATCATAATTTTGCACTTACGAACATTTTAGTCGTACGAAGTTTTAGTGAAACGGTCCCCTGATTCGTAATGATGTAATCACTTATGATAATGTAACCCAACTACGGCTGATATATAAACAAACGTATTTAGTAAAAAGGTGAAAGAAATATGACTATTATATACATACGTATTTAATAAAGATGTGAAAGAAATACGACCAGTACAGATGAATACATGTTTCGTAAATATGTGACAGAACGATGACTAGTACAGACATATGCATGTAAATATGTGACAGAAATACGACATACACATACTTAGTAAATATGTGACAGAAATACGACTAGCACAAATTGATACATACTTAGTAAATATGTGACAGAAATACGACGAGTACAAATTCATATACCTTTGATATACCTTTGATGATCAGGTCGTTATAAGTTTATAACTTCTTAGACCCCTCGTATTTGTACTTATTAATAACGTTTATAGGACTGCGCATGATATCTCATTATGTTGGTATAAACTTGTGACGGTTCCAGCTCGTCTCGTTCAGCAGGGATTTGTATCAGTTACTCTCTAATCTTTAGTCGATACTGGCGTCTGTATATCTTGAAGACTCATTTAATGAAAAAAGATTCCCCGCAGTATCGTCAATATTATGCATAAATTTGTACGTTTGAAGCATATCGTATCTCGCCCGTCTGTACTCTAACGTAGGACGCCCAAGTTGGATCATGCGTTCAGTATATGTTCTGTTATAAAATCCAGTGACTATTTTGGTTGCTCGACGCTGTACTATTTCAATACGTCTTATGTCTTTCTTTAAATGTGGATTCCAAACAGAATGATGTTCCATATTCAAGTCGTGGTCGGATTAAGGATTTGCATGATGTAAGGAATGTATCTTTTTCCAGATATTCAAAACTATTCCCAATTACACCAAGAACTCTATTTGCTTTGAGAACACTATTGTCAATATGCTTGTCAAACTTCAGTTTTGGTTGAAATGTCACACCGAGATCCTTCTTCTCAGTTATGGATGAAATATTGGATTTTCCATTATTATCACACATGTGATACGTATGACAGTTATTGTTGTAACCGAAATGCATCGATTTACACTTTGAAGCGTTAAACTTAAGTTTCCATGTCTTTGACCAGTCGCTGAGATTATCCAAATCGTGTTGTATTAATTCACATTTATGTATTCTTTCAACAGAGGTGAAATTGTGTGTGTCATCAGCAAATATATTCACAAACTGAGTGACAACGTCCGGAAGATCATTTATAAATATCAAGAAGAGAACAGGACCAAGTACGCTGCCCTGTGGGACTCCAGAAATAACATCGAGCCAATCCGATTTTGCCGATTTATATACAACGCGTTGTCTTCTCTCATTAAGAAAGTCTTTGATCCAAGCAAGAACCCGCCCTCTGATACCATATCGGTAAAGCTTTATGCATAATCTTTTATGTGAAACCGAGTCAAACGCTTTACTGAATCTAAGTATATTACATCAACCTTACCGGTACCGAATCTTACAAACGATTGATGTCAAACTCACAGGTCTGTAATTGCCGGCAACTTTCTTATCTCCTTTTTAAAATATGGGCGAAACATGAGCATCAATATTCCATCCAAATGGCATTGTACCAGTTGCGAGTTACTGATTCAATACAATATATAATGGATCTACTATAGAATTCCTGATTTCATATAAAACCGTTGGGCTGGCCCAGCCGATTTGCTCGTCTTCAGATTTTTACTTATTTGTTCAAGGGTAATATGAATGTAATCAAGTGACCTATCAAAAAGCCCATCTGAGTCTGACGCCTCTCTGTACATGTCCGCGGTTCTAGTAAACACACTAGAGAAAACGTTATTTTGCTCATTCACATTTTCCTGGTACAGATATATACATACTTAGTAAATATGCGACAGAAATACGACTAGTACAGATATATACATACTTAGTAAATATGCGACAGAAATACGACTAGTACAGATATATACATACTTAGTAAATATGCGGCAGAAATACGACAAGTACAAATTCATACATACATAGTAAATATGCGACAGAAACACGACTAGTATACAGAGCTAGATATACATACTTAGTAAATATGTGACAGAAATACGACTAGTACAGATATATGCATACTTATAGTAAATATGTGACAGAAATACGACTAGTACAAATTCATACATACTTAGTAAATATGCGACATAAATACGACTAATAAATTATACAGAGATATACATACTTAGTAAAAATGCGACAGAAATACGATTAGTACCGATATATACATACATAGTAAGTATGCGACAGAAATACGACTAGTACAGATTCATACATACTTAGAAAATATGCGACAGAAACACGACTAGTACAAATTCATACATAGTTAGTAAATATGCGACAGAAATACGATTAGTACAGATATATACATACATAGTAAATATGCGACAGAAATACGACCAGTACAGATTCATATAGTAAATATGCGACAGAAACACGACTAGTACAAATTCATACATAATTAGTAAATATGCGACAGAAATACAACTAGTACAGATATATACATACTTAGTAAATATGCGACAGATATACGACTAGTACAGATATATACATACTTAGTAAATATGCGACAGAAATACGACTAGTACATATATATACATACTTAGTAAAGATGCGACAGAAATACGACTAGTACATATATATACATAGTTAGTAAATATGTGACAGAAATACGACTAGTACAGATATAAATATACTTAGTAAATATGCGACAGAAATACGACTATTACAGATATATACATACTTAGTAAATATGCGACAGATATACGACTAGTACACATTCATACATACTTAGTAAATATGCGACAGAAACACGACTAGTAAACAAATTCAGTACATAGAGTCAAATATACATACAGAAACACGCCTAGTACAGATATATATATATATATATTTAATAAATATGTGACAGAAATACGACTAGTACAGATTCATACAGACTTAGTAAATATGCGACAGACACGACTGTACAAATTCATACATAATTAGTAAATATGAGACAGAAACACGACTATATACAGAGCTAGAATATACATAACCTTATTAAATATGTGACAGAAATTACCGACTAGATACAGATATATGACATACTTATTAAAAATGTGACAGAAAATATGAACTAGGTACATAAATATACAACCTTAGTAAAATATGCGACCAGAAATATGTACTAGTAAATATATAAACATACTTAGTAAACTATGCGACCCGAAATACGACTAGTACAAATATATAAATTACATAGTAAATATTGTGACAGAAAAACGACTATACAGATATATAAATACTTAGTAAATATGAAAAAGGCGACAGAAAAACGAAAACTAGTACAGATTCACATACTTAGTAAATATTCGAACAGAAACACGAAACTAGTACAAAATCAAATACATAATTAGTAAATAATGCGACAGAATACATTAGTACAAGATATACACAAATACATAAGTAACATATGCACAAGAAAATATCTAACAGTATAAGAATCATACAAATACTTAGTAAATATGCGACCAGAAACAAAAACGACTAGTACAAATTCATTACATTAACTTAGTAAAATATTAGCGACAGAAATACGAAACAAGAACAGATATAAACATACTTATAAATATGCCCAGAAACGACTAAAGTTACAGATATAGAACAATAACTTAGTATAAAAATATGCGACAGAAATACGACTTAGTACATATTTATAACTGACTTAGTAAAATGCGACAGAAATACGACTAGTACATAAATATACATAGTTAGTTAAATATGCGACGAGAAAACGACTAAAGTACAGATATGTAACCTAAATTAGTAAAATAAGCGACAGAATTACACAAGTACAGATATATACATATTTAGTAAATATGCGACCATAGAAACACGACTAAGTACAAAATTCATCACATAATTAAGTAAATATGCGACAGAAATACGACTAGTAACAAGAATATACATCTTAGTAAATATTCGACAGAAACTCGACTAGTACAAAATTCATTACATAATTAGTAATATGCGACAGAAATACGATTAGTACAGATATACACATTCATAGTAATAATATGCGACAGGAAATACGACTAGTACAGATTCATACATATTTAGTAAATATGCGACAGAAACACGACTTAAGTACATTCATACATAATTAGTAAATATGCGACAGAATACGACTAGTACAGAAATATATACATACTTAGTAAATATGCGACAGAAATACGACTAGTACAGATATATCATACTTAGTAAATATGCGACAGAAATACGACTAGTTACATAACTATTAGTACATACATAGTAACAAATATGCGACAGAAATACGACTAGTACTTTTATATACATACTTAGTAAATATGCGACAGAATACGACTAGTACAAATTCATACATACTTAGTAAATATGCGTACGCAGAAATACGAACTATTACAGATATACATACTTAGTAAATATGCGACAGAAATACGACTCTACTACAGATATATTACATACTTTCGTAAATATGCGACTAGAAATACGACTAGTACAAATATATACATACTTAGTAAATATGCGACAGAAATACGACTAGTACATATATATACGTACTTAGTAAATATGCGACAGATATACGACTAGTACAAATATATACATACTTAGTAAATATGCGACAGAAATACGACTAGTACATATATATACATACTTAGTAAATATGCGACAGAAATACGACTAGTACAAATTCATACATACTTAGTAAATATGCGACAGAAACACGACTAGTACAAATTCATACATAATTAGTAAATATGAGACAGAAACACAACTAGTACAGATATATATATATATATATTTAATAAATACGTGACAGAAATACGACTAGTACAGATTCATACATACTTAGTAAATATGCGACAGAAATACGACTAGTACATATATATACGTACTTAGTAAATATGCGACAGATATACGACTAGTACAAATATATACATACTTAGTAAATATGCGACAGAAATACGACTAGTACATATATATACATACTTAGTAAATATGCGACAGAAATACGACTAGTACAAATTCATACATACTTAGTAAATATGCGACAGAAACACGACTAGTACAAATTCATACATAATTAGTAAATATTGGAGACAGAAACACAACTAGTACAGATATATATATATATATATTTAATAAATACGTGACAGAAATACGACTAGTACAGATTCATACAGACTTAGTAAATATACGACAGAAACACGACTAGTACAAATTCATACATAGTTAGTAAATATGCGACATAAATACGACTAATAAAAATTATACAGAGTATACATAACTTAGTAAAATGCGACAGAAATACGACTAGTACAAATTCATACATAATTAGTAAATATGCGACAGAAATACGACTAGTACAGAAATATACATACTTAGTAAATATGCGACAGAAATACGACTAGTACAAAATTCATACATAACTTAGTAAATATGGTGACAGAAACACGACTTAGTACAGTATATTATATATATATTTAATAAATATGTGACAGAAATACGACTAGTACAGATTAAACTATACAGACGTTAGTAAATAATTCGACAGAAACACGACTAAATGTGTTACAAATTCATACAATAGTACATATGCGACAGAAATACGATAGTTAAGATTATACAAATACATAGTACATATGCGACAGAAAATACGACTAGTATTAGATTCAAATACCATACTTACTTATAAATGCGAAGAGACATGAAACCACGACTAGTAACAAATTATACATAATTAGTAAATATGCGACAGATTTTCGCCCTTCTAGTTAATAAATAAATACAAAGACTAGTTAAATATCCACAGATACGACGTACATAATATATTCATACATTAGTAAATATGCGACAGAAACATACGTACTAGTACATTAAATTAAACCCCCATACATAGTTAGTAAATATGCGACAGAAATACGACTAGTACAGATATGTACATAATAGTAAAATATGCACGAAATAGACTAGTCAGATTATTAAACTTTAGTAAATATGCGACAGAAACACGATTGTAAAAAAAAAAAAAAAATTTCGACAATAGTAAATAATGCCGACAGAAAAATACGTAGTACAGAAATACATACTTAGTAAATATGCGACAGAAATAACTAAAGTACCCATTCATACATACTTAGTAAATATCTGAAAAAGACAGATTCACGCTAGTACCAGATTAAATTTAAATATCCAAATATATTTATAAATATGTGACAGAAATACGACTAGTACTGATTTCATACAGACATAGTAATATTCGAATGCCGCAGAAACACGACTAGTACAAATTCATACATAATTAGTAAATATGCGACAGAAAATACGACTAGTACAGATATACAAACATAGTAAATGCGACAGAAAATACTACTAGTACAAGTTCATACATACTTAGTAAATATGCGACAGAAAAACAAAGACTAGTACAAATCATCATATTAGTAAAAAAGTAAATAAGAGACTGTACACGACTAGTACAGATATATATATATATATTTATAAATATGTTGACAGAAATACGACGAAATATTACAGAAATATAAATACATGCTTCGTAAATATGCGACAGAAATACGACTAGTTACGATATATACAACTTAGTAATATGCGACAGAAATACGACTAGTACAGATATATAGAATACTTAGAAAATAAGCACAGAAACACGACTAGTACAAATTCATTACATAGAATATTAAATATGCGACAGAAATACCGATTAGTACAGAAAAATACATACTATAAATATGCGACAGAAATAAGACTAGTACAGATTCCTACTACATAGTAAATGCGACAGAAAACACGCTAAGTACAAAATTCATACAAATATATCATACATACTTAGTATAAATAGCGACAGACTACAGACTTAGTAAAATAATACATACTTAGTAAATATGCGACAGATAGACTAGTACATATCTATACATACTTATAAATATCGACAGAAATTCGACTAGTGCAAATTCATACATACTTAGTAAATATGCGACAGAAACACGACTAGTACAAATTCATACATAATTAGTAAATATGAGACAGAAACACAACTAGTACAGATATATATATATATATATTTAATAAATACGTGACAGAAATACGGACTAGTACAGATTCATACATACTTTAGTTAATATGCGACAGAAATACGACTAGTACATATATATACGTACTTAGTAAATATGCGACAGATATACGACTAGTACAAATATATACATACTTAGTAAATATGCGACAGAAATACGACTAGTACATATATATACATACTTAGTAAATATGCGACAGAAATACGACTAGTACAAATTCATACATACTTAGTAAATATGCGACAGAAACACGACTAGTACAAATTCATACATAATTAGTAAATATGAGACAGAAACACAACTAGTACAGATATATATATATATATATTTAATAAATACGTGACAGAAATACGACTAGTACAGATTCATACAGACTTAGTAAATATACGACAGAAACACGACTAGTACAAATTCATACATAGTTAGTAAATATGCGACATAAATACGACTAATAAATTATACAGAGATATACATACTTAGTAAAAATGCGACAGAAATACGACTAGTACAAATTCATACATAATTAGTAAATATGCGACAGAAATACGACTAGTACAGAAATATACATACTTAGTAAATATGCGACAGAAATACGACTAGTACAAATTCATACATACTTAGTAAATATGCGACAGAAACACGACTAGTACAGATATATATATATATATTTAATAAATATGTGACAGAAATACGACTAGTACAGATTCATACAGACTTAGTAAATATTCGACAGAAACACGACTAGTACAAATTCATACATAATTAGTAAATATGCGACAGAAATACGATTAGTACAGATATACACATACATAGTACATATGCGACAGAAATACGACTAGTATAGATTCATACATACTTAGTAAATATGCGACAGAAACACGACTAGTACAAATTCATACATAATTATAAATATGCGACAGAAATACGACTAGTACAGATATATACTAGTAAATATGCCACAGAAATACGACTAGTACAGATATATACATACTTAGTAAATATGCGGACATACGATACGGGAGTACTATATATATACTTATATACATTAGTAAATATGCGACAGAAATACGACTAGTACATATATATACATAGTTAGTAAATATGCGACAGAAATACGACTAGTACAGATATGTACATAATTAGTAAATATGCGACAGAAATACGACTAGTACAGATATATACATACTTAGTAAATATGCGACAGAAACACGACTAGTACAAATTCATACATAATTAGTAAATATGCGACAGAAATACGACTAGTACAGAAATATACATACTTAGTAAATATGCGACAGAAATACGACTAGTACAAATTCATACATACTTAGTAAATATGCGACAGAAACACGACTAGTACAGATATATATATATATATTTTAATAAATATGTGACAGAAATACGACTAGTACAGATTCATACAGACATAGTAAATATGCGACAGAAACACGACTAGTACAAATTCATACATAATTAGTAAATATGCGACAGAAATACGACTAGTACAGATATATACATACTTAGTAAATATGCGACAGAAATACTACTAGTACAAGTTCATACATACTTAGTAAATATGCGACAGAAAAACGACTAGTACAAATTCATATATAGTAAGTAAATAAGAGACTGAAACACGACTAGTACAGATATATATATATATATTTAATAAATATGTGACAGAAATACGACTATTACAGATATATACATGCTTCGTAAATATGCGACAGAAATACGACTAGTACAGATATATACATACTTAGTAAATATGCGACAGAAATACGACTAGTACAGATATATACATACTTAGAAAATATGCGACAGAAACACGACTAGTACAAATTCATACATAGTTATTAAATATGCGACAGAAATACGATTAGTACAGATATATACATACATAGTAAATATGCGACAGAAATACGACTAGTACAGATTCATACATACTTAGTAAATATGCGACAGAAACACGACTAGTACAAATTCATACATAATTAGTAAATATGCGACAGAAATACGACTAGTACAGATATATACATACTTAGTAAATATGCGACAGAAATACGACTACTACAGATATATACATACTTAGTAAATATGCGACGAAATACGACTAGTATATACATACTTAGTAAATATGCGACAGAAATACGACTAGTACATATATATACGTACTTAGTAAATTACGACAGATATCGACTAGTACAGATATATACATACTTAGTAAATATGCGACAGAAATACGACTAGTACATATATATACATACTTAGTAAATATGCGACAGAAATACGACTAGTACATATATATACATACTTAGTAAATATGCGACAGAAACAGACTAGTACAAATTCATACAATTAGTATATGAGACAGAAACACAACTAGTACAGATATATATATATATATATTTAATAAATACGTGACAGAAATACGACTAGTACAGATTCATACATACTTAGTAAATATGCGACAGAAATACGACTAGTACATATATATACGTACTTAGTAAATATGCGACAGATATACGACTAGTACAAATATATACATACTTAGTAAATATGCGACAGAAATACGACTAGTACATATATATACATACTTAGTAAATATGCGACAGAAATACGACTAGTACAAATTCATACATACTTAGTAAATATGCGACAGAAACACGACTAGTACAAATTCATACATAATTAGTAAATATGAGACAGAAACACAACTAGTACAGATATATATATATATATATTTAATAAATACGTGACAGAAATACGACTAGTACAGATTCATACAGACTTAGTAAATATACGACAGAAACACGACTAGTACAAATTCATACATACTTAGTAAATATGCGACAGAAATACGACTAGTACAGATATATACATACTTAGTAAATATGCGACAGAAATACGACTAGTACAGATATAAACATACTTAGTAAATATGCGACAGAAATACGACTACTACAGATATATACATACTTAGTAAATATGCGACAGAAATACGACTAGTACAAATTCATACATACTTAGTAAATATGCGACAGAAACACGACTAGTACAAATTCATACATAATTAGTAAATATGAGACAGAAACACGACTAGTACAGATATATATATATTTAATAAATACGTGACAGAAATACGACTAGTACAGATTCATACAGACTTAGTAAATATGCGACAGAAAAACGACTAGTACAAATTCATACATAATTAGTAAATATGCGAAAGAAATACGACTAGTACAGATATATACATACTTAGTAAATATGCGACAGAAATACGACTAGTACATATATATACATAGTTAGTAACTTACAGATGGACTCACATAGATGTTTACTTCATAATTTCGTGACATAGAGATACGATGTATAGTATATATAGATGTTGATCACATGACAACCTTGTTATACCGGATTGTAACCCATTTCATATATGTGATACGACACACGTGTCAATAACACATGGAGAGCATTTGATTGACTGGTCGTATCATCATAATCACGTATTCATATAATGCGTCAACGTGATGTCAAATTAAATAAAATAGAGACGGTCGAAATGACGTTTATAATGGCGCGACAAAATAATGATATTTTGACGTTGACGTCATGATTTTTAGAAGTCATTAGAAGCATCGGTGACTCTGTCAGTAGAAATACTGAAATAATTGTTACAATGTGATCCTTTTTGATAATATGAAGTGTTTACAACGTACACACACCTATAATATTATATGACATATGTCTACTAGTTGTATTGCTAGTATTAAACAATTTTTCTCTGTGAAGATTGTCAACTAGATGCGCAATTAGTCAGTGACGTCTGCTGACCGAAATGTATTGGACATCTCCAAGTCTTCTGCTCTTCGGACGGTGACATCATGTTATAGCATAATCTAAAACGAGTATCCATTTATATATCCTCTATTTATTAATTGTGTGAACTAGAGATTATGATATGACATTTTTCATGCATATGGATATACAGGTACCGTACTAATGGTGTGACATACATAAATACACAGTTAACTCAAGGTGTAAAAGGAGACAGACACTAATTATAATCCACAATGGCCACCAATTCGTGGTCTCGGGCAGCCGAGACTGTTTCAAGGAAGAATTCGGTAAGTACACGTTTTAGTTGCAGTTATGTTGCATGTCATAGCCACTGTCGGCAGTGTGATACGGTGGAGAGTTTCCGTGATATGGCGCAGACAGGGTACGACAGAAGGTAAGTGTCAATTTAATTAAATATTTTACAGCTTACAGAACATTATCAGCAACATATCTGGTATGTATATACAGACGCATAAATGAATATGATGTCCAACGATCACGCCCACAATACTAATGACAGCGTATTTCCTGAATAATTCGCTTGCAGTCTAAATGATCCATGGAAAGTGTCAGCTCTCTACATGTAGGATATGACATGTTTTTATGGCATTTTCTGATTTATCTCGTTATGGTTTGCACCGCCTGCTATGGTGTAGAGTTTCCGTAAGAAAGTGCATAAAATGATACGGTGTCGCGTGAAAACACGCTACGGTTTGTACAGGTGCGACAAGATAGATACGTTGTGTCGCACATTTCTCTTCAGAGCCAGTTTACATAAGAGGCGAAGAGAATAAGGGTTGAGATCGGAAAAAAATAAGCCAAAGCTGAATTTTTCAGAAAATTACCAAAATATCATTAGTAATAACATATCAAAACTCCCCATGAATCCCACTGGAGCTTAATCCAGGAATCAAGATGGCGTCCAAAATGGCCGCCAAACTGACAAAAATCATAACTAGTGCAAAATCAACAAAACCAATCGGGAACGAAATGTGCTAAAACATACTGAATATAACTAACAAATCATAATAATCCAACATCTCCTAACTCTCTAAACTGAGAAAACATGTGGAACAGTTGACATAACTATATTCGAATGTAATATTGGGGTTATTAGGAGACATTAATTCCAACTATACAATATTTAATACGAGAGTGTGTCAATAAGTAGTGTCACTTGACCATTATCTTTCTAGCAACTCATTTGGCACTTGCATTCATTAACGTTATTCGCATTTACGTAGCACTCATTACGTCGATACTGTACATGACGTCATAATGACGTCATCATTTATGACGTCATGTCTGGAACCGCGGTCAGAATCACTAACGAAAGACAAAAGCTTTATATTTAAATAGAAGGAATAAGAAGGAAAACAACCGCACAAATATGCCATAATGCGACAGCGCGTTTATAGGAAGCCAGTGCTACTTTACCAGTCTGTCAGAAAATGTGTGGAAACTTTCAGTGCCGGACGGGATACTACAAACTATGAGAACTGCTGATTTCAATTATAGACGCAGATAATGTTCAGAAATAATGACATAGCTGGGCAACTGAAACTGTAATAGATTATAGTCCGGCCGTCAGAATGAGATTTTGGGCTGAACCTTGTTTTGAATAACATAGTTTTTTTTTATTGGCGATTTTACATATCCAGACCATCCACATTTAGAATACGAGTGATGCCACACTGGTATCCTTGAGCAATTTGAGATATTTTCATAAATTCAAGATGGCCACCATATATACAAAATATTTAATTTATTCGCCACTATATGATACATTTATATATTTAAAACTGCTAGTTATGTGTTTTTTTTACTACATTTATATTGTAAATAGATCATGTCGTATTTTCATGAAATCCAAGATGGCCGCCGAATCTAAAAATTTGGCCACATAATTGTTCTCAGATTGCGAACATGTACTATATATTACTTTTTTTTGCATGAGATTGGTGCGCAAATACATGTAAACATACAGTATTCTGATTTTGGACTCCGTCCTTTACCATTATACAATTCTTGAACAGTTCCAGAAATATGATGGTTGCTTGTATTTTTCGATATATACAGCTGTGTAGATTTTCTGAAATTGGCAATAATTGTTAATGCAACGCTACAGTTGCGTATCGACAAAATGTCCTGAGAAAAGAGCATATCGTTGTTAGACGCGCATTGTCCAGTTACAGACGCCGTTGCACGTTGCAGTTGCTTCCCACCAATAGAGTGCAACACATTTGTATATATTAATCCTTTGCGTTTTAGAATATATTAGATATATTAGATCTAACAAGGCAGATACAACTGTAATGAGCATAATGGAAGGTTGTGTGTTTCAGAATACTTTTCAATGTACAAACAAAAAAGAGTCGTTATCCACAACCGCACCCAATAGGGTGAACACACTAATTTGTTACAGAAAATAGTACGATTATCGTGTTCACGTGGGTCTTGAGCAATTGCTGGAGACTGATGACGCCTGTACTTTACAGTATCACCGTACTTGTGTGTCAACTCATACGTCATCGCACCACAGGAAGCGTAAATGGAAAGCCACACTGACAACATCCATTTATCCAAACCGAAATAGCTAAGACGATCAGTGGAACGTCCATTCGTCTTTAAGCAGTAGTGTGTATTCTGTGGCAATCAATGCAATTTAAAAAATAAGACCACAAACATCCAAATCGATGGAGACTGGCTTACCTAGTTCGGCAAGTAGAGAAAGGACTAGGAAAGGATGCAATACTAGTTAAATGTGAGGAGCGCGGGCCCCGAGATGAATGGGCGTTACGAGTGCGTCTTCGCGTGGACCTCCATGCCGCCGATTAACGCTACTACAAGGACTGTAAACTGAATTTCATGTCGAGTGCTGTTAGGCAAACACAAAAGAGGCCGGTCCAATTGACCCGGCATTTGAATCTCTAGTTGAAGTTATCAAGTCTGATTTGAGTCACGTTTGGAACTCAGTAGAGCTGTTTGAAGCATGCACAAGCAAGGTGGTCGTATTCTGTCTAAACACCTATTGTTGTCCCAATTGTCTGCTCGTTTCGGTGATGACATATTAACATATTAACAGGTGTGGCGAGCATGGTGATGTTCAAGAGCAAGGCTATTACTCTTCTAACCATAGTATCCGATGAAGACGATGAAATCGATTTGGGGATTTCGAAAATCAGTAAATGAGTTACCAAGGAAACAAAAGATCTATCCTTGGAAGAGAACCACAATGCCCGGATAGACAAACATATAGCGGAAAAGTCTGTGAGCAACACGTTCCATAACTTGCTCGCAGCCATATCTCCAAAGCTGTGTACCACTCTGCCTGCATTAATTATTGGTAATATAGTTACCAGTGTGTTGCGTAATCAGTCGACTAATTTGTAGACTGCTCTCTGGATTCTGGTGAGAGATTCCAAGTCACTTGTGAAACAACTGAATAAGTTCCAAGTAACGTACGCTTACGACGCACTAAGCCGCTTCAAAAGGTCAGCTGCAGTAGGGGAAAACAAAAACCACGGACTGGCCGGCATTCATGATGCAAGTGAATGCTTGGTATAGGTGGTAGTTGACAACTTCGATGCTGATATTGCCTCTCAAAATGGCAAACCCATTCACTTGCGTTTCTAGTAACACAACCGGCGACCGTGCATGAAGATAGGGAAGCATCAAATGGGAATTTTCCTCGTATATCCTAGTCTGAAATGGCGGATGAAATAGCTCACAATGTCAACATTGAACGATATAAAGGCGGAAAGAATCCAGAAATGCCAGGAGCAGATGCAAAGAAGACAGTTCTACCATTAAAAGTGCTTACACAAGCTGCTGTATCGCGGAAGAGGGCAAATGAGTTCAAGTTTTTAAAGACGTACATTCCGAGGATAAATGTCCTGAGTTCAAAGGCTACAACACTCGGGTATCACGGGAACAATATCACACTGACACCAGCGACGAAAGCGGCTTACCAGCCACTCATAGATATGCTACCTGCGGATCCAGACACAATGATGACAGCATTGGTAGATGCACAGAGGATGACGGCACAAACAAGACAGACGTTCACAGTCTTCACAGGAAGCCGATACCATCGTTGTTAAGCAATCGATTATGGCTGCCAAGGATAAGACTGGCGTATCGGTCGTGTGTGATGACACAGGCGTGTTTATGTTACTACTGTACAACTACTCCCAGCAGAAACTGACATCTCCATTCCCGATGAAACCTCCAGTGCATGACAGAGCTGTTGTAGACATCCGGGCAACGGTAGATAAGCGTAAAGCCATACTACCAGGACGTATAGCTGCTCACGCACTATCGGGATTTTTTTTGGTATCTGCAAAGGCAAGGTATTGACGACACTACGGACTGGATACTAACTCTCCCTGCTGGGTGACATAGATGTCGGAATGCCACAGGTCATCGAATAAGCAAGTGCATTCATTGTAGCATGCAATGGACAACCCAACCATTTCACAATGTATGAAGCATGTCTGAAAGTTTTGGCTCTAAGAATTGGGACTGGAACGGCATCCACTCCAAAACTTAGTTCTCTCCCTTCAAGTACTGAAGCGTTATGTAAAGAGGCATTGGGATAACAGCCTTTCCAGCTTGATCCAGTTCAGTATGGTTGGTTAAAAGATGATCAAGCCAAATCCCCTTCACCTACTGTTGTGCCCAGCAATGTAGATGTTGCGCCTGTAGATATGTTGCGCTCATCAAGTGCTCATGTGCAACAGACACCATTTGCAACACTATGAAATGTTGGTGTAGCAAATCGAAGTTTGCATGCACTATATTTTGGGCATGTCGTGCAACAAACTGCTGTATTGTTCTCAATAGTTCGGTGGAGTCTGCTGTCGACATGAAAGTTGAATGAAGGAGACACAAGACGGTCGTTCATATCGAACAAACTATTGCCCGTGTAATGAAGGTTGACAGGCTCTTTGAACAACACTCAACTAATATACGACTATATGCAGCCCTGTAAGGTCCTCATGAAGAAATTGTGAACTAAAATTGCAATATATAGAAATGAGGCCCCACAGAATGGAACTGTTACAAAACTAAGATACAAGACGATACACCACCAGCATATGAATGAGGGATTGCAATACTCATCTAGTAGGCATCGCCCTGTCGCTGGATTATAAACATTCCGCTGTGGTCATGGTGGTGGTCTGATGTGGTTCGCGTATATTTCATAGAAATCGTGTTGGCATTAATTTTGTGTTCTGTGGAGCTACCGTTGTTTTCTCATTTATGTTGTTCCAGTAAGTCTTACTATCATTTGGGGATCTGATAGCTATGGTTGTGTTGGACATCTCGACGCAGAGCCTTGATGAATACGTTGCCATCACCGTATTACGTTTTCTTATATATATATTGCGAAATAAATATATTTGGCGGCCATTTTGAATTTATGCAAATGAGTCCATCTGTCATTTACATCATACAAGTACCCAAATTATTACTTGTGCCCAGTAACCTCGTTACAAAGTGTGAAAATTAGTAAATATGCCATATAAATGCAAATAAAATAATATTGAAATTTGGTGGCCATCTTGGATTTATGCAAATGAGTCAATATGTCATTTACATCATAAAAGTTCCCAAATAATTAGTTGTGACCAATAACCGCTGTACAAAGTTTGAAAATTCGTAAATATGACATGTAAGTGCAAATATATGGGATACTATTGCAATTTGACGGCCATCTTGGATTTATGCAAATATCTCAAATTGCTCAAGGATGCCAGCATGGCATCACTCGGATTCTAAATGGGGATGGCCTAGACATATAAAATCACCAATCAAGAAACTGTTATTCAAAATAAGGTTAAGCCCCTGACGGCCAAACTAATTAGTCATGCATACAATCTTATTTTTTTTATAACATTTTAACAAAGCATTTGGAAATGAGAACACTTTCTGCATAACCAATTAGAATAACCTGCTAAATTAGCTTATTAGTAACTTTTAAACAAATCGCATTGTCGTCACGAAGCACAGCATTGAACTTATCGATCATAAGTACATTTGATCTATATCGGTAGTTTAACCCGAACATGATGGTACTTAGAAATATAATAATTGTGAATAATTTATTTTTAAATCGATGCGTTTATGGAAGATGGGCAGCATAATAGTAATATTTTCATACGTGAGGTGATAACGGCAGCTATATTACATTATAAGTTGGTAGTACTATTCGAGCGGATAAACATGAGTGATCGATCGAGTTTGAAATATCCATTTATTTTACGATACTGCACTCATTATGACCATATATTCTAAATCAACAACGTACACATACATGAAAGATACACATTCTAATTTGTGTGAAATTCCACATTTTGACATCTGCAGGAACTGGAGTAGTATGTAGTATGTGCACAGCGCTTCAGGTAAATATTTCCCCATACCCTACATGTTAATGGAAAATTGACTGCACCGGCTGTATTTTCCCATACCCTACATGCAGGGGCGGCGGAAGCGGGGGGGGGGGGGCAGGGGGGGGGGGGCGGTCGCCCCCCCAATAATTTGGTTGGGGGGGCGTAGCCCCCCAAATAATTCTGTAAAAAAATTATTTTTTACTGTAATATATTTGTGTAATCATGATTAATGTAATATAATGTGTTCAAACATTGCTGAGAATGCAGGAAATTGTGTTTCACACCACTTGGATTTCAAAAAAATTCCGGGGGGGCATGCCCCCGGACCCCCCTCACAAAGTTCGCCCCCCCAATAATCAATTGCTTCCGCCGCCCCTGACATGTTAATTGGAAATTCCCTGTTCCCCATACCCTACATGTTAATTGGAAATTCCCTGCACTGACTTTATTCAGCTGCCCACTATGCCAGGTATCTGCTCCCGATAGATTGAAATACTACCCTTTACGGGATACACTTTGCCCATGTAGGCGTACTGCATGTGTCAACGATGTATGTATGTTATTCTTTGATATAACTATTTGGGGTTCCTCCCGGTTTCGAACCACCGACCTTCGTATTACAAGCCGGTGCGCTAACCTACTGAGCTAATGGGGACAATTACACACCAATCCCCGTAAAGTAATGTGTAGATAGACTACATCCGACATTATCACCTGTTGTGCAATACCTGTGTTAATACCCATTATGCACTGTTTTACATTGTAGCAGACGACGCTTATCTGTCCAATCAGCCAACCGAATCATATCTAAACATTGATAACTACGCTTTTCCCAATATTAATTACTCACCTAGACGGTGAACCGTGAGCATCGCACAGTTTATACAGGTAAGCATGTAAAACTATGGAACGCCATGACTGCCTTAACTGAACTAATATTGTTATCTTATGTGGATTCATCTTTATTTTATATTGATTCATCTTCATCTTATGTGGAATCGTATTTATATTATGTGTATTCATCTTTATCTTATGTGGATTTGTATTTATCTTATGTCGATTCGTATTTATCTTATGTCAATTCGTCTTTATATTATGTGGATTCGTATTTATCTTATGTGGATTCATCTTTATCTTATGTGGATTCGTCTTTATCTTATGTCAATTCATCTTTATCTTATGCCAATTCGTCTTTATCTTATGTCGGTTCATCTTTATCTTATGTCAAAATCATCTTTTTCTTATGCCAATTGAATTCGTCTTTATCTTATGTCGATTCATCTTTATCTTATGTCGATTCATCTTTATCTTATGCCAATTCGTCTGGGGCTACTCTGATCAGTGGGGGGGGGGGGGGGGGGGGGAGGCATATATTGTGTCGGGTTGACATTATTTTTTGTGGGTATATCTTAATCATATGTGGGTTCGTATTTCGGTTTTTATTATCTTATGTAGATTTGTATTTATCTTAAGTGTAGTTCTCTTTATGTTCTGTCGTTTCGTCTTTATGTCGAACATTGTTAATATGGGGTTTATTTATTGGAGAGATATTTGTGTTGACACCGGCTATTTCTTTGCCGCAACAACAACAACAACCATGTCGCATCGACATAAGATAAAGACGAATTGGCATAAGATAAAGATGAATTGACATACGATAAAGATGAAGCGACATAAGATAAAGACGAATCGACACACGATAAAGACGAATTGGCATAAGATAAATACGAATTGGCATAAGATAAAGACGAATTGGCATAATATAAAGATGAATTGACATAAGATAAAGATGTATCGACATAAGATAAAGACGAATTGACATACGATAAAGATGAATCCACATAAGATAAATACGAATCCACATAATATAAAGATGAATCCACATAAAATAAAGACCAATCGACAAAAGATAAATACGAATCCACATAATATAAAGACGAATTGACATAAGATAAAGACGAATCCACATAAGATAAAGACGAATCCACGAATTGACATAAGATAAAGATGAATCCACATAAGATAAATACGAATCCACATAATATAAAGACGAATTTACATAAGATAAATGCGAATCCACATAAGATAAATACAAATCCACATAAGATAAAGATGAATACACATAAGATAAATACGATTCCACAGAAGATGAAGATAACTCCATATAAAACAAAGACGAATCCACATAAGATAACACTATTAGTTAAGGCAGTCATGGCGTTCCATATAAAACACTTTTCAGGTTTAACGTTCAGTAAAAACGCGTTTCACAGTGTACTGCGCTTTTTGTCGATACGATTTATGTGATAGTATACCTCTTTGGTAGTAATAGTTCGCTGACACTTGCTTGCAGAGACGGACGGAGTTATCGCACTTTGATTACGGCAATATAACTGGTGTAACACAATTCGGTAAGAGATTTGTATGGGATTTCATCAAAGGGGGATTATAATACCCAGGCAATATTGTGACTGTGGGCTGGCTAAAAGCCGCCACGCAAGACAAGTACCACTATTTATCCATGGCGCTGGATTGAACCCACACCATCTCGCAATCACAAATTAGATGATAGGCAGTAAGAGGACAAACATAATAACAACATGTACACAATTTTCTTTACAAAGTATTTACATGATAACATCAAAGTACATGGTATTTACAAAGCAATATAATTGGATGCAATTACGGAATGTACATAATGAACAAAATATTATCGTCTATGTCACTGTAAATCTCATTGGCTTTTATCCAACTGTGGAACTTGGTGGGATAATATTTCCATTTACAAAGTACTGTTTGTTCTGTCCTTTCTCTTTAGTTTTCAGAATTTTCTCAATGTTATACAATTCATCGGGTTTAATGTCCACCTTTTGTAGTTCGCTCTCATAGAATGTTCCTTTTATCTCTTCGTCCTGCATGTCAAGTATAGTCTGTACATGGGCAATCTGCCTCTAAAGTAACGTTTACTGATCCGAAACACTTCTCCACTGTATGTTTGGTTGTAAGCACGGGTAAATACGTTCTTGAGATAAGTTATTCTGACATAGTCTCCGATTTTGAATTTGTAACGTTTTGGTTGAGTTGTCTTCAGTTTCTTGTTCTGTGCAAAGTAGGTAGATAGACGAACTTCTTCTTCATTACTATGTTTTACGTCGGCTGGTGTTGTTCCAATGGTCCGGTGATACGTGTTGTTGTAGCTATCGGCCACTTGTTGTAGTATAGGAACATAACTATACTCCCCTTTGTATGTTAAGTATCAACTCAGTTTCATTTTCATAGAACGCCTATATTCTCGTGAATAGTTACAGGCGTTCTATAATTACAATCGGTCGATGGGCCGAATGGGGTTCGCTGCGGGAAACTTCGTAACATGAAAGTGTGCCAATACCAACAAGCTATATGTTAGTTCAATATTGAAACATGCTAACACCTGTAAACATTGATAGGTTATATTAAAATAATAATACGCATGTAATTTGCAAAAAATAGCTTCCCAATGAAATTTAGTTTAAATAGATTATCCCGTATGGAGCCTCATTTAGAACGTCTGGTACATAAAGAGTCAATATTTGAACCTTTTTACTAAACGCCATAGTGTCATGTGTCCAATTTATTGGACACAGGACACTTTTTTTTAATGTAATATACCAACCAATAACAAATTTACGTTTAAAAATTCAGCTATTTGTTGTTAAATGCGATTGTATTTTCATTGTGACGTCATACTATATTTCGTGTCCTGCCATTACACGTACTGGTTAAGACATCTTGAAATTATTGCTGTCTTCATTGTTGATAAGCTCTAAATACGGAAATACAGATACTCATTGTGTACTCGACGATTTGTGAATGCTACAGACGTACATTTCTGCAAATTTGCTAAAGTTGAGAGGACAATACGGCGACAGCCATGGCCCAAGACGCATCAATAATTGACCTACATTTTACATAAGTCTACTAGGCTTCCAGACACGAAACATTCATTTCAGGTAAGAATTATTTCTTTATTACTGTTGACCAATATTTGAATCGTGCTGACTTCGACAGCACTTTTAACCACAGGGCTACTAAAATAATTCCATTGTATTCAATCTAACATGAATTCAAGTGGGTGAGGGATATTCAACATTGCCTGTGCATGTGCCGAGTCATTGGTTTTCGCGACCAATGTTGTTTCCACAATTGTTGTTTAAATAGCTAATTTCTAATTTATGGTGCATCTCGGACTCTGTGTGTGTTTGTGGCACCTCGATACTTGTAAATTCACTTTGAATATATGTTTTCAGTCCAACAAGTCAATTCATTATATATTTAGGCTATTATCTGTTATCTATTCACTATTGTCTATATAGCTTAGGCTTTTAGCCACTTAAAAAAGACACTACTTTCATTCCCCCCCCCCCCCCCACACCCCCTTCCGAGAGTCAAATGTGTTAAAAAAAAACTGTAACAACAGTGATGAAATAAGTAAAAAAATTGAGGTGTGCGTATCCAGGTACACTGCATTTGCACAGCGGTGACTTTTCCCCGAAATATCATGAATATAGGCCGGTGCAGTATTTCTATTAAGTAAGTGTACCCGGCTTCGCACCGTGTATGTGGCTTTGCACACACCAATATTTTACATGTCTGATTATTCATGTTGTTTTCTTAAGACAAGTGTTTTCAGAAAGTCACGTGTTTACACGATTTAGAAAACTATAACAACAGTGACCAAACAAGTACAAAAATTGAAGTGCAGTATTTGTATTAAGTATTTGTATTGCAGTGGGTGGCCTTCCTAAAATGTATTTGTACACAGGGTACCCATGTTTGGTCTGGGGTGGTGATGAGGGACTTCTTTGCTTCATTGGGGGTGACCTCACAAAATATGGGCGGTGGTGGAGACTGTATGTTTGTTGGGATTACAATCGTGTCTGTTAATTCTGCGCACCTAATAGTAATTTTCGTGAAAATGTGTCCATATTCCGTCTAAATTCCCTGAACATTCAAGGCAGTTCTTAGTGGAGATAATCACGGCTAAACAGATGGCTTTTACTATTTCATCTGTCTATTATCTGTATCCGCCTAGCGGAGACCCAGCCAAATTTGATCAAAATATCAGTCCATTTTGTCCTTGAGTTTTGCGAATAATACGGGAATAAAATGATAACCAATGTCGGTATATTTGCATGTGTATTATTGGTTTATGAAGCTTTTTTTAACAGATCTGTTGTTGATCTATTAATTTATTAAGCAGGACCACTAATCATTTTGACCATGTTCTGAATAACTTTTTACCAAACTATCGGAATGGGATAAAATTGTGACTTAGTATACCGTTAATCAGCTGATTTATTCCAAAATCAACATAATTTATTCTGACGTAAGCTGGGCAAAACATTACGTGAATTGTGCATTAGCCGTGCGCAGAATTAGCCGAAATGACATTTTTTAAATGCAGATCAGAATGTCAAGTTTTTGCATGGTTTGATACATGTACAGATATGTATGTCAGTGATTCTATATTTTATGTACATCTGGTGTCCCGGTGTAATTTACTGACAAATCATACAATTTATAAGGAAATTTGTTTTTTTCAGTAAAGAAACTATGTATAATACCAATCCATTAAGAAAACAGTATTTACAATTCTTGTTATGTGTGTTTAGTTATTATTTTCTGTTATTGGCATATGTATGGTGCACCAAATGGGCATGTCCTGATCATCAATCAGCACAGTTCACAAGCCCGTAATTCTCAAATCTTGTCAATTTGTACTTTACTATACATTGCATCTGAATTAAAATAGTTTAACATTGACATTAAACTTATTCTGCAATAATTTGCCTTTTGTTGTCAAAAAATACTGACGTTAATGTATCTGTCCCGCGAAATCGAATCATTACCGTTACGCTGAAAAAAAAGAGTAAAATCAGAGTAACCTCCCTTTCCTACTCTCAGCTACTAATGCAATGAACACTGTTTATGGGCGCCCGATTTATAAATAAACACGGTGGTAACACAACTTAAGTCATTGCCGAGAACGAGACCGGTCTGTATTCGGAATTTTAAGGTTACACATTACATGCATCATTACCATTCACGGTTTATACACGTCCATATGTATGTAGGTCGACTGAAACCAAAATTGGTAGATAGACACACTTACAACGTTGTCTTTGCATATTCTACCTTCATGATGCGTTGTATACAGAGGGGTGAAAAATGGAGTTTTTAAAGAAAAATCATTACCGTTACGGTCATTTCCGTTACAAAATTGTGTAACGGTAATGACGATCGTGTAACGGCAATGATAAATTACCATACTAACCAGTCAGTTGATGCGTCAATTAGATATAAACCAGGTCCCATCAGTTGTCGGTCAGTAATGGCACATTTATTCAGACCTACAACATTTATATATCAGGATTTAATTAGTAAAAGCTCTGAAACAACAAAAAACGGACACAGCTTGCAAGGAATGTGGGTTTCTATTAGCAATCACATTAAAAGTAAACACTAACTTGAAGTTATATTGTACAGCATAATCCATATTCAAAGTATAAATATGTTTGTTATATATGCTGTATTAGTATTTTAAATAAATGGAAAGTCATTACCGTTACGTTTTGTCATTATCGTTACATAATCATTGCCGTTACGCCCATATTTTTGGAGGCTGTGCTATTAATTAAATGTAGCTTTATATCGATGTTTGGTACATGTGGTAAAACATGGCATTCTGTTAGTTGCCAAGCTATTTGTTTTGCTTAACTTTACTGATTCATATTAAGTACATGTTGTTGGGTTACCATAAATGAGAAATTCCACGACTTGCTACTAAATTTCTCTGTTTCGCACTAATACAATTAGCTTACCATATTCTTGACACTTTTCTAAATAGATGCCCCTTCAGTTGATGTTTTATGCCGTTGAAAAGAAAAAAATGTAAATGTAAAGCTATATTTACGTCATGTAAATGTACGTAACGGAAATTACATTTCTGAGACCCCTGGTCCCTTGAAGTGGAAATAAAATTAAAAAAATTACGAGAACAATTGGCTATACTATTATAAATGTAACAACTGGACTGTCACCCAATGGAATAAACACAGTTTAATGAATTATTGGTTCTACATCGAAACTAGAAAAACGACACCAATATGTACATAAAATATAGAATCACTGATGTCTCATTATTATTGAACCATGTTATTGTAGTTGCGAACAATAACTCTTACAATCTACTCCTGTACCGTCTGTAGCAAAGTTACTATTCCATTCATACATGTAGGCTTCCTCTACATAATAGCTAATCAGATCGGATTTACACTTTAGTTGTTAATTGTGACACAATTTGTATATTTTCCATCTGAAAAAAAATATTATAAAAGTAATACGTATGGATCACGATTTGCCTGGTTTGGCCCTCAGGTACGTTTTCATCTTTCGCTCTTTCTGTTACCTGGCAGTTGAATTGGGTTATTGCCCATTATAGAAGTAGTAAGATTATTACTGATCCTACTGCTTTTGGGAGGGGCCATGTGATTCTGGTGTGGCGAGGACCTGGCATCAGATCAGGATCATCCTGATTTCAGGGCTGAGTATATAGTTCTTTTATTGTAAATATTCATTTATGATTTTAGGATTTTCCCCCCATTTGTACATGTACTTGAACATGTACTTGTACAGTTAATATATGGATTTATTACTAAACCCATTGACCCGGCCTTACATGACCGCATCTGTTGATAGGCCGTTAGACCCCAACAAACAAATAAATGATATACGTAGGCTTCCTCTACAGAATAGCCAATCAGATCTGATTTACACTTTAGTTGTTAATTGTGACCTAATTTGTATATTTTCCATCTGAAAAAAAAATATTATAAAAGTAATACAAAACTTTACGTGGGTGGTCGTCGAGAGAACGAGACGACGTAAATTAACGGTAGTAGTTCCTCTATATAGGAATCACTATTTGCCTGGTTTGACCCTTCAGTACATTTTTATCTTTGGCTCTTTTGTTACCTGGGAGTTGAATTGGGTTATTGCCCATTATAAAAGTAGTAAGATTATTACTTATCCTACTGATTTTGGGAGGGGGCCAAGTGATTCTGGTGTAGCGAGGACCTGGTATCAGACCAGGATTATTCTGATTTCAGCGCTGAATATATAGTTTTGTTATTGTAAATATTCAGTTCTGATTTTGGGATTTTCCCCCCATTTGTACATGTACGTGAAAATATACATGTACTTTTTCTTTTTATATGAAACGTGAATTTCGTCACTGATATCAGGGGCGATAACTGTGTTTCCATTAAAGGTTAATGGAAACTATATTACTAAATGATTATATGTGTATAGTGGGCCTGCACTCGTAATTTTTAAAACTGGCGGAATACATGTACCGTAGTTACACAATTATACACTTATTTAATTCTTATAGGCAAACTGTTATGCCTACTAGATGGGACCACAGGTTGAAGTACATTGTAACGGACCGAGGTCTATAAATACATTAAATATGCCTAAAAGCGTCCATAAACGAAAAAAAAAAAGCTAAACAAATTTTGTTACTCCCTCTATAACACACACATATATACCTCGGTCCGTTACCTCAACCTGTGGATGGGACCCCAACTTTAGCTGCTACATTTAATTTGCGAACCAGATCTCTTATTCACTATTCTGCAGAGGAAGACTATGAATGGAAACATAACTCTGCTACGGACAGTATGGTTGTAGATTTCAAGAGTTACTGTTCACAACTATGAACAATGTGGCTTACTCGCTTACCACATTTATCCAAGTGTTGTGAGTTTGATGCCCGGGTGGGATGTAGTTCTCTAAGCACTGTTTCATGTTGGAAAGTTGCGGAGTCATTTGCTGAGTAATGGTTAATACTGGTAAGAAATTCAATAAAAGGCTAACCATGTACATAATAGTGTTTGATTGTTTGTTTCAGGGAAGCCGTCTACAGATCTTAGCCATCTGGATTATTCGTCGAGCCTCTTCAACTTCACCCTGCAGTCGAGGCAGACACCAGCAGGGCTATTGAGATAGTATATGGGCGGTTTCAGAAGAAGCAGATAAGGCGGAAATTGTTACTCATTCTGCTGTTGAAGGACAAATGCCACAAGAAGAATCGCTGCCTGAAAACACTACTCCACCTGGGCAACAAGTTGCCAAACACTCGCGAAATGGGAACTGATCCAGTTCCTGACCTACACGAAGCAAAATATAGTGTCGCCATGACAGACTGTCATCATCTTAAGATCAGCGACATCTGAAAATATAACGCTCGAGGAAGAGCTTGAGAAAGACAAGTTCAGTTACAAAAAATTAACCATTTAACCGGAGTACCATCCATGCCAGTGGCAGTGTTTGTGTGGTTCTTAACTCTGATTTCTGCTCTAATCATCTAATCAACCTGTTGAAAGGATGTGTCGTGAAGACATGTTACTTCTTGTGTTGATGGAATTGAGAATGAATCTTATTCATACAAATCTGATTTGTGCAGTTTTAAGATTTGTCAATATTTTTTGAATCGGTGACTTATTCTTGTGGTGGACAGAATGGCATTTGTACATTTCTGATTATGTGACACTCGAAGGACTAGATATTGAAATGGTCAGAAATATATTTACTATGCTTTTACACATATGTGGCTGTGACCTCAGTTTGAAGTAACGGACCATGGCCTATAAATACATTAAATACACCTAAGAGCATCAATAAGTGAGAGAAAAAATAAGCTAAAGAAAAATGTATTTACTCCATGTGTGTTATATGGGAGTAAATAATTTGTTTAGCCTATTTTATTTTACTTATTGATGCTTTTAGGTATATTTAATGTATTTATAGGTATTGGTCTGTTACTTTAACCGGTGGCTGTGACTGGAGAATGTGGTTTATGGGATTTGTGACCAGTGTAGCTCCTGATCAAATAGTACACTCCTGTAGCCTGATAATGATGTGGCTTGTTAGAAGCATGATGGAGATTTCATTGATGCAATGGTGAACAGTGCAGATCCTGTGCGGATATGTGTATCTACACTGGTCGCAAATCCCATAAGCCCCATTTCTCCAGTCACAGACACATATTTGAGCAAATTTAAAAATCCTACCGCCAACCTAGAGTGATTAGCATTTAAGGTATTGCATTCAATCTTTGATTCATAAATTTCTGTTTAACGTCCACAGTCTATAAAGTCTATATTTGGTTGGTTTCACATTGTTTCAGATATCTTCGCAATAAAGGATTTTACTTGAAACATCCAGAATAGACCAAAGACAAACTTTGTAGACTTTCGAAGGAAACGAAAATTTACGAATTAATGATGTATTTTTGTGCTATTATCATGATTATAATTGAAATCAATGCCCAATGGTCAAACTTGTAACAAATTACATATGTACAATAAATTTCGACTTCGAAATTTGACTTCGAATGAAATGGTGCAATTGGTTGATATTGGTCATTTGCAGTGCATGATGTGACAAACAACATATTGAGGCATCATCTGTAACACAGTGCCTTCAATCATGATTCATACCCAGGCATACAAAGTATGTCGAGGTGTATATAGATTTTTTGTATTTTCGTCCATCCGTAAGATTTGTGTTAAAGGTTTTTGGGTACCCATTATATCTGCAACCGTAAATCGCATTGAGTTGAATCTTTCTATACTTCTTTATCGTCATCCATATTTTTTATACTGTAGCACACCGATGTGGCTTTCCTGCACAAGGTCAAATTACTTAAAGTTTTGAAATATTTGCATCAAACATGTCAAAGTTTTTAAGTACACAATGTCTCTGCAACCGCAAGTCGGGTTGACTTGAAACTTCATATATATACTTCTTTATGAAGTTAGAAGATCAATATTTTCTTTCTATAGCCCTGGTGGGTGCATGTGATGGGTAATTTAACAATCACGATTCATCCTTACCGGAAATCCGACTGGAGACCTGGTTTGGCCCTCACATACGTCTTTGGCATTTTGTATGTGACAGTTGAATCTGGTCATATCTCTTGTGTGAGTATTACGATTATTCGTAATCCTTTTTTAGGGAAAGGGGCCAAGTGACTTTGGTGTGGTATGGACCTGGCATCAGGTCAGGTTATTCTAATTTCAGGGCTGACTATATTTTTCTCGATGAAATTATTCCGTTCTGATTTTGGGATTTTCCCCCCAATGCAGCAGGTTATTACAGGATCGAACCCGTTTGCCCAGCCTTATATGACCTGAGCTGTTGATAGGCCGTTAAACACCATTAAACAAACATTCTATACGGCTTTCATGCACACGGTGAAGGTGAAATTACTTTGAAACTTGCGTTAAATGTTTTGAAATATATGCGTTAAAGTTTTAAGTAAACATATATTTGTCCATCAACAATCAACATCCATATTTTCATTTTATAGCCCACGCATGTGACTTTCATGCCCAAGGTCGAGGTCAAATTGTGTTAAATGTTTTGAAATATTTGCATTAAAGTTTTAAGTACACAATTTATCTGCAACCGTATGTTAGATCGACTGGAAATGTCACATACTTCTTTATCAACATATTTTCATTCTATATCTCGCCTAAGCGGCTTTCATGCCAAAGGTCAAGGCCAAATGACTTTGCTGCGGCCGAGGGTATGTGTGAGACCCCGCTCACCACTCACTTGCTCTAGTCCTTAAAAGCAAGAATAACATATCTTACAATACTGATTTCTTTTGTTTTTTTCGGATATATGTACTGATTTTGTGTCCCAAGCATAACTTGAATTCCTTTTTGTATATTTATCACAACTCTTGCCTCACTAATATTCCAGTGTTCTCCCTTTGTTTTTTCACGCATTGATTTTGTATCTGGCACATGGCGAAGGTATCGTGGGTATTGTCAAAATCAGATGATACATCATACAAGATGGCCGCCGACAGGTCATCCTTTAATTATAGATTTCGTCTTCTTCTCATGTACCGTTTGGCCGACGCTGGTCAGACTTCACAGTTGTGGTGCGTGGGTGAAGCATTTTCATATTTGTTCAAATGGAGGTTGTCTCATAATCCAAGATGGCCGTCGTAGAAAATTTGGTAAAATTCTTAAAAAAATCATATCAACCATGTTAATTTTACATTATTATTATTTTTACATCAAGCTTGAATTGTCACTGATATCAAGGGTGATAACATTGACTCTTTAAAATGTTAATGGAAACCACTATTTATTCTCTATCTTTTGATGTGCAATGATCATATTTTGTAACAAGTCAATACAAATATTTATTCAAGGTGACACATTTAGTTGATATAAATAATTTAAAAATGACCTGCCTCATTTACAATCAAAATAGCACGATGATACAACCTATCAGTAAACCTAAGATTACTAATTGAATATTTCTGTGTAGCGGGGCACTCGTATTTTTTAAAACTGTTGGAATAGTTACACAATTATACTTATAATATTTAATTCCTATAAAGAACACTTTGTGCCAAACAGATGGTACCCCAATTCAAATTATGATTTGCAACTTTGCTGAAGGATGTCTGGCACCCAGTCATTAAGTGCAAAGGCAGGACACGTGTCTTATCAGCTCATTCACAAACACCACATCATACAAAACACTTGTCACATGGATTCACCAGTGGGTGTGTAATTGCATCCCGTAACATTTGGTCAGGTGTGTATTTTTTTACTTTAACCTTACGTTTTCTGGGAAATAACTACCTGTATAATATATGTAAAAATCACTACAATGGAAGAAATTGAATGTATGTTCTCGCACCCCCTTCCAAACTCCATTCACAATTCACACCCCCTCTGCATGAATCTGGCTACTCCACTGCAGTGCAAAGTCGCAGAACAATGTTTGACATACAGCCGTTTGAATGTGTACTTGTGTGTGTAATATTTCTCAGACTTTTTCAAGGCAATGATTTCTGTTTCGATGTAATGTATGACCTGTCGTGAATTTCACTCACAAGTTCATATTAGTGCTTGTAGGAATATTTGATATCCAGTATACATTTTCCACGGCTTTCACATTCTATAAAACGTCTGGAGTTTCGACAGTGAAATGGAGAAATGGCAAACATTTTCATGTGTTTGAATGTGGATTATTTCTGGCACTCATATCTTTGGCTTATAACGTCGTTCAAATTGTACTGCGTCAATTTTATCGAATTTTAGATTGCATATTTCATGATTTTCTTCAAAACGCCAGTTTTAGAAGTTGATGGTTTTAGGATTTGTATATCATGCACTGCAGTGTCGATGATAAGTCGCTAGGTGGCGTTGCCAAGTCGGACTGTTGTACTGTGCAGACTCACCGAAACAAACCGCCAGTGGACGCGTTACACTATGTTTGCAATGTAATCTCCCTGGGTAAGTTTATAGATCGCGGCTCAGTCAGCGTGCGACTAGATGCCGGTTTTTTTTTTGTTAGGGGAAAGTACTAAAATTGGGAAAATTGGGCGCGCGCAATATTTAAAATTGCGCCATGTCAATTAAAGGTGGTGCAGGATGTTGAATGTAATAATCTTTATAATGGAAAGACAGAGTTTAATGAAACATAACGCATTAAATGCTTAACAGGTTGCCAATCGTTAGTCCATGTACTGCGTACGTATGTACGTACGCTAGTAACACCTTTCATTTTTCAATAACTTGTGAATTGCTTCCATGATTTTGATATTATTTGACCATAATGTGTGTCTATGGAGCATGGTTAGCATATGAGTAGACTCATATGACCCACGTTCGACCGCCCAAGGTCACGGAGTACTTTTTTATTATCAAGGCTGCCAGCGAGGGGATTAGCTTCGTTTAATGATGCCAGTGCGAGGGGATTAGCTTCGTTTAATGATGCCAGTTCTTGCATTATGGTATGTTTACTTTAATCTAACAATGGTTTTGACGAAGAATCGGTTACCATGTATGTGAATAAAAATCTAAAGAACGTGAATGTATGGTGTGATACATATCATCGAACCGGTATGTCACTTCTATGGTGTGATACATATCATCGAAATCCGTCCGTTTGCTGGGAAAAGTTTCAAGAAAATTTACTGTAAAAATGACGTCACAGAATACGTCGCGTCGGAAAAGCAGGTTCGGAAACCACTGATCCCATACCCTGATATCTATAACTTTACATGCTACTTGCAAACATGTAGTTGGCCTCAATAATAATAACATACACTCAAAGCGTTCTTTTATAACATGATCATTCATTAGGTTTGAGGAATTTGATTCCTCAAACCTTTTGTTTTCGTTGGTTTTTTTTTTTTTTTTTTTTTTTTTTTTTTATTCAGCCCTTCAGTCTACAGCCCAAACCGCTGGTCGGATCGACTTCAAATTTTGTATACCGATTCGCATCAACAGTGAGACGAGAATAACGCAATTTTCAGAATTCTCATGACGTCACTTTTTACGAAACCGGAAGTGACGTCATATATCATATAATTCCCTATAACTTCCTTATTTTCCAACCGATTTCAAAAATTCTTTTTGAATTGTAAAGCTGCGAGAATTCTCTATCTTCGCTTCGCTGACAATGTTTGGCTATCTGGTCAAATGAGAGAGCTATAGACATGTGAAATTGAGAAAAATGAAAAAAATCAACAATTTCAGATTTTTATTTTATTTTAACGGGTGGTCTTTGAAAAACAGTTTCCAATTTGTACATTAATCTCAGCAACATAATTTTTTTGACAGCGTCCACGCGGGACATTCATCCGCACAGAAGATGATATTTTTTCAGAGCAATGGCTTGAATAGTTCTGATTCTATTGTCTTTCAAACTTGGACGTTTTTTTTCAATTTTTTTTTTCAAATTTGAAATGGTCATAACTTTTTTATTATCTAACCGATTTCAAATATTTGTTTTGCATTAAAAAGCCAACAAAATTCTCTATCTCCGTTTCGCTGGTAGTTTTTGGCTATCTGCCCAAATGAGAGAGTTGTAGGCATTTGAAGTTTTTTAAAAAAAATTGAAATGGTCATAACTTCCTTATTATTCAACCGATTTCAAATATTTTTTTTGCATTAAAAAGCCAATAAAATTCTTCTCTTCTCCCGGTTCGCTGGTAGTTTTTTAGCTATCTGCTCAAATGCGCGAGCTACATGCATTTGAAGTTTTTTTTTTCAATTTTTCAAATTTGAAATGTTCATAACTTTGTTATTATCTAACCGATTTCAAATATTTTCTTTCCATTAAAAAGCCAACACAATTCTCTATCTCCCGCTTCGCTGGTAGTTTTTGGCTATCTGCCCAAATTGAGAGAGTTGTAGGCATTGAAGTTTGGTTCTTCATTTTTTTATTTTCTTTGTCGTTCAACTAATCATGATAATTATACCGATGAAAGCCGAAACAGCCGAATGCCTGTGGCTGCGGCTAAATCTAACGGGTGGTCTTTGAAAACAGTTTCCAATTTGTACAGTAATCTCAGCAACATAATTTTTTGACAGCGTCACGCGGGACATTCATCCGCACAAGAGATTTTTACAGAATATTGGATTTTTTTTAATTTTCAAAGAAGCAATTTTTTTTTGGCTTGAATAGGGTCTATTCTTATTGGTTCAAACAAACTTGACGCTTATTTTTCCATTCAAATTTGAAATTGGTTTTTCAAATTTTAAACTTTTTTAATTATCTAACCGATTTCATATTGCATTACCAACAAAATCTCTTTGAAGAAATTGGATATAAACAGAAAGCCATGCGGAATTTTTTTAGTCTGATTCGGGAGTTTCTTTCAAAAACTTGTAAACGTTCAATATCAAATGAGGTTATAACTTTTTTTAAATTTTTCTACAATCAATATGCATTAGCAACATTTTTCTCTATTCTCGAAATTCGTTTTTTTTTAATTTTTAGTTTTTGCTATTTCTGCAAATTGAGAGGGGAGTTTTTGTATGGCATATTTGAAGTTTTTAAAAAAAAAATTGAAATGGTCATAACTTTTTATTATTCAACCGATTCCAAATATTTGTTTCCATCAATAAAATCTCTATCTCCGCATCACTGGTAGTTTTTAGCTATCTGCTCAAATAGAGAGCTACTTGCATTTGAAGTTTTTTTCTTCAATTTTTCAAATTTTAAATGTTCATAACTTTGTTATTATCTAACCGATTTCAAATATTTTTTTTCCATTAAAAAGCCCCAACAAATTCTCTATCTCCGCTTCGCTGGTAGTTTTTTGGCTATCTGCCCAAATTGAGAGAGTTGTAGTTCATTTGAAGTTTGATTCTTTCATGTTTAAATTTGAAATGGTCAATAACTATTATTCAACCGATTTCAAATATTTTTTTTCCATTAAAAAGGCAATAAAATTCTCTATCTCCGCACCGCTGGTAGTTTTTAGCTATCTGCTCAAAATGAGAGAGCTACATGCATTTGAAGTTTGACAGCGTCACGTTAAATCACACAGTAACAATATAAACAATTTTCTTTTATAATACGAACTGACATGCGTGAGTGCTTTAGAATCGTCTCAACTTCAATGTCAGAACTAGGGGGTTAACGGTACACATTTCGTAGAACGTTATATAATGAAAAATGCTTAGGATAGTCAAGCGATTCTGAAAATACAAAACTATTTTTTCAATTTCATTGCAATTGCATCAATTTTTTTTGAGTTTCATTATGTTTTTCGTCATTGGCAATGTCTCTAAATCACTTTGCAGTGTACGTTTGTCAGTACATCAGCCTCAAACCGTTGATGCAGCTTCAGCTGCTCTAGTTTTCTTTGTGTTGCAACATAATCATGATAATACCGATGAAAGCCAGAAACAGGCCGAATGCTCAACAATTTCAGATTTTTATTTTATTTTAACGGGTGGTCTTTGAAAACAGTTTCCAATTTGTACAGTAATCTCAGCAACATAATTTTTTGACAGCGTCACGCGGGACATTCATCCGCACAGAGAGATATTTTTCAGAGCAATGGCTTGAATAGTTCTGATTCATTGTCTTCAAACTTGGACGTTTTTTTTTTCAATTTTTCAAATTTGAAATGGTCATAACTTTTTATTATCTAACCGATTTCAAATATTTGTTTTGCATTAAAAAGCCAACAAAATTCTCTATCTCCGTTTTCACTGGTAGTTTTTGGCTATCTGCCCAAATGAGAGAGTTGTAGGCATTTGAAGTTTTTAAAAAAAATTGAAATGGTCATAACTTCCTTATTATTCAACCGATTTCAATATTTTTTTTTTTTTTTTGCATTAAAAAGCCAATAAAATTCTCTATCTCCGGTTCACTGGTAGTTTTTAGCTATCTGCTCAAATGCGCCGAGCTACATGCATTTGAAGTTTGAGAACGAGCATATAAACTAGCCGCCTAGAACAGTGTGTACAGCTGACAAACTTCGAGGTGGAGGCCAGACAGGTATGGTGGGCTGTATCAGACACTGGTTTTATATACGAACTGACATGCTGTGAGTGCTTTAGAATCGTCTTAACTTCAATGTCAGACTAGGGGGTTAACGGTACACATTTCGTAGAACGTTATATAATGAAAAATGCTTTTCTGCGAAAGCGATTCTGAAAATACAAAACTTTTTTTTTCAATTTCATTGGAATTGCATCAAATTAGGTTTGAGAGTTTTTAGCTATCTGCTCAAATGCGCGAGCTACATTCGCTGGTAGTTTTTGGCTATCTGCCCAAATGAGAGAGTTGTAGGCATTTGAAGTTTGGTTCTTTCATTTTTTTAAATTTGAAATGATCATAACTTTTTTATTATTCAACCGATTTCAAATATTTTTTTTCCATTAAAAAGGCAATAAAATTCTCTATCTCCGTATCGCTGGTAATTTTTAGCTATCTGCTCAAATGAGAGAGCTACATGCATTTGAAGTTTTTTTTCTTCAATTTTTCAAATTTTAAATGTTCATAACTTTGTTATCTAACCGATTTCAAATATTTTTTTTCCATTAAAAAGCCAACAAAATTCTCTATCTCCGTTTCGCTGGTAGTTTTTGGCTATCTGCCCAAATGAGAGAGTTGTAGGCATTTGAAGTTTGGTTCTTTCATTTTTTTATTTTCTTTGTTGTTCAACATAATCATGATAATTATACCGATGAAAGCCGAAACAGGCCGAATGCCTGTGGCTGCGGCTAAATCCTTTGATCTTAGCAACGTGTTTAAGTTCATGAGGTCACTGTCTAGAGTTGGATGGCACACTTCGCGTGTTAACTCTATGCGACCACTGACCAGCGTTTGTTAAAGGTACATGCCCACGCAGTAGGCACAAAATGTTCTTTATAGGAATTAAATAAGTGTATAATTATGTCACTATTCCACCAGTTCTAAACATTACGAGTGCCCGCTATACAAATATAATCATTTATTAATTATCAATTTACTGTTAGCGACGCGCGGCGGTAACAGTCTATTTTGATAATGTGCGTGGACGACGACTTTCACATCACGACTTGCGGTGCGCATGCGCAGTATACTACGCGCGCCAGTCGGCTTCCCAATATGTAAACAAGAATATCAACATGTCGAAACGTCCAGGACGGAAATTGTATGAAACGGCGTCGGCCCAAAAAAAGGCGAAATGTCTGAGGGACAGGCAGTACGAGAGAGAGAGATAGTGGTTAATATTGGCGACCAAATCACCAAATGGAACGAGTTACGTGGAGATTTAGATTTGGACTCGAACTTAAACAATTTTCATTTTATATACGAACTGACATGCTGTGAGTGCTTTAGAATCGTCTCAACTTCAATGTCAGACTAGGGGGTTAAGCGGTACACATTTCGTAGAACGTTATATAATGAAAAATGCTTAGGATAGTCAAGCGATTCTGAAAATACAAAACTTTATTTTTTCAATTTCATTGGAATTGCATCAATTTTTTTTGAGTTTCATATGTTTTCGTCATTGGCAATGTCTTCTAATCACTTTGCCAGTGTACGTTTGTCAGTACATCAAGCCTCAAACCGTTGATGCAGCTTCAGCTGCTCTAGTTATTTTCTTTGTTGTTCAACATAATCATGATAATTATACCGATGAAAGCCGAAACAGGCCGAATGCATTTTTCAAATTTGAAATGGTCATAACTTTTTTATTATCTAACCGATTTCAAATATTTTTTTTGCATTAAAAAGCCAACAAAATTCTCTATCTCCGTTTCGCTGGTAGTTTTTGGCTATCTGCCCAAATGAGAGAGTTGTAGGCATTTGAAGTTTAAAAAAAAATTGAAATGGTCATAACTTCCTTATTATTCAACCGATTTCAAATATTTTTTTTTGCATTAAAAAGCCAATAAAATTCTCTATCTCCGATTCGCTGGTAGTTTTTAGCTATCTGCTCAAATGCGCGAGCTACATGCATTTGAAGTTTGAGAACGAGCATATAAACTTAGCCGCCTAGAACAGTGTGTACAGCTGACAAACTTCGAGGTGGAGGCCAGCAGGTATGGTGGGCTGTATCAGACACTGGTTTTATATACGAACTGACATGCTGTGAGTGCTTTAGAATCGTCTCAACTTCAATGTCAGACTAGGGGGTTAACGGTACACATTTCGTAGAACGTTATATAATGAAAAATGCTTAGAATAGTCAAGCGATTCTGAAAATACAAAACTTTATTTTTTCAATTTCATTGGAATTGCATCAATTTTTTTTGAGTTTCATATGTTTTCGTCATTGGCAATGTCTTCTAATCACTTGGCCAGTGTACGTTTGTCAGTACATCAAGCCTCAAACCGTTGATGCAGCTTCAGCTGCTCTAGTTTTCTTTGTTGTTCAACATAATCATGATAATTATACCGATGAAAGCCGAAACAGGCCGAATGCATTTTTCAAATTTGAAATGGTCATAACTTTTTTATTATCTAACCGATTTCAAATATTTTTTTTGCATTAAAAAGCCAACAAAATTCTCTATCTCCGTTTCGCTGGTAGTTTTTGGCTATCTGCCCAAATGAGAGAGTTGTAGGCATTTGAAGTTTGGTTCTTTCATTTTTTTATTTTCTTTGTTGTTCAACATAATCATGATAATTATACCGATGAAAGCCGAAACAGGCCGAATGCATTTTTCAAATTTGAAATGGTCATAACTTTTTTATTATCTAACCGATTTCAAATATTTTTTTGGCATTAAAAAGCCAACAAAATTCTCTATCTCCGTTTCGCTGGTAGTTTTTGGCTATCTGCCCAAATGAGAGAGTTGTAGGCATTTGAAGTTTTAAAAAAAATATTGAAATGGTCATAACTTCCTTATTATTCAACCGATTTCAAATATTTTTTTTGCATTAAAAAGCCAATAAAATTCTCTATCTCCAATTCGCTGGTAGTTTTTAGCTATCTGCTCAAATGCGCGAGCTACATGCATTTGAAGTTTGAGAACGAGCATATAAACTTAGCCGCCTAGAACAGTGTGTACAGCTGACAAACTTCGAGGTGGAGGCCAGACAGGTATGGTGGGCTGTATCAGACACTGGTTTTATATACGAACTGACATGCTGTGAGTGCTTTAGAATCGTCTCAACTTCAATGTCAGACTAGGGGGTTAACGGTACACATTTTCGTAGAACGTTATATAATGAAAAATGCTTAGAATAGTCAAGCGATTCTGAAAATACAAAACTTTATTTTTTCAATTTCATTGGAATTGCATCAATTTTTTTTGAGTTTCATATGTTTTCGTCATTGGCAATGTCTTCTAATCACTTGGCCAGTGTACGTTTGTCAGTACATCAAGCCTCAAACCGTTGATGCAGCTTCAGCTGCTCTAGTTTTCTTTGTTGTTCAACATAATCATGATATATTACCGATGAAAGCCGAAACAGGCCGAATGCATTTTTTCAAATTTGAAATGGTCATAACTTTTTTATTATCTAACCGATTTCAAATTTTTTTTTTGCATTAAAAAGCCAACAAAATTTTCTATCTCCGTTTCGCTGGTAGTTTTTGGCTATCTGCCCAAATGAGAGAGTTGTAGGCATTTGAAGTTTTTAAAAAAAATTTGAAATGGTCATAACTTCCTTATTATTCAACCGATTTCAAATATTTTTTTTGCATTAAAAAGCCAATAAAATTCTCTATCTCCGATTCACTGGTAGTTTTAGCTATCTGCTCAAATGCGCGAGCTACATTTTTTTTTCAATTTTTCAAATTTTAAATGTTCATAACTTTGTTATTATCTAACCGATTTCAAATATTTTTTTTCCATTAAAAAGCCAACAAAATTCTCTATCTCCGCTTCGCTGGTAGTTTTTGGCTATCTGCCCAAATGAGAGAGTTGTAGGCATTTGAAGTTTGGTTCTTTCATTTTTTTATTTTCTTTGTTGTTCAACATAATCATGATAATTATACCGATGAAAGCCGAAATAGGCCGAATGCATTTTTCAAATTTGAAATGGTCATAACTTTTTTATTATCTAACCGATTTCAAATATTTTTTTTGCATTAAAAAGCCAACAAAATTCTCTATCTCCGTTTCGCTGGTAGTTTTTGGCTATCTGCCCAAATGAGAGAGTTGTAGGCATTTGAAGTTTTTAAAAAAAATTGAAATGGTCATAACTTCCTTATTATTCAACCGATTTCAAATATTTTTTTTGCATTAAAAAGCCAATAAAATTCTCTATCTCCGGTTCGCTGGTAGTTTTTAGCTATCTGCTCAAATGCGCGAGCTACATTTTTTTTTCAATTGTATGAAACGGCGTCGGCCAAAAAAAAGGCGAAATGTCTGAGGGACAGGCAGTACAGAGAGAGAGATATAGTGGTTAATATTGGCGACCAAATCACCAAATGGAACGAGTTACGTGGAGATTTAGATTTGGACTCGAACTTAAACAATTTTCATTTTATATACGAACTGACATGCTGTGAGTGCTTTAGAATCGTCTCAACTTCAATGTCAGACTAGGGGGTTAACGGTACACATTTCGTAGAACGTTATATAATGAAAAATGCTTAGGATAGTCAAGCGATTCTGAAAATACAAAACTTTATTTTTTCAATTTCATTGGAATTGCATCAATTTTTTTTGAGTTTCATATGTTTTCGTCATTGGCAATGTCTTCTAATCACTTTGCCAGTGTACGTTTGTCAGTACATCAAGCCTCAAACCGTTGATGCAGCTTCAGCTGCTCTAGTTTTCTTTGTTGTTCAACATAATCATGATAATTATACCGATGAAAGCCGAAACAGGCCGAATGCCTGTGGCTGCGGCTAAATCATTTGATAATTCCCTATAACTTCCTTATTTTCCAACCGATTTCAAAAATTCTTTTTGAATTGTAAAGCTGCGAGAATTCTCTATCTTCGCTTCGCTGACAATGTTTGGCTATCTGCTCAAATGAGAGAGCTATAGACATGTGGAATTGAGAAAAATGAAAAAAATCAACAATTTCAGATTTTTATTTTATTTTAACGGGTGGTCTTTGAAAACAGTTTCCAATTTGTACAGTAATCTCAGCAACATAATTTTTTGACAGCGTCACGCGGGACATTCATCCGCACAGAAGATGATATTTTTCAGAGCAATGGCTTGAATAGTTCTGATTCTATTGTCTTTCAAACTTGGACGTTTTTTTTCAATTTTTCAAATTTGAAATGGTCATAACTTTTTTATTATCTAACCGATTTCAAATATTTTTTTTTGCATTAAAAAGCCAACAAAATTCTCTATCTCCGTTTCGCTGGTAGTTTATTTTTGGCTATCTGCCCAAATGAGAGAGTTGTAGGCATTTGAAGTTTTTAAAAAAAAATTGAAATGGTCATAACTTCCTTATTATTCAACCGATTTCAAATATTTTTTTTTGCATTAAAAAGCCAATAAAATTCTCTATCTCCGATTCGCTGGTAGTTTTAGCTATCTGCTCAAATGCGCGAGCTACATGCATTTGAAGTTTGAGAACGAGCATATAAACTTAGCCGCCTAGAACAGTGTGTACAGCTGACAAACTTCGAGGTGGAGGCCAGACAGGTATGGTGGGCTGTATCAGACACTGGTTTTATATACGAACTGACATGCTGTGAGTGCTTTAGAATCGTCTCCAACTTCAATGTCAGACTAGGGGGTTAACGGTACACATTTCGTAGAACGTTATATAATGAAAAATGCTTAGGATAGTCAAGCGATTCTGAAAATACAAAACTTTATTTTTTCAATTTCATTGGAATTGCATCAATTTTTTTGAGTTTCATATGTTTTCGTCATTGGCAATGTCTTCTAATCACTTTGCCAGTGTACGTTTGTCAGTACATCAAGCCTCAAACCGTTGATGCAGCTTCAGCTGCTCTAGTGTTATAATTGTTCTTGTTATTGTCAGAATCGCTCGCTCAGACGTCGAAGCCTTTGTCTCGTTCTGTGTCGGAAAATATCTGACATAATTCTTCTGCACCAGATCTTGCACTTTCTTTGCGCAGAATTCCTGACCTGAAATAAGAGAGCAATATGGAAATCAAAGAGGTAATATATCCAACATTAAACCCCATAGTACATACGGCACGCATGCAGCCCAGCATGCAGCAGTGTACACGCCACGTCCAACAGTGTACGGTTCCAATATAATAAATATACTAATACTAAGTAGGTTAAGAAAATCAATAATTGGTTTGATTAAATGTTTGGTCGAATATGTATTAATGGTAGTCAAACTATATTGTATGCCTGTGATAGAACCACATATTAATTATTTTCGGCTATAAGAAGATAACATACCTTTATCAGTGATAAGTTTCGCCGGTGAACGTCCATATAGTTTGAAGATATCTTGGAAAGCTCCCGCCACATCGTGACCGGTCTTGTTTTTCAAAGGACGTAGCCATACGTATTTGGAGAATGTATCTATCAGCAGTAGAATGTACTTGTATCCGTCATTGAATGATGCGAATTTCACCATATCGATCAAGTCTGCCATCCACATATGGTCTATACCCGCACTGATCACGTGATTTCTTTGAAAGCGTCTTCTCACCTGTTTATGCAGACTGTATGCTTCCTGATTATGTAGGAACTTTCTGATTCTGTGGATACCGATGTTGAAATTGCCTTCATTTTTAACTGTTCTGTACAGTGTCTGTGGTGCAGACAAACTGGCTGGATGACTCGGGTCGTAATATATTTTCTTCAAATATTCATCCATGTCTATTCAGCACCAGTGTTTGATGAGAAATGACGTGTGTGTCTATATTATATGGTATTTATTCATTTTCATCTTCAGTTTCAGTGTCACTGTCCTCTTCATATTCCTCGTCGTCTAACAGTTCCGTTTCAAACATATCTCGAAACTCGTGTTTGTATTTTTTCACAGCTCTCTTAATCGCTGAAGTCTGTCCTACGCCTTTTGCTACAAAGGCCTTCACTTCCTTTATGATGTTGTGAAGTGAGCTTGTTTCCAGCGGAAACCAATAATTATCAATTAATGTCTCGTATTTTGTGTAAACTGTTCTTTCTTCGTAAGGCCTTGTGCGTTCCTCCGCTAAGTCCTCGGCATCTTCTTCGTTTTCTTCAGATATAAATCTCTTGTCATATTTATCTTCATTAGCATTTATGGCATTTTCCCACAATGACATATATCCAACATTATCTTCTACGTTGCCATCATATTCCACGGGTTCCTGTTCCTCCAATTTCGTCTTTTTAGCTGGAGGTTCGTTGTTTTCAGGGCACCAACCACGCTTTACGTGTCGTTGCACATCGTGTGCAGAATCAAATAAAAGTCCACAATCGTCACAAGCATCACCGGTATCTGCCATTTTCTCAGATGCAATATTTTCTTCAGATTCTATGTCTGGTCGAATAATATTTCCGATGTGAACACTTTGAGCTCCAGTCGAATAATGATTGTTTTGATTGTGATAATGCCCTTTTATAGGTTCGTCACTGCACTCATCTGGCCACGTGACTTCGTGTTTGAGTCTATACTGCTCTGGTGTAAAAGGTTTTAAATCAACCAATAGAAAACCGTATTGGCGCTTGGTTGCTTTCTCAAAAACTTTCATGAACCTTTCGGACTGTCCCGGATACATTTGCCGAGCCAACGTACTCACCGATAGTTTGTCAATTGGATTATTAAACAGTACGACATAATAACAGTTTCTTCTCTGTGTTGTGTCTTTAGCTGCATATATGTTCTGATTAATCTAAATGACTGAAAGTGATCTATGACTCGAACCTTCCGTACACAAGTCTGTGATTCGCTGATCTTTGCCACACACTGACATTAAATCGTCCATAACGAGTAAGTTGTTAAGTTTGGGATTAAAATAATCATCGTCCGCTAAATCTGTCGGGATTCCCTGGACAAATTCAACGGTGGGTACAACGGTATCCTTGATGATGTCATACATTGATTGCCATCTTCTGTATAACAGTACTATTATTTGCAGATGTATGGTGTTGTAATACGTCTTTCACCACTGTAGTTTTTCCGCAACCTGAAAAGAACATTTTCCATGTATTTTCACAAAGTGCTCCTCGCGGTAAAGATGCATATGGCAATCGATACACTATTCAACTAGTCCAAATGGATGAAATTAATCATTTTATCTAACTTAATTATAATAATATTCATTTAAAAAAATAACACATACCTGCTGGTCCGGATATGAGCATGGTAAACGGATGGGACGGCTGTATATTGTCCATTGGTGGCGGCGGCGCTCCCTGTGGCGCTCCATGTGGCGCTCCCTGTGGCGCTCCCTGCGGCGCTCCCTGCGGCGCTCCATGTGGCGCTCCCTGAGGCGCTCCATGTGGCGCTCCCTGCGGCGCTCCCTGCGGCGCTCCCTGTGGCGCTCCATGCGGCGCTCCATGTGGTGCTCCCTGTGGTGTTCCCTGCGGCCCTCCATGTGGTGCTCCCTGCGGCGCTCGCTGCGGCGCTCCCTGTGGCGCTCCATGTGGCGCTCCATGCGGCGCTCCCTGCGGCCCTCCCTGTGGTTCTCCCTGCGGCGCTCCCTGCGACGCTCCCTGTGGCGCTCCATGTGGCGCTCCATGCGGCACTCCTTGAGGCGCTCCATGTGGCGCTCTCTGTTCTATCATTTCCGGATGTTTATTACATAGATGACGTTTTAAGTTGTATCTGCTACTAAAGTTGATATTGCACTTTTGGCAGTCCATGGTCAACTGTAGTTTTTAGACAATAGTGTACTTGGGTGAATACGTGTTGGTTGTCCGACCACAAATGTTAGAATGAAGTATAAATATCAGTTTACGCTGTATTATGGATGGTGTTTCCCAGTAAGCCAATCAAATTGCTTTATCAAGTTACGGCGCATTTAGAAAAACTTATAGTATGTATAGATTGTCTTATTCTCTTTTTCTCTTATAAAATATTATTTATGTATTATTATGTATATATCGGGCGATACATCGTGTCCTTAGACATGCTATGTTATACGTTACATTTACAGACATACGACACGGGGGTTCCACATGATAGTTTGTTATTTGTTCTAAATTATATGCTTGTTCCAGAGAGAAGATGGGATATACGTGTGAAAAATGTGGTGCCGACTTTCAGAAGTTGAGTGTCTCGTTACGCCATCGCCGGACTGCGAACCACTGGAAGAGACACATGTGTCAGACGTGCGGAAAGGTTTTTAACCGTAAAGATTCCGAGCCTTCAAACTTTCACTGTGATGAATGTGGCAAGGCATTCAGTCGCAAATTTACGCTGGACAGACACCGGGAACGCACACATCAAGTTGGTGCTGGACTAAAGAGAACAGCCGATAATACGGGAGACGACAATGTTAACAGAACACTGCAGAAGGGCGATGACCCACGACAATTATATACCTTGAGTAAAATCCGGGAACAATGGATAAAGAAGTTCCGGACAACGGCGACCACGTACAATGTACAATTCACAGATCTCGTAGTTGTCGATCTTCCTGATATCCTGAGAACGCTGAAACGACTGTTTGAGGCAATACTCGAAGATATCACCACTAATCCAAACCTAACGACACAATACGGTTAGTCATAGAGTGCCCGGCGTTAGATTATCCTATCATCGTATCGTATGGGCCTGTGAAAGCCATCACGGCTGACAGTATATTGTTAGAAATCGAGCGGGTTCTGCAATCAAATGAAGATTTCGTTTTGGACGAAGGATTAAAACTAGAAATCACGCACGTGGACATGCCAACCGGCGGTGCCAGGAAACGCTGCAAATACGTGAATACGGACAAGTTTGTAGTGGACAAAAAATGTATTATACGCATACACAATCAAGACAATTTGTGTTGTGTACGTGCTATTGTGACGGCCAGGGCGAGAAGTGATACGCACGAGCAATGGGAATCCATCAGGCACGGAGGGAACATACAGACAGTATTGGTAGAACAGTTACACCAAGATTAGAATGATAGATTCTTTAAATATTCTCCCTATGGCCCTGGCAAAGTTGCCAGCTATGTTTGGATTATCGGAATTAGCCAAGAGGTATTATCCCCACTTGTACAATCGCAAAGAGAACCAGGCAGCCATTTTAGACCAGCTTCCTGATATTCGTTGTTATAACCCAGATGGTATGAAACCCGAAGACAGGCATATATGTGTACAATGGTACGATGAAAACAAATCTAAGGCGTTCGATATGCAAAAAGAACTAATAAAATACTGTCGTTCTGACGTGGACATTCTCAGGAGATGTAGTTTGAAATTTCGCGACGACTTCATAGCCATTACTGGCATTGATCCGTTCGACAGATGCATTACGATAGCTTCCGCATGTAACCTGGTATACAGGACGAAGTTTCTTCAACCGGAAACAATAGGCGTGATTCCGGCTCAAGGGTATAATCCTGAACAAATTCAGTCCTCTACAGTGGATAATATATTTATCTCACACCGGAGGAATACGGATCCAACATGCTAGGAATTGTGCGGAAAAGGTCATTGGTCAGTATATGGTAGATGGGTACTATGAAACGGAAGCCGGAGAAAAGGTTGTTTTGGAATTCCACGGTGATTTCTAGCACGGAAATCCACAGAAATTTGCCAGTTCCACTATCAATCCAGTAAAAAATATCACAATGGGGGAACTATTTCAGAATACTCTAAATAAGAAGTATTATTTGGACAATTTAGGCTACACTTATCAATGTATCTGGGAATCTGATTTTGACACACAGGTGGCGGAAAATTCGGAAATGGTGTCGTTTATCCAAGGATTTGAGATGGTTACCCCAATACAACCCAGAGACGCATTTTATGGTGGGAGAACCGAGGCATATACTCTTTTAAAGGAAAAAACGGAGATAGAATGCATCAACTATTATGACGTTACATCCCTCTACCCATTTATAAATAAGACCGGCACAGTTCCCCTCGGGCATCCTGAACTCATAACGGAAAACTTCATTAATATCGACGCGTATGAAGGAATAATTAAATGCAAAGTTATACCACCAAAGGGACTTTTCATTCCCGTACTTCCGTGCAAATCGAATTGAAAATTACTCTTTGCATTATACAATACATGCGCAGGAACGCAACAAAAGACACCATGCACGCACTCAGATAATGAACGGGCATTAATCTGAACATGGGTCACCGACGAAGTAAATAAAGCGACGGAGAAGGGATACGGTGTTGCCAAGATATATGAAGTCTGGCACTGTAACAATGTATCTCAGTATAACACCGGAACAAAAGAAGGGAGCGTGTTCACCGAATATGTGAATACGTTTCTCAAACTCAAGCAAGAATCGTCCGGGTGGCCTGCTTGGTACATTAGCGAAGAAGAGAAACAACAATACATTCAAATTTATTATGACAAGGAGGGTATACAACTCGAATATGCCAAAATTAACAAGAACAAAGGAATGCGGGTGCTGGCCAAGCTAATGTTTAATTCTTTCTGGGGCAAATTCGGACAACGTCTAAATATGTCGCAAGTTGATTACGTGGACGACCCAGCTGTATTCTTTGATAAATTATCGAGCGATAACGAGGAAGTAACCGCTATCAATTTCGTAAATGATGAAATGGTAGAAATGCGATGGAAATACAAGGCAAATTTTGTTGAAGCTTCAGGGAAAGTATACGTTGTCATCGCAGCTTATACGACAGCTCAGGCCCGCCTGAAGCTGTACAGTTACCTAGAAAACCTCGGATCCAGAGCTCTGTACACCGATACTGATTATATTGTCTTTTCCACAAAGACAGGAGAATGGCAACCAGACCTTGGAGACTATTTGGGAGATCTTACAGACGAAGTACCAAACAATGAAATAGAAACTTTTGTCACTGGCGGCCCCGCAAATTACGCATTTCGAACAACGCGACCCGATGAAAATGGCAAATACACGCATTGCAAGATTCGCGGAATTACGTTGAACCATAAAAATACGATGCAAATCAATTATGACGTAATTAAAACCATGGTAAGCAGTGGTTCCCAAGATGTAGTGACCGTGACTGACCCTTACAAAATCACGAGAGACAGAGATAGGGCCAACTTTATGACCGTATCACAAAAGAAAGACTACAGGATTGTTTTCGATAAGAGAGTTCTCTTAGATGGATGCGTGTCGTATCCATATGGCTATTGAGACAAATCATTATAAGAGAAACAGAGAGTGTGTGTCGTATTTATTATGAAGTTGTAGTATTATTTGGTATGATATTATGTAATAAATTATATATTAATGTATGTCTTGGTATGCATTTGTTATCCCTCAAAAACACATACAATGGAGTATCCTATGTGTGGTACCCTATGCGTATCCAGCTACAGCATTGTTTCTATTTCCTTAGCAGTCTATATACCAGTTGACCAACAAGGGATGTGCTATGTGATGTTCCTAGTTAAACGAGTGTAAACCTACAAGCTTGTAATACGAAGGTCGGTGGTTCGAAACCGGGCGGAACCCCACATTTTTCTATCAAAGAAGAACATACATACATCGTTGACACATGCCGTACTCTTACATGGGCAAAGTGTATCCCGTAAAGGGTAGTATTTCAATATATCGGGAACAGATACCTGGCATAGAGGGCAGCTGAATACAGTAAGTGCATGGAATTTCCAAGTAACATGTAGGGTATGGGGATATACAGCCGGTGCAGGGAATTTCCAATTAACATGTAGGGTATGGGGATATACAGCCGGTGCAGTCAATTTTCAATTAACATGTAGGGTATGGGGAAATATTTACCTGTATATTTTGCCGTATTACATGTATCAGATGAGACATGTTTCAACTCGTTCTGGTATGCATACATATGACGTATGACTTTGCGGTACACCGAATAGAAAAGGAAATAAGTATAAATATTATGTAACATTAAACTCGTGTTTTTGGACCGCTAGAATGCTAGATAGATATATTGATTACTTGTCTTTAACTGGCTGTCAACAGCTATGGTTATTTTAGGCACCGATCAACTGAGGGTATATCCCATATTTCATCTGTAAAGAGGAATCCCAAAATCAGAACTGAATATTTGCATCAATAAAATAGATATTCAGCCCTAAATTTAGAATATCCGGACTTGTGTCAGGTCCTCAATTCACAAGAGTAACTTAGTCCCAGCCCCTAAACGCAATTTGAGTACACTAATCTTACTATACGTAATTTATCAAATGTGTAGTCAATGTGAATTAATTCCAGACGAAAGACATATGCTAAAGTAATTGTGTGTCGAGTACATTGTGTAAAGCGAGACATAGTGATCATGGTGACATATGTACGTCCGCCCGTGTGAGATTCCGTCCGATATGTACATGACATAATTATCTCTCCAATCATAATCAGATTACGTTATAAAGTTTTTCACACAATTTCTTTTCTTTAACTGAACTTCTGAGCGTCATCTTGAAACGGCCATTTTATTTTGTTACCATCCATACTTTCATTCCATAGACCATCCGTTTGGCCTTCATACACATGGTCAATGTCAAATTACAATGCGTTAACGGTTTTACGAATTTTGAATTAAAAATTTTCAGTACCATATGCAAAAACGGCCTAGGCGGGCTTAACATGCAAGCTGTGACATTCTGTTATGCATATTGGACGTGTTCAATGGTTGGCGGCCATATTGGACGCCTTATTATTTCAAATATAAACTTATTGAAGCTTTAATAATCCAAGATAATTAAAAACCAATTCATATATGTTGTGTGAAAAAAATGTAACTTTTACATATTTTGTTGGCAATCTTGGCAGCCATCTTGGACATTTAAAAGGTTAAGCAGCTCATACTTACTGGAAAGGTTAATATATGTATTGTGCAGTGATATGTTTCCACCCTATGTTCATTATAGTCACCTTAATGTATTTAATACATTTATGGCAGCCATCTTGGACGCCATCTTGAATTCAGGATTAAGCTCCAGTCGGATTTATGGGAAGTTTCGATATGTTTCTCTTAATGATATTCCGGACCTATACTGGAAAATTCAGCTTAATTGTTTTATCTTTTCCAGATCTTTGGCGATTTTATGTCTAATACTATTCGCCTGTAAAGTGCATTGATTTACAGCATTTTGACTGCTCCTTTCTGCCTCTTTTTTCCCCCAATGTTAAATTCCCATAGGAAAATAGTTTTTATCGCTATTAAATAAATATTTGATGGAATTTCATCAAAATTCTTTTTTTGGGGAGGGTGACTTTTTTTGTTATTGGTGAAGAAGTACTTACATTTAAATATTTTTTAGATTTAATGTAATAGCCAAAATTCGTCGGCAGGAAAACGTGGAACAGATAGTAGTTGTTCTGTTCAGGAACGAGACGAGTCAGTTCATTTTCCCTTGTCATGTATACTTCATTTCAAAGTTAGAACCTTCTTTTCAGCCAACCTTAGTGATATTGATGATGAATATTTGTCAGGTTCTGAATACACGCGGTGGGTGATGAAAACGCGACTACATTTATTTCAAACTTTCAGTCAGAGCTAGCAATACGACGCGATGATTTCGTGACAATCTGAGTTTAGCAGTCGATATTTTAGCTACTGTATACTAAAAAGGCAGCCGATTATGAAGTTACGCCCAGAAGCAGCCGGTATCCGCCTGCCCTGTATCCAGAGTGGTGGGATTGGGATGCGAAACGTTAAAAGCGCGTAAATTATATCTACTACGTAGATTCCATTTAACTAACAATCGGGATGACCTCAACTTATACATTAACAGCCGAAATCAATTTAAGTCTTTATGTAAAACAAACCGTTTGCTATATGAATCTAACTAGCGCAATATACTTGTCAATGCAAGAAACAGTCCATCACAGTTTTGACAGGCAATCAAACGTACCACACATACAGCAGTAACAACACATAACATCTCGCCACCCGACGTTAAGGACCGTTTCTCACTAAATGACATACTACAACCAACTGCACCCACCGAGGATGATGTCGACCAGACACTCATCGATGCAGCACGCCCCCTAAATGGCCCATTCTCTGTAGATGAGACGGTTTCCTTTATTCTCAGACTCAATGTCGGTAAAAGCCTAGGCCCAGATGGAATAGGCTCAACATTCTTTAAACACACGTGCAGCCACATCGCTCCTATGGAGCCCCGCATGGGACGTAGAATTATTTTTTTAACAATTCGTTCCCACGAAATAACAATTCGTTCCCACCTTTTGAAATTGTTAATTGGAGGGAACGAATTGTTAAATTGAGGGAACGAATTGTCATTTCGTGGGAACGAATTGTTAATTCGAGGGAACGAATTGTTATATCGTGGGAACGAATTGTTAATTCGATGGAACGAATTATTAAATTGAGGGAACAAATTGTTATTTCATGGGAGCGAATTAATAAAAAAAATCCATGTCCCATGCGGGGCTTCGTATTTAATAGTATATTTGTCGGAACAAAACAAATAATTACATTGCACATACTTGCTTACCTATATAGCGAATACGCATAACCACATTACACGTATCTCACTGGTTTCTCGCAGTTTCTCGTATTATACACTTGAATATAGCACACACCTTTTGAAATTTAATCAAATGATATTTGACAATTGGCTGATATCAGTCATTTGCAATGTTTGAAATGAAAAACAATATTTTGAATGTTTGAGATATCATCCGAGGCACAGTCTTTCAAACTTGTGGCAAAGGTAATATCGTCGATTATGACGTACCACAACTCGGATATCGAGTTTCATATTGTGTCCGTACGATAACAAATGTCTCATTGCACATGACTGGTTCAGTTATATTTCAGCACTTTCACAAAAAATGACAACGAGCCCCTATCATTATTTGCTAGGCTGATTTTTTATTAAAGCTGTGATAAAAATAACCAAATCAGAATACGACATCGGCAGTTAGCAACAGTTAGCTGTGTCATAGTTTAGCAACACTTTCAAACCTTAGTAAACCCTTTATTCTCTGTGGCAAGTTTCATATCCTTCGTTAGCACGTCATTTGCAGTAGCAGTCTCGATTTCACGACTGTAAGATAGCCTTGTTCTGAAAGATCAATTGTCAATGCCGGTGGTGTTGTATTAACCCCTTAAAAGAATGAATTTTGAATTGAATTTTGTTGTCTGCGGTTTATTTTCAAGTATGCTCAATCAAAAACTTGGTTGGACAGCTCTTTAGAATCATTTCCAATTACAATGGAAATGCTTCTGAAGTGCTGCCAAACCATTTGTTATTGAGAATGAGCACGAAATACAAACAACAGCAGACGACAATTTTCCTTTCCCGCATTTTAATAGTTAAGGTCGCCGGCTTATAAAACGGTACCGTATTTCGTCGAAATTCGAATGACTTATGTTCAGTACATAATGCTCATGTGATGCTCATGCTCGGTTGCTTTACAGACCTATACCGATTTTGATTTATAGAAGCAAAAACGCTGCATTCGGGTATGTTTGAACAACAACTAGATCCAGCGCAAAGAGTTTTGGGTCAATTTAAGATGCGTATTTATGAAAATTGCCATATTCCAATATGTTTTGTTAGTACGGCATTTAAATAATACACTGTCTGCTCACTCATGCACTGAGAATGGCTATCACGGACCTCATTTATCTCAAAATATACTGCTGGTTCAAAAAGGGGGGTTCGTACAACCCAGTACCTCCCCTGATGACGCCCTTGTAATATTTTCCGAATTGTCTCACTATAATATCTGGACCTTGATACGATACAATCACCGTATTCCATGGACTCTTCAGTGCTTTCTATCTTTTACAGCAATCAGACAGACTGCTTCTCAATTGAACAAAACTGGTCTCTGAAAGGGGTGTGGTCGGTATTTGGATTACTAGTCATTGAACTGATTTATACACTGTGTGTAGGAATGTTATATACTGAACAGATATAAACGTATGTCGATCGTTTCGCTTCTTATGTTAAGGACTAAGACAAAACATAATTTATATACATTCAAATAGTATTACCTGACAGCAAAATTGAATGGTAGTTGGAAGAAGGAGACTAACTCAATGCAGGAGTTATTAGCCTCCTTATTCCACTGACTCTTCAATTACTATATACTAGGCGTTACAGGTTTATCTGTTTTGACAAACGTTTTCCCATGAGAAAAATAAGTGACAATTGAAAATGAGATTTTTTGGAAACGCGTCGGGATTTTCTAAAGTGGCATTTGTGTTGCTGTTCTGTGCGATTGGCATTTTCTGTGCTGGTCTTGGAACTGCCAGCTGGATGCAATACCGATCGATGACCCAGTCAACCGATCTCTCCGTCGGCCTCTGGAAAATGGTGAACTGTTCGTCGGCATACCAGGACACCTGCATTGGCGAGAAGCTGTCGGATAATTATAACACGAGTAAGTACGGTGAAATAGTGAAAAATCATGTGTGTAAAAATACACGATCCAAATTTCAAATCGCCGATATAAAGCTCTAACGCACAATATGTATGTATAATTGCTCTGGAACCTAAATAAGCGAGGGGCCAATATCAAATTAGGGGGGTATTTAGTGGTCACATTCAACTGGTCGTACAAACTAAAATCATTGTGATATTTCGCTAGGAAATACATTCTGCTGTAATAATTCAGAGGTGTACTCTTTTTCACTTGTTGCGGTGACTCTCAAATTCAAGATGGTGTCCAAGATGGCCGCCAAAAATACAGTTCACTATATGAGAGCTATAATTTGATATATTTGGTGATTTACGAGGCTAAACCAATGTATTGGATGCAGGACATCTTTAGAATATACTTGGAGTGTAGTTGAATAATTTTCACAACTGTATAAATCCAAGATGGCCGCCATTTATATAAAATATTTCATATTTTTGAAGAAAAAGTGATGTTATCATGTCACACGTACGCATTTTCGTCTTATGGAATAAGGTTGATACAATGCAGCTCTCATACATGTCTGCAGAATAAAGAAAATGTTATCTTATACTTCTCTTTGCATAGATTATGCTTCAAAGATGGCCGCCATGCGATATACCTGAATATATGAGTAACTACAATTATAGTACTGATCACTGTTCTGACCACGTCGAATTTCATTCTTCAAATTGTATAGACATCCGTTCTGGAGCTAAAGAATATACGCAAACACTATTCTGATTGATCTTTTTGAATCATAACAGTTAACATTAACATGACATATAAACAGTTCTAGTCCCTTTAATAATATTCATCTGAACTGTAGTCGTTGCCTTCGATAAGAGCTTCCTGTGTACGTGTATTAAGGACTTCAGAATCTGGTGGCATATCGTCTGACTCACCAGAGGTTGACGGCAATAAACCTCCAGAACGTACATCTATGGTTCGATTTTGACAGTTTGAATTGCACTTGCACAGGCTTGTGCATTTGAGGTTATTTTTCCCGCACTTGCATCTCTTCGATTTACAATTTGTCTTGCATTTACAAGATGTCATTGTGTAAGAGGATTTCCCTAGCCCGGTAAGGGAATACCATTGGAGGGGGGTGGTTCATGAAGATAACGACAATTGGTTGTATCACTTTATGCGAGTTAGGCCCGACGCCTGCAACAATACAGCATAAACATTACAATCATGCAAGGTTACAAACAATACAAGACAATACAATTAAAGCAAGTGATTGCACTTACTTTCCCATTATCAAATATCTCAAGACAACTTAGTGAAGAACGGTTCACTAAGTGCAATCACAAGATGTTATGTTACCTTGACCTACTTATGCAAGCACAAATAACATTTAACATAAAGCACACAAAGCTGACATTAAGCACATAAAGCAAGCAGGGTAAAAGCAGACAAGTGAGTATATACTCACTTGTAGAACTGGAGTAAATGCTCGAGCTCGATAAAGGCTATTCCCCAAATCACTCATTGCTCAGTTTATTATGCAAACCAACCGATGGAAAAATCTACCGGTGCAGATAAAATAACTAGCTATTATTCCAATAGCCGTTGAATTATCTCCCCTTAATGGGATTACAGACACAATTTCCATCAATTGGTTCCAACAGCAATTTGGCTGTAATAAATGTGATAAAGGAGTGATTTGGGTTTAACCAAAGGGGTATTACTGGTCGCACAGACTCTGAAGAACATATTGAGGTCAATTAACTATAATCCTAACAGCATAGATCCGGAGTGAAGAAGTATGCATCATATTCCAATGTTCGCAAACCCTGCGACCCCAGATCAGACTGTGCTAATGCACAAACTGATCCAGCCCACACGGATTGAGAACACCGGACTAAAGTAGACATATATATTCCCTTGGGAGCAGCGTAGACCCTGATCAGACTGTGCATTCGCACAGGCTGGTCTCAAGTCGCACTGACTAAAAGCAATACAAAATAATAATTCACAAACAGTGTAGACCCTGATCCAACTGCGCCGATGCACAGGTAGATCAGGATCAAACTGATTGCGACTAACAAGGCTAGATTATAACCAACCTGCTGTGGGCAAACGCCCTGGCCCTGACTTATCTCCCTGCTTCCTCTCACCTCTTTATCTGAGTAGAAAATAATAGTATGGTTGACGCAATCTACTTTGCATATTGGTTACATGAATTACAGTTAACGTTAAAAATACAACAATATAGATTGCATTATTTAGTCCTTAGCATGTTATTTGCCAATCCAGAGCCAGAACGAACCCGTAACCTTATTCCGACAGTGTCTAGAGCCACAGACATTTATACAGAGGGACACTGTGCGGAAACATTTTACGGGATTCGCTCTACCTCCAGTCCAGCTCACAACAGAGATATCAGGGGGAATGGGGCATTATCGTGGCAACAAATATCAGGATAAATAACAGTGTTTACACCTGGTAAAACTAGGTCATGCAACAGATAGGTGTAAAGTAAATCCAGCTCTAACTACTGCACATTTATGAACATACAAAGTTGCCACGATAAGTCTAAATTAAGGAACCAAATTATCAACCATTTAGGTTGAAATGAACAAGCTTTTCCACAATAATAAATATTGTACAGGACTCATTTCCTGTGTAAACAGTGTTGCAGTCCATGCGGACTCCAACAATGCATAACGTACACAGACAACTAAAAACCATGTTAAAACAAGACACCATATCACAGTATATTTACCGCTCCCTGCTCTTTCTCCAGCTTAATCGAAAATATATATATGTGTTGTCTTCCAACTACTATCGTGAACCGAATGATCGAAATATAATAAAACCCCGCGCAAGAAAAATTTGACAGCTCATGCAAAGTGTTAGTGAGCGATTTTTATATAAGCCAATCAAACTGCCGGTTATAATAAATATCTACCAATCAGAAATTAGGTTATATTCTGATATTGGCTATACCTACGGCTGTTGAGAAATTTCGCCCCCAAAAGAGTTCGGACCAATATTGGCTAATATAACAGGATATAGGAGACGGTCAATATAATGTCGTTCTGTCATGTCATGTCAAGTTAGAAGCGTGCCGCTATCCGCAATACGTTTTGCATTAATCTGCAAACACTGAAACATATGTTAAAATAACAAGAGCATGAATACAATGTGGTTAAAATATAAAAGAGCACATAAATCTCATCCGGCCACACTTGCTAGTATTTCAGAAAGAGCATGAGATACGTCCATCCAGTCTATTGTCAGGTGATCTCCTTGTACAGTCCAACCATGACCAATAGGGGGTGGTGGTGCTTGAGCTTGGTCCAAACAATGTCTGGAGAGATACGCTTGATAGTTTGATCGACGGATCTTTTTCCGCAGCACATCTTGACAAGGAGGCAACCTCTCCGGGTCTGATGTACCGGATAAGAATAGTAGAGTGCGATAATCGTTAACTCTCAATATTGGAACGGCATTGAGCTTCTTTCCTCTCGCATTGTAACTGTAGAATATACATGTTGCTTCTTCACAACTCTCAAACAGCTCAACTGATGGTTGAACTTCCTTTCCTAACATGGTCATTGCCTTGCAAAACTTGTGAGTCATTTTGCAACAGCCAGATAACACCAGATTTTCCTCGCCCCTTGAACGCACTTGTGCTGTCGCATCCCGTGAACGGATGTGCGCCTATAAGCGCCTCACATACAGCCTCTCCTAGGGACTCACCTGTCGCTGAGACATCGACATATCGTGTTTTAGAACCAGACCCAGTGAGAAAGAGACATTTCGCTTTGATCCACCCTAGTCCACAGGCGGCAGAAGCTAACTCTATCACATCTGTATCTGGGGACTTGATGACGATTGTATCTGGTTGTGGCGATTGACGTGCTGCGTATTCTGCATGGAATATTAACCGTTGATCGGCTTCTTCCATCTTATATTCCAACTCCGGAACAGCTTCACATTCCATCTGGTGTGAATGTACGATGAACTTGTAGCACTTGTCTTTTGCCGTGGCATATAGTATATTTCTCCCCATCAGCTGTGTATATTTGTCATCTTGCCATTCTCTGATGAAGAATTCGGATAGGGAGTCTTTAAAGTTACCGTCTCTAAGTGCTTTCTTAAACTGTTTATCCACCTTCTGTCCGGCGCTACTAATTGTTGTGGCAAATGAACCATCGATACATCGCATGCGTGAATCACGCTCAGAGCTCTTTATTGACATGGTTGGATAGGTGTCAACGATCCAGTGAATAGTGGCTGAATTTGACATTTGGTCGATCCTGATGATAGCTTTCAGCACTGTTTCCGCCAAGTCTCCAAATGTTGTTTCGGGCGACAGTTTTAGACATTGCAGCTGTACCATTGCATCTATAAGGATGGTTTGTTGACCAATCATCGGTGGTTCTGTCAATTCCACTATATTCTCCAACTCGTGCATAAGCACACTCTTTGATGTTTTCACCAACTCACCATCTTCCGTAGCAAGAGAATATGGAAATGGTCCTAATGGAAATTCTAACACTTTTTCAATCTCTAGATCCCTTTCCATTGACAGAACTATCATCTTGTGGAACATATCGCGAGTGTCTCGTAATCGCGTTTTGTCATCTCTTAATGTGCATCGTTTACCCTTCGTCATACTGTCAAATGTTTTCAGTTTTAACTTTGGCCACGGGGCATAGAAACTGACTTCACTTCCTGCTGAACTTTGCATTTGAGATTGGAGATTCTCTGTTTCATCAGTGGGGGTACTATCACATTGCGGCTGAAGTCGTTCTTTGGAAAAATTCACCAGTTCGTGTTTCCTCTTCTCATGTGCAGTCAATAAGTTTATAGACACCTCTTCGGGGGCCTGTCGGCCTGATGTTACATGACACAATGGTCCTGTGTCTGAAAACGGATTGGTCCATTTTTCAATCGTCTCCATAACTTGCTGTACTTTGTACTCGTCATCTTTTATGCGAGCCCTACCAGCGTCGTCAGCTTTGAAATCTTTGACTTGACTAGTATCTTCGCCAGTGATGATTTTACACCGCTTAATGAACTCGGCACGTTGAGTCGACAAAATCTCCCATTTGAGTGTTGCAGCAGGTTTCATACTGATGTCAGCAATACCACCTAGTGACTTAGAGTCCATGTTCACGCCCATCTCTGTTTCTTGGTCAGCTGGTACTCTGCCGAATGGGTTTGTTTCTGATTTCTGTATTGTAAATAGGTTTCCACTCACAAGTTGGTCGTACGCATCATTGTGTGTATCTTGTAGTTTCAGCATATTCAGCAGATACACTGGCTTATATCTGCCGTACACCGTTCGTCCACAGGCAATAAACCATGGAAGCATTTCCAGTTCAGTGTTGATGTTCAGGAACCAGTCACCAGTACGGGAGGCGCGGACATGTCGCAACAGGATCCCGATGATCTCGAGGTATGTTGTCCAAAATCTGCCATTTGGACCGAGTGATGAAACGAAGTCCGTATGCATTGGTGTGACAGTTGCGAAGTTCGCAGAATGTGTTAGTTTGCTCAGGTTCTCAGCTGATATGTTCTGGCGTAGTTCGTCGACATCAGCATTGAGTGCTACCAGTGGCTCATCACTGTCTAACTGTTGAGCAAATGTTTTGAACCGTAAACGCTCGAATGCTTCAGCAGCTAACGAGTGGGCATAGAACCCACGCTCCCAGTGCTCACCAGATAGAACTCTGTCAACTGAACCTTCTGCCAATATTCCTGCTTTTGTGAATATGTCCCGCAATCCGGCCTTGCCAAACATGTATCTAGGACACGCCATGAAACGCATTGCTGTGTGAAACGGTCCCTGGTGCAATACTATACGATTCATATTTGGATCAAATACCTGCTTCGCAAGAATTACTTCCATTGCCTTTGTCCAGATTCCCATATCCACAACCACTTGGACAGAGCAAGTACTTTTGCCATGATCATCATCCATTACTTCATCTACCATCTCGACGGACCTGGTCAGAAACGTATATATTGAGGTATTGAGGCAATACATTTGGAACAGTGGGCGATACCGAACGTTGTATATTGCAATTAAACCCCTTCCATCCAGGAACCTGTTGATCCGATGGCTGTACATTGTCTACATAGTTCTCCCCCATTCGTGTCATTATCCATGCCAAGTCCGTGTCATTCTCATGTTGAACTAGTTCCTGGTCTATACGCGTTAACAGTATCGATGCATCCTGATGTCGCGGGGGATCGGTGCGCTTGCCCACAATACATGTGGGAATCTTATCATCTGGAACTTTGATGGCTCTCTGCCTTGTTCTTGGATAACTGACTCTATCACAGCGCTCTGAATCCAGGTCATTGTCTATTACAGGTAGTCTTGGTTGTGCCATGTACCCGGTAGTATCATGCACCTGTAGAGATCCGGTGAAATGTCCTCGGTTTTTGTAGTCATTATTGTCCCAGAATATTGTTTTGTATTGTTTTGTATGACTATGGGCACAGTTGACGCTAACCCTGTGTAAGGTATGCACATGTGATTGCACTGACAGACTAGTCAATGGCATACTATCACATTACCATGGCTTAGCAGGGTGTATGTAACAATATGCATGGCCATACACGTGATATTTCACTCAATGTCTTTGAAACAGCTTAATTTTAACATATGTTTTTTACAACTGGCGGCCATTTTGGAAGCCATATTGATATTGATTTCTGTATACAGTGAACAACATTAAACGTGTGTATTTTACATTTTCACACTTTACCATTGAAACAGATCCATAAAATTGCATATTATTGACTGAAATACGCGTAAAAGTTGAACGTCTTATTTATTTAGAAAATTGGCCGCCATCTTGGCCGCCATCTTGGATTTCATAGTGACCGCAACAATTGCGCGCGAGTACACCAGCAGAATATTGTTTCTAATGCTACATAGAAACAATCTAAATAGGTCTCGTTAGTTTGTACGACCAGTTGAATGTGACCGTCTTTTCAGGTTGTAATATAGGAAGGCATATTTCTTTCGTCCATTCTTTAGATATGACATTTTTCGGGCAAAATAAACATTATTTAACCATTACCGGACGTGTTAATTGGCTTTATTATGCTTTTTATTCGAGCGCTAGCGAAGAATTATGACAACCACCATCCACATTTGAGGTATTACATCTTCTATGCCAATAAGCTTATGTGGGTGGCACCACATGTTTTGCGGGTTGAACTTTTATAAAAACACGGGTCTTACGCCATAAGAAATAGTTCCAGCAACTTAGCTTGATCGCCTTTTTAGTGTGATAAATGATTTGTTTGCTTTTTTTTTGTGCTGATGTATGTTATTGCAAATGTTTCCGTAGTCTAAGGGTACGACGATTAACATCCATACTCGATTATTCGAGATTCGTAACTCTATGGTTCGGTGCACGAATTCAAACTTCGGTTTCGGCTTCCAAATCTCAGAATGGAAATCTCTATTTATCATTTTGGGTTTTCCGAAAATCTATTTTTAATTCAACGTTTTCGCCCCCCCCCCCCCCCCCACCGCCCCTTGTTAGAGATCGACAAACCGCATCAAATATGCGGACCTGTCATGATCTGGACCAGTTTTCGTAAGGTTTCTGAAAACTTGTTGTCGTTGTTGATTCTGTGAAATTCCCGCGCTTATTTTTCGCGAAACGCTGTCCACTCTTAGATTAATTATTAGTCTATTTGTCATCCACAAACACATACTGCGAAGCCTTCCAGGACGTTCATTTTTTTGAATATCGTGTTTATATCAAACGCAAATTGTTACTCTTGATATTAGGGGCGATAACCGCCGTGGGAAACAACTATTGATTCTCTCTATTTGCTTTTTGATGTGCAATTGTCATACTTTATAAAATGTCGATAAACATATTTATTCAGCTGACGCATGCAATTGATATAAATACTATTGATTTAAATATATTTTGTCACGGTGTGTATATAACTCACGATGGACAAAAGGTGTGTATTCGTGCCCTGTTAGCTCAGGAGCTTTGAGCGATGGTACGGTAAACCAGAGGTCCCTAGTTCGAGTCCCATGCGGGTGCACACATTATCTCGCCCTGTGGCATTTGGCACCCACTGTGGGGCCGTGATGGCATATACTCATTGATCAACCACGATGTAGATCTCTGTCCCATATACATCACGAATTCTTGGACGAATTCCAATTTGGCGGGGGAGTATGTCACGGTATGTATGTAAGTCACGGTGGGCAGAAGGTGTGTATTCGTGCCCGGATAGCTCGATGGTACAGTAAACCAGAGGTGCCGAGTTCGATCCCCAGGCCGGTGCACATTTTCTCACTCTGTGACATGTTATTGATCTATATAGACAGTATACAGTAGTTTCAAGATATACAATTTACTACATGTATAATAAGAGCAAACGGGTTGGGCTACACGTTTTAACAACATTAGTTACAGCCCTTCCCAATTGCTTATACTATAAATTGTGGTAGCTGTTGTTTTCTGCCGGTCACGTTGATGGGATGTTTTACGAATCAGTGAGTTATACCAAGGTTTATCATTGGGGTGTATTATAACAAGACTACATGGAATACAGCCATGTATACGCTCCATACTTTTCTTTTGGAAGGATTCGCAATCTGTGTTTAAGTTATCCTCATTATTGATAAATGATCAATCTGTTGTTTGTATCATCATATTTAATAGGTTATAATTATCGCGTTTATAGTTCCATAACGGCGCCCTAATTACAATACATGTATGCATAATGTGTCATAATGATCACTAATTTCAGACGGGTTCTTTAATATTCCACAAGCATGTATAGGTACTTATATGCAGATATGTAGTCTTTCCAAAAAGTCATTCGCTAGATGTGGTGGGCGATAAACATTGCATACAAGAAAAATGCCATTTTTATCAGTAATTTGTATCCTAGTGATTCGGGTAAAATCGTTTCTAGATCGGCTGTTCTTTTGGAAATGATGGAACATGTGACATTTATAAGTAGTCCATCTGAGTGTGCTGAGTTATCTTTTCTGAATATTTGTCAAATCCTTCAAGTTGTATGGATGTTGTTTCAATAATATGAGATTTATTATATTTTCCGTGAAGCATAGAATGTCGAAATCTAAATAGTTGTCATATCCATATATTACAGAAAGTCGCTATTCATGTCTATCAATTATACATCAGAACATAAGAAGCAAATTTGAATATATCCATATTCAAATTTGCTTCTTATGTTCTGATGTATAATTGATAGACATGAATTTCCATTAATAATTGGACCGGGGTTTGTTTCAATATCTCCTGATAATAAAGTAAGTTTAACCAAAAAACATGAGTTATCAACGTTTAATAACGTTATACTGTCATGAAAGTGTGTCGCTCCAGTTGTATTAATGGACTGCCAATGGCATTGGTGTAAGACAGTCAGACATGAACGGCATGATTCAATCATGGTGGTTACACATATACACTTATGCAGACCATAGCAAATTTAATAGTGAGTTTTAACAAGCAATGTGTTACATGGTTAAGATGGATACGAATATCCTTTATTCATGTTTGGAGGCGTCCATGCATCCGGTTATACAAGCTTCCAATTGCCGCTCTCCAGCTATTCACGTCGTTACCCATTTTGCAAATAATGTTATACAACAATAAACTAGCGACATAATGGAAACACTGTTATGACGAGTATGTCAGTGATATGAAACACGATAGCGCAACAATAACTTAAACAAGAACAATTATAACATGAATGATCATGTTATAAAAGAAGGCTTTGAGTGTATGTTATTATTATTGAGGCCAACTACATGTTTGCAAGTAGCATGTAAAGTTATAGATATCAGGGTATAGGATCAGTGGTTTCCAAACCTGCTTTTCCGACGTGAAGTATTCTGTGACGTCATTTTTACAGTAAATTTTCTTGAAACTTTTCCAAGCAAACGGACGGATTTCGATGATATATATCACACCATAGAAGAGACATACCGGTTCGATGATATGTATCACACCATACATTCACGTTCTTTAGATTTTTATTCACATCCATGGTAACCGATTCTTCGTCAAAACCAGAAAATTGTTAGATTAAAGCAAACTATACCATAATGCAAGAACTGGCATCATTAAACGAAGCTAATCCCCTCGCACTGGCATCATTAAACGAAGCTAATCCCCTCACTGGCAGCCTTGATAATAAAAGAGTACTCCGTGACCTTGGGCGGTCGAACGTGGGTCATATGAGTCTACTCATATGCTAAACCATGCTCCATCCATAGACACACATTATGGTAAAATAATATCAAAATCGTGGAAGCAGTTCACAAGTTATTGAAAAATGAAAGGTGTTACTAGCGTACGTACATACGTACGCAGTACATGGACTAACGATATACCAGCTCTTGCCTATCGGCGAGGGGATACTAATTGGCAACCTGTTAAGCATTTACTGCGTTATGTTTCATTAAACTCTGTCTTTCCATTATAAAGATATTACATTCAACATCCTGCACCACCTTTAATTGGCATGGCGCAATTTTAAATATTGCGCGGGCCCAATTTTCCCAATTTTAGTACTTTCCACTAACAAAAAAAAAACCGGCATCTAGTCACACGCTGACTGAGCCGCGATCTATAAACTTACCCAGGGAGATTACATTGCAAACATAGTGTAACGCGTTCACTGGCGGTTTATTTCGGTGAGTCCGCACAATACAACAGTCCGACTTGGCAACGCCACCTAGCGACTTATCACCGGCACTGCAGTCATGATATAAAAATCCTAAAACCATCAACTTCTAAAACTGGCGTTTTGAAGAAAGTCATGAAATATGCAATCTTAAATTCGATAAAATTGACGCAGTACAATTTGAACGACGTTATAAGCCAAAGATATGAGTGCCAGAAATAATCCACATTCAGACACATGAAAATGTTTGCCATTTCTCCATTTCATTGTCGAAACTCCAGACGGTTTTACAGAATGTGAAAGCCATGGAAAATGTATACTGGATATCAAATACTCCTACAAGCACCAATATGAACTTGTGAGTGAAATTCACGACAGGTCATACATTACATCGAAACAGAAATCATTGCCTTGAAAAAGTCTGAGAAATATTACACACACACAAGTACACATTCAAACGGCTGTATGTCAAAAATTGTTCTGCGACTTTGCACTGCAGTGGAGTATCCAGATTCATGCAGAGGGGGTGTGAATTGTGAATGGAGTTTGGAAGGGGGTGCGAGAACATACATTCAATTTCTTCCATTGTAGTGATTTTCACATATATTATACAGGTAGTTATTTTCCCCAGAAAACGTAGGTTAAAGTAAAACAATACACACCTAACCAAATGTTACGGGATGAAATTACACACCATGTCACTGGACTTTGTACTGTACACCCACTGGTGAATCCATGTGACAAGTGTTTTGTATGATGTGGTGTTTGTGAATGAGCTGATAAGACAAGTGTCGTGCCTTTGCACTTAATGACTGGGTGCCAGACATCCTTCAGCAAAGTCGCAAATCATGATTTGAATTGGGGTCCCATCTGTTTGGCACAAAGTGTTCTTTATAGGAATTAAATATTAAATAAGTATAATTGTGTTACTATTCCAACAGTTTTAAAAAATACAAGTGCCCGCTACACAGAAATATTCACTTAGTAATCTTAGGTTTACTGATAGGTTGTATCATCGTGCTATTTTGATTGTAAATGAGGCAGGTCATCATTATTATTTATATCAACTAAATGTGTCACCTGAATAAATATTTGTATTGACTTGTTACAAAATATGATCATTGCACATCAAAAGATAAATAGAGAGAATAAATAGTTGTTTCCATTAACATTTTAAAGAGTCAATGTTGTCGCCCTTGATATCAAAGTGGCAATTCAAGCTTGATGTAAAAATAATAATAATGTAAAATTAACATGGTTGATATGATTATTTTAAGAATTTTACCAAATTTTCTACGACGGCCATCTTGGATTATGCAACAACCTCCATTTTAACAAATATGAAAATGCTTCACCCACGCACCACAACTGTGAAGTGACCAGCGTCGGCCAAACGGTACATGAGCAGAAGACGAAATCTATAATTAAAGGATGACCTGTCGGCGGCCATCTTGTATGATGTATCATCCGATTTTGACAATACCCACGATACCTTGGATTTGATATATATCAGGACCATATTAGGTCAAATTTTAAATATCGCCATGTGCCAGATACAAAATCAATGCGTGCAAAAACAAAGGGAGAACACTGGAATATTAGTGAGGCAAGAGTTGTGATACATATACAAAAAGAAAGTCCAGTTATGCTCGGGTCACAAAATCAGTACATGTATCCGAAAAAAACAAAAGAAATCAGTATGGTAAGATATGTTATTCTTGCTTTTAAGAGCAAGTGAACGGGGTCTCACACACACCCTCGGCCGTAGCAAAGTCATTTGGCCTTGACCTTTGGCATGAAAGCCGCTTAGGTGAGATATAGAATGAAAATATGGCTGTTGATAAAGAAGTATGTGACATTTCCAGTCGATCCAACATACGGTTGCAAATAAATTGTGTACTTAAAACTTTAATGCAAATATTTCAAAACATTTAACACAATTTGACCTTGACCTTGGGCATGAAAGTCACATGCGTGGGCTATAAAATGAAAATATGGATGTTGATTGTTGATAGACAAATATATGAAGTTTCAATTCAATCTGACTTATGGTTGCAGAGAAATTGTTTACTTAAAACTTTAACGCATATATTTCAAAATATTTAACGCAAGTTTCAAAGTAATTTCACCTTCACCGTGTGCATGAAAGCCGTATGAGTGGGCTATAGAATGTTTGTTTAATGGTGTTTAACGGCCTATCAACAGCTATGGTCTAATACTCACATAAAGGATATAACTGTCGGATACAAAATGCCAAAGTTGTTTGTTTGTTTATTGGTGTTTAACAGCCTATCAACAGCTCAGGTCATATAAGGCTGGCCTGTATTAACCTGCTGCATTGGGGGGAAAATCCCAAAATCAGAACGGAATAATTTCATCAAGAAAAATATAGTCAGCCCTGAAATTAGAATAACCTGACCTGATGCCAGGTCCATACCACACCAAAGTCACTTGGCCCCTTTCCCTAAAAAAGGATTACGAATAATCGTAATACTCACACAAGAGATATAACCAGATTCAACTGTCACATACAAAATGCCAAAGACGTATGTGAGGGCCAAACCAGGTCTCCAGTCGGATTTCCGGTAAGGATGAATCGCGATTGTTAAATTACCCATCACATGCACCCACCAGGGCTATAGAAAGAAAATATTGATCTTCTAACTTCATAAAGAAGTATATATATGAAGTTTCAAGTCAACCCGACTTGCGGTTGCAGAGACATTGTGTACTTAAAAACTTTGACATGTTTGATGCAAATATTTCAAAACTTTAAGTAATTTGACCTTGTGCAGGAAAGCCACATCGGTGTGCTACAGTATAAAACATATGGATGACGAAAATACAAAAACTATATACACCTCGACATACTTTGTATGCCTGGGTATGAATCATGATTGAAGGCACTGTGTTACAGATGATGCCTCAATATGTTGTTTGTCACATCATGCACTGCAAATGACCAATATCAACCAATTGCACCATTTCATTCGAAGTCAAATTTCGAAGTCGAAATTTATTGTACACATGTAATTTGTTACAAGTTTGACCATTGGGCATTGATTTCAATTATAATCATGATAATAGCACAAAAATACATCATTAATTCGTAAATTTTCGTTTCCCTTCGAAAGTCTCCAAAGTTTGTCTTTGGTCTATTCTGGATGTTTCAAGTAAAATCCTTTATTGCGAAGATAACTGAAACCATGTGAAACCAACCAAATATAGACTTTATAGACTGTGGACGTTAAACAGAAATTTATGAATCAAAGATTGAATGCAATACCTTAAATGTTAATCATTCTAGGTTGGCGGTAGGATTTTTAAATTTGCTCAAATATGTGTCTGTGACTGGAGAAATGGGGCTTATGGGATTTGCGACCAGTGTAGATACACATATCCGCACAGGATCTGCACTGTTCACCATTGCATTAATGAAATCTCCATCATGCTTCTAACAAGCCACATCATTATCAGGCTACAGGAGTGTACTATTTGATCAGGAGCTACACTGGTCACAAATCCCATAAACCACATTCTCCAGTCACAGCCACCGGTTAAAGTAACGGACCAATACCTATAAATACATTAAATATACCTAAAAGCATCAATAAGTAAAATAAAATAGGCTAAACAAATTATTTACTCCCCTATATCACACATGGAGTAAATACATTTTGTTTAGCTTATTTTTCTCTCACTTATTGATGCTCTTAGGTGTATTTAATGTATTTATAGGCCATGGTCCGTTACTTCAACCTGAGGTCACAGCCACATATGTGTAAAAGCATAGTAAATATATTTCTGACCATTTCAATATCTAGTCCGAGTGTCACATAATCAGAAATGTACAAATGTCATTCTGTCCACCACAAGAATGAGACACCGATTCAAAAAATATTGACAAATCTTAAAACTGCATTTGTGTGAATAAGATTCATTCTCAATTCCATCAACACAAGAAGTAACATGTCTTCACGACACATCCTTTCAACAGGTTGATTAGATCATTAGAGCAGAAATCAGAGTTAAGAACCACACAAACACTGCCGCTGGCATGGATGGTACTCCGGTTAAATGGTTAATTTTTTGTAACTGAACTTGTCTTTCTCAAGCTCTTCCTTGAGCGTTATATTTTCAGATGTCGCTGATCTTAAGATGATGACAGTCTGTCATGGCGACACTATATTTTGCTTCGTGTAGGTCAGGAACTGGATCAGTTCCCATTTCACGAGTGTTTGGCAACTTGTTGCCCAGGTGGAGTAGTGTCTTCGGGCAGCGATTCTTCTGGTGGCCTTTGTCCTTCAACAGCAGAATGAGAAACAATTTCCGCCTTATCTGCTTCTTCTGAAACCGCCCATATACTATCTCAATAGCCCTGCTGGTGTCTGCCTCGACTGCAGGGTGAAGTTGAAGAGGCTCGAAGAATAATCCAGACGGCTAAGATCTGTAGACGGCTTCCCTGAAACAAACAATCAAACACTATTATGTATATGGTTAGCCTTTTATTGAATTTCTTACCAGTATTAACCATTACTCAGCAAATGACTCCGCAACTTTCCAACATGAAACAGTGCTTAGAGAACTACATCCCACCCGGGCATCAAACTCACAACACTTGGATAAATGTGGTAAGCGAGTAAGCCACATTGTTCATAGTTGTGAACAGTAACTCTTGAAATCTACAACCGTACTGTCCGTAGCAGAGTTACGTTTCCATTCATAGTCTTCCTCTGCAGAATAGTGAATAAGAAGAGATCTGGTTCGCAAATTACATGTAGCAGCTAAAGTTGGGGTCCCATCCACAGGTTGAAGTAACGGACCGAGGTATATATATGTGTGTGTTATAGAGGGAGTAACAAAACTTTTTTTAGCTTTTTTTTTTCGTTTATGGACGCTTTTATGCGTATTTAATGTATTTATAGACCTCGGTCCGTTACAATGTACTTCAACCTGTGGTCCCATCTAGTAGGCATAACAGTTTGCCTATAATAATTAAATAAGTGTATAATTGTGTAACTACGGTACATGTATTCCGCCAGTTTTAAAAATTACGAGTGCAGGCCCACTATACACATATAATCATTTAGTAATATTGATTTTACTGATAGTGACTCGCGGTGGTATCAGGCTATTTTGATATGCAAATGAGACATGACATTTTTAAATTATTTATACCAATTAAATGTGTCACCCGAACAAATATTTTTATTGACACATTATAAAGTATGATCATAGTGCACATAACAAAACTAAGCAGACAGAATATAGTTTCCATTAACCTTTAATGGAAACACAGTTATCGCCCCTGATATCTGTGACGAAATTCACGTTTCATATAAAAAGAAAAAGTACATGTATATTTTCACGTACATGTACAAATGGGGGGAAAATCCCAAAATCAGAACTGAATATTTACAATAACAAAACTATATATTCAGCGCTGAAATCAGAATAATCCTTGTCTGATACCAGGTCCTCGCCACACCAGAATCACTTGGCCCCTCCCAAAAGCAGTAGGATAAGTAATAATCTTACTACTTTTATAATGGGCAATAACCCAATTCAACTCCCAGGTAACAAAAGAGCCAAAGATAAAAATGTACTGAAGGGTCAAACCAGGCAAATAGTGATTCCTATATGGAGGAACCACTACCGTTAATTTACGTCGTCTCGTTCTCTCGACCACCACCCACGTAAAGTTTGGTATTACTTTTATAATATTTTTTTTTTCAGATGGAAAATATACAAATTAGGTCACAATTAACAACTAAAGTGTAAATCCGATCTGATTAGCTATTCTGTAGAGGAAGCCTACGTATATCATTTATTTGTTTGTTGGGGTCTAACGGCCTATCAACAGATGCGGTCATTTAAGGCCGGGTCAATGGGTTTAGTAATAAGTCCCATATATTACCTGTACAAGTATATGTTCAAGTACATGTACAAATGGGGGGAAAATCCTAAAATCAGAAATGAATATTTACAATAAAAGAACTATATACTCAGCCCTGAAATCAGGATGATCCTGATCTGATGCCAGGTCCTCGCCACACCAGAATCACATGGCCCCTCCCAAAAGCAGTAGGATCAGTAATAATCTTACTACTTCTATAATGGGCAATAACCCAATTCAACTGCCAGGTAACAGAAAGAGAGAAAGATGAAAACGTACCTGAGGGCCAAACCAGGCAAATCGTGATCCATACGTATTACTTTTATATAAAAAAATTTCAGATGGAAAATATACAAATTAACAACTAAAGTGTAAATCCGATCTGATTAGCTATTATGTAGAGGAAGTCTACATGTATGAATGGAATAGTAACTCTGCTACAGACAGTACAGGAGTAGATTGCAAGAGTTATTGTTCGCAACTACAATAACATGGTTCAATAATAATGAGACATCAGTGATTCTATATTTTATTTACATATTGGTGTCGTTTTTCTAGTTTCGATGTAGAACCAATAATTCATTAAACTGTGTTTATTCCATTGGGTGACAGTCCAGTTGTTACATTTATAATAGCATAGCCAATTGTTCTCGTCATTTTTTAAATTTTATTTCCACTTCAAGGGACCAGGGGTCTTAGAAATGTAATTTCCGTTATGTACATTTAGCTTTACATTTACATTTTTTCTTTTCAACGGCATAAAACATACAACTGAAGGGGCATCTATTTAGAAAAGTGTCAAGCATATGGTAAGCTAATTGTATTAGTGCGAAACAGAGAAATTTAGTGGCAAGTCGTGAAATTTCTCATTTATGGTAACTCAACAACATGTATTTAATATGAATCAGTAAAGTTAAGCAAAACAAAATAGCTTGGCAACTAACAGAATGCAGTGTTTTACCACATGTACCAAACATCGTTATAAAGCTACATTTAATTAATAGCACAGCCTCCAAAAATATGGGTGTAACGGCAATGATTATGTAACGGTAATGACAAAACGTAACGGTTATGACTTTCCATTTATTTAAAATACTAATACAGCATATATAACAAACATATTTATACTTTGAATATGCTGTACAATATAACTTCAAGTTAGTGTTTACTTTTAATGTGATTGCCAATAGAAACCCACACTCCTTGCAAGCTGTGTCTGTTTTTTGTTGTTTCAGAGCATTTACTAATTAAATCCTGATATATAAATGTTGTAGATCTGAATAAATGTGCCATTACTGACAGACAACTGATGGGACCTGGTTTATATCTAATTGACGCATCAACTGACTGGTTAGTATGGTAATTTATCATTGCCGTTACACGATCGTCATTACCGTTACACAATTTTGTAACGGAAATGACCGTAACGGTAATGATTTTTCTTTAAAAACTCCCATTTTTCACCCCTCTGTATACAACGCATCATGAAGGTAGAATATGCAAAGACAACGTTGTAAGTGTGTCTATCTACCAATTTTGGTTTCAGTCGACCTACATACATATGGACGTGTATAAACCGTGAACGGTAATGATGCATGTAATGTGTAACCTTAAAATTCCGAATACAGACCGGTCTCGTTCTCGGCAATGACTTAAGTTGTGTTACCACCGTGTTTATTTATAAATCGGGCGCCCATAAACAGTGTTCATTGCATTAGTAGCTGAGAGTAGGAAAGGGAGGTTACTCTGATTTTACATTTTTTTTTTCAGCGTAACGGTAATGATTCGATTTCGCGGGACAGATACATTAACGTCAATATTTTTGACAACAAAAGGCAAATTTATTGCAGAATAAGTTTAATTTAAACTATTTTAATTCAGATGTAATGTATAGTAAAGTACAAATTGACAAGATTTGAGAATTACGGGCTTGTGAACTGTGCTGATTGATGATCGGGACATGCCCATTTGGTGCACCATACATATGCCAACAACAGAAAATAATAACTAAACACACATATCAAGAATTGTAAATACTGTTTTCTTAATGGATTGGTATTATACATAGTTTCTTTACTGAAAAAAAAATAATTCTTTATAAATTGTGTGATTTGTCAGTAAATTACACCGGGACACCAGATGTACATAAAATATAGAATCACTGACATACATATCTGTACATGTATCAAACCAATGAAAACTGACATTCTGATCTGCATATAAAAAATGTAATTTCGGCTAATTCTGCGCACCGGCTAATGCACAATTCACGTGATGTTTTGCCCAGCTTACGTCAGAATAAATTATGTTGATTTTGGAATAAATCAGCTGATTAACGGTATACTAAGTCACAATTTTATCCCATTCCGATAGTTTGGTAAAAAGTTATTCAGAACATGATCAAAATGATTAGTGGTCCTGCTTACTAAATGAATAGATCAACAACAGATCTGTTAAAAAAAGCTTCATAAACCAATAATACACATGCAAATATACCGACATTGGTTATCATTTTATTCCCGTATTATTCGCAAGACTCAAGGACAAAATGGACTGATATTTTGATCAAATTTGGCTGGGTCTCCGCTAGGCGGATACAGATAATAGACGACAGATGAAATAGTAAAAGCCATCTGTTTAGCCGTGATTATCTCGACTAATTATGGAATTTAAATTTAACAAGGGAATTTAGACTGAATATGGACATTTTCACGAAAATTATTATTAGGTGCGCAGAATTAACAGACACGATTGTAATCCCAACAAACATACAGTCTCCACCCCCGCCCATATTTCGTGAGGTCACCCCAATGAAGCAAAGAAGTCCCTCATCACCACCCCAGACCAAACATGGGTACCCTGTGTACAAATAAATTTTAGGAAGCCCACCCACTGCAATACAAATACTTAATACAAATACTGCACTTCAATGTTTTTACTTGTTTGGTCATTGTTGTTATAGTTTTCTAAATCGTGTAAACACGTGACTTTCTGAAAACACTTGTCTTAAGAAAACAACATGAATAATCAGACATGTAAAATATTGGTGTGTGCAAAGCCACATACACGGTGCGAAGCCGGGTACACTTACTTAATAGAAATACTGCACCGGCCTATATTCATGATATTTCACCGCTGTGCAAATGCAGTGTACCTGGATTCGCACACCTCAATTTTTTACTTATTTCATCACTGTTGTTACAGTTTTTTTAAACACATTTGACTCTCGGGGGGGGGGGGGGGGGGGGGTGGGGGGGGGGGGGGGGGTGTGGGGGGGGTGGGGGAAGTAGTGTCTTTTTTAAGAGGCTACAAGCCTATATAGACAATAGTGAATAGATAACAGATAATAGCCTAAATATATAATGAATTGACTTTTTGGACTGAAAACATATATTCAAAGTGAATCTACAAGTATCGAGGTGCCACAAACACACAGAGTCCGAGATGCACCATAAATTAGAAATTAGCTATTTAAACAACAATTGTGGAAACAACATTGGTCGCGAAAACCAATGACTCGGCACATGCACAGGCAATGTTGAATATCCCCCACCCACTTGAATTCATGTTAGATTGAATACAATGGAATTATTTTAGTAGCCCTGTGGTTAAAAGTGCTGTCGAAGTCAGCACGATTCAAATACTGGTCAACAGTAATAAAGAAATAATTCCTACCTGAAATGAATGTTTCGTGTCTGGCAGCTAGTAGACTTATGTAAAATGTAGGTCAATTATTGATGCGTCTTGGCTGTCGCCGTATTGTCCTCTCAATTTTAGCAAATTTGCAGAAATGTACGTCTGTAGCATTCACAAATCGTCGAGTACACAATGAGTATCTGTATTTCCGTATTTAGAGCTTATTAACAATGAAGACAGCAATAATTTCACGATGTCTTGGACCAGTACGTGTAATGGCAGGACACGAAATATAGTATGACGTCACAATGAAAATACAATTGCATTTAACAACAAATAGCTGACTTTTTAAACGTAAATTTGTTATTGGTTGGTATATTACATTAAAAAAAAGTGTCATGTGTCCAATAAATTGGACACATGACACTATGGCGTTTAGTAAAAAGGTTCAAATATTGACTCTATATGTACCGGACGTTCTAAATGAGGCTCCATACGGGATAATCTATTTAAACTAAATTTCATTGGGAATCTATTTTTTTGCAAATTACATGCGTATTATTATTTTAATATAACCTATCAATGCTTACAGGTGTTAGCATGTTTCAATATTGAACTAACATATAGCTTGTTGGTATTGGCACACTTTCATTTTACGAAGATTCCCGCAGCGAACCCCATTCGGCCCATCGACCGATTGTAATTATAGAACGCCTGTAACTATTCACGAGAATATAGGCGTTCTATTAAAACAAATACATGTAGTAACAATAAATATACACCCGCGGACATACTACGCCTGTACTGTGGTTACTTTGGAATCAAGCCCCGTTGGGTCTGTTAAACTTACCCGGTTACCAAAAATGAGCGGTTGCATGTTAAAAGCTACTGCGTCTCAGATGATGTCTCAGATATTCGGTATGTAGTTTTCGCTTCATATACAGTAAATGTCATATATAAATCAATCGCACCATTTTACACAAAAACATGTGTTATATTCAAGTACATGCTATTGGGCAGGGGAGATACTTTACTTGGCATACTTTTGGATTTTTGTTAAACATTTTTGTAAGAACAAATTGTAGAATGCAAACATTTGTTATATTTTCAGCATTACAAACATCATTTTAACCACTCATCATTTTTTACGGTTGAATTATATGTACACTTAGTTTCAGAAATACGATAGAAATCAAAAATTAAACTAGTGTTTCCTTTATTGTTTCATCACTTTCTAGACATATCTGAGAACAGTGCCTTTAAGACATGCACGGACGCAACCCAATGCATGCTTAGTATGATTAGCATTGTTCAGCATTGTGCATAGCCCAGGTGAGTGACCACCTCCAACTGTATGGGAGGTGGACAACCAGGCTATATGTCATAACCTAGAGTTACATGTAAGTTTATATTTATAGCGGAATATGACTCTTGTTCATAATACAATTACATAATTGTAGTCAATAACAGAAAGTAGACCACTTCTCCCAGTGAGTGTAGGTATGTATTTTTGTAACAATAAAGAAAGCAATATACCCTATAGAGCATATGCCACTGGATTAAATGCGCGTGAGCGACAAGTGAAGCCTCTGATCGGCTAACCATGCAGTCTGATCGGGGTCTAAATTGTTCGTTAAATGATTTGTAACTAACACATAATACTTTGAAGCAGATAATAAATATGAGAATAGTTCAGTGAACTATCCATCCCGCCAAAAAAACAACATGATCACCCTTCTGCATCACATATTAGGAAGATAGGTATATGTATGCTACATGTACGTGATCCTACCTGTTTCTGCTTTTTACTCGCTCTGTCTTCTTTCTCTCAGTCAAACGTCTTTGCTGTTTGAATTTCACTCACTGTAATAGGTACATGCGCCATGTTGAGAATATTTGTGAACATACGAGGGTGGGTCAATAAGTAATGTCACATGATACATAACTTTGTGTAGTTTTGTCCGATGAATGAAATGGAATGGTGCCTAACGACCCATCAGCACAAAAGAGTATCATTTAGGGCAAAGCAATGTAGATGTAGAATACAAATAATAGTAAAATAGTATGTTATATGTGGTAGGCAATCGGATGATTAGGGCAAACATATTAATATGATGAACAAAATAAATTAGCAACATGTATGCAATGATAAAACTACAGAAATGGGCAACATGTATCCAAAAATAAAAAACAGATCTTCCGATACAAGCTGGTTTCATGGAGAAAGATAAAGCAAACCTTCAATGTTTTCCACTTGGAATAACTCCACAAGATAAGAAACATTGAAGTGTTTGCGTAGAATATCGGCAAAGTCGATACAGTCCAGTAGGATGTGTTGTACGGTAAATGCGCTGTGACATGGAATACACCATGGACGCGGCTCACCTTTAAGCATATACGATTGTGTTAGTCGTGTATGTCCAATGCGCAATCGACTAAGGAAAACTTCATCCCGGCGTACATGTGTGTAGTCTGGAGTCCATTCGCCCAGAGTCGGGTTCACAGCATGAAGTTTATTATATATGAGCAGAACCCACCGGGTCTGCATTGTATCAGAGATGAATGAGTTGATGGATGATTTAAAATCATTACAGCAAACATGAACATTAGAAGTCGGTAGCTCCAGGGCGGCCTTGGCAGCACTATCTGCCCTGTCATTGTCCTTGATACCAGTATGACTGGGGAGCCAACAAAAAAATATATCGTTGCCAGACGAAATTAAAAGGTGGTGTAGCTCAATGATTTTGGCGGATAAGTGGATGCTCAAGCTTCATGTGTTGTACAAAGCTTGTAGTGAAGATAGTGAATCGGAAAATAAAATGAATTGCTTTCTCTAAGATATTTTCGCAAAATCAAGTGCGAGTAAAATTGCCCTCAATTCCGCAGAACATATCGAATATTTATCTGGGAGTCTGGATTGATGATCTCCCTCGCGGACAGCGGCAGCAGCAGCTACTCGGTCCCCGTCCATTGAGTTATCAGTGAAAGGTGGAGTGTACGTGTTGTTTAACTTTAAGAAAAAGTAATTTAAAAATGAATGGATCAGTTGTTGCTTCCGTATGCTGACTAAGATCGAAGATCACATTGGGCTGCTACAAATGCCACGGTGGAGTATCTGGGACAGCGTATTTGGCAATGTGATCCAGATCTAAGCCAGCATCGTGTATCAAAGGATCCATTCTCTTGCCGAATGGTGGCTTGAAGCTTGGTTTCTTATTGACTACAGCATCTGTAGTTCGATGAAAGACGGTGTCATAAGCTGGATTAGATGGATTGGAATGTAGTTTAGTGGTGCATTGCAAAGATAATTTGGTGCGTCTTTCGTGGAGAAAAGGCTCATTTTGCTTCGCCATATAAGCTCTGTGCGTTAGACGTACGGAATGCACCCAGTCTTAAGCCTTGGTGATGTATTGGATCGAGCATCTGAAGATGAGATTTACTGGCAGATCCATATACAGTGCATCCGTAGTCTAGTTTTGAACGAACATGTGCGATGTAAAGGCGGTGCAGCACCTTTCGGTCTGTATCCCAGTCATGATTTGCTACCACTCGCATTAAGTTGAGTCTTTTCTGGCTTTTATCTTTCAAGTATCGCAGATGAGGTTTAAAAGTCATTTCAGGATCAAAGATGAGACCAAGAAAGTTCTGCTCTCGAACAACTGGGATTGGTTATGTTCCCAGTTTAATGTTGGGATCAGGGTGAAGACCGCGTATTTTGCAAATATGCATGTAATTAGTTTTCGATTTCGAAAATTTAAAGCAGTTTTCTGTGGCCTACTTGTTAATTTTAATGAGGCTCAGTTGGAATTGGCGCTCAATACTTTGCATGTTCGTTGATTTGTAACATATTAGAAAATCATCGACATATAACGAATAGTCAACACCTGGATGCATGCATTTTACAATGTCATTAGGCCTTCAAGGGAGCTACGCCCAAGCTGGACTTTACCGGTTATGTCGGCATGGTAGTTTTTGATGTTGGCCTGGCCATGGCCACGAGGGACGAGCTAATTAAACAGGGGATCATCCCTGCAGATATAATGAAGTAATAGCGTAGTTATTATGGCCTCGATCGCGATGTTAGTTGGGGGCCGCCCTGGCCAATGCACTGGCCTTCAGCGACAGCAACTACCTCTTCTCTGCACTACGAAGCTCGGGCGTCGACGAAGAGCGCAAACGACACGACAAAGCTGTCGAACAGTTACAGGCTGCGCAACTCGCATGGTCAAGTAAACGCACTAAACGCATTGACTGTATAAACGAGGAGCTCCGCCGGCAGAACCACGTCGTTCAAATATTCCAGGACGTTCGTGATACTCTCAGGAATCCCACAGGAAATAAAAAAAACCTTGATCCCCTATGGGCCGAACCCCGGCTCTCCGACTGTCACATGCTCGGCGACAGCCAAGAGGACCGCGAGATCTCGTTTATTGTCCCGATGATGGCCTGGAAACTCGCGCCATAATATATTATAATTAATCATTCGAACCGTTTTTTTCAGGAAATAATAACATAAGGGAAACCACTGGGCAGCTCCCCGAGCCTGTCGCAAAAGCCTGTTGGAGACTAATCGACTAATCGGAATACATCGTAGGATATATATATATATATATATGATGGAAGCGAGTTGGAGGCCGGCCGCCGTCGCGCGACTGACCCTATCTGGTCTCTCCATGTATACCGGCTGGGGCGCTCAGTCACCAAGCCCGACGAGCGCGTGCTGTATTACACGGATTCTGTTAATCAGCCATCTGATGGGCGGCCCGTGGCTTTGTCCGGGTAGAACTCCTTGTGGTACCTCCCTACACCAAGCTGCCGCCGGATGTGGTTCTTACTCGCCCTACCTTCAGATTGAACCCCTGACATCCATTGGCCTGGTCCTCGCGCTGGTAGGCCAAGAGCTTTCTCTGAATAAACTTTCTGAGCTCTTGTTCGGTGGGCTGCTTCATCTCAGTTCAGGTACTTTATTCTTGAGACGGAAAGGTAAACAAGGTTGGACCACTGGAGGTAGTCGTCGATGATCCAGACTCTTCGTGGGTCATGAATTGTGAGACCCTGACTTGAGTGGACTGTCATGGCATAGCCTGGGCGCCAGTCGTCTGTAACTGCTTGCGTAGCAGCTTCGGCAGGCTCGATCGAGACATCAATGATGCCATTGAGGACGAGCTCCTCTGTGCGCCCGTGCCCGGAATGGGAACCATGATGCTCTGTTTTCTGCTGTCTTTGTGGTGTTAGAGAAGAGGCACTTGGGTATCTAGGAATTGCTCATTGTATTAAAACGCCTGCGCCCGGCTGCGGACTTTCTGGTGACTGGTGAGGATAAGGTCGCTGGACCTCCTCTGACCCACAAACCAATCCCACCCCAGGCAGCTAAGAAGAGCATTGACACTGGACCCTATCGGACTGGAGACTCTTCAGGTCCTTGAGGGCCGGTTCGGTTGCCATGTTGTCTACCTCAACCTCTTCGTAGTAGTTTGCGCGCAAACATATGTGCCGCAGCCAGTCGTGTGGCATCTCTCCCGCGATCGGTTGCGGCTGGCCTGATCACCGCAGCAAATTACCTGAACTTCTCGTTGCTTCAATCAGTCCAAGAATATCTCTGGCATAGGCTTTGACACAGTGCAGATATCGTCCTAGATGATAACGCGGGTAATGAACTTTTGACCCATCTGGTCAGGCGTTCAGTCATTCTTCCCGCTCCATCAAAAGAAGCTGTGGTAGGCCTTGACGTCTCTCGCCACATCTCGTTGGCGAGGCGGTGGGTGGGGGTGAGCACAAAGGGGTCTCTTGCCACGAAGAGCTTAATAGCCCTTGTCGTCTTTCCACTGCCGCCGCCGCCGTTGAGGTAGCTTAGCTGGTGGAGTGTCAGTGGGTCGTTGTAGATTGGCGCCGTGCTGGGCGCCAGACCATTTTCATGTATTTCATGGTATTCTGGCTTGGGTACATAAGCGGCATGTTCTTGCGGCATATACAACTGTTCACATTTGTCGAGCCACTGGACCGAACCAACGTGTGGTAGAAATGGCCTCCCAATCAGACTGGAGACACACAGTGTCCCACCACAGTCACATAGTCTAGGGGCAACGTTCACATCGACACTATCGAACTTATGCAACGCGACGTTATCAACCCCGTTGATAACGTAAACGCTGTCTGTTGCCACCCGGACAACCTCCTCGGGTTCGAATCTTGCCAACATGGCGAGGAGGTTGATATTGACATAGGCCAGCATTGAGGCCCTCAATTGGGTATGCTGGGGCTGCGAACCATCGTAGTATGTAAGGATATGGCCTAGTGGGCATTTTTGAGGTGCGCCAACCAGGGTGCCGCTTTGGCGGGTGTCTCTCACGAAGAAGTCCAGCTCTTCCTGGTCGGTCATAAGCCTCCTGGTTATTTCTTTTTGCCATCGGCCTTGCTTCCCTGTGTAAATTTGCCTATGATGCTGCAGCCCTGGTCATGGTCTTGTGGCAGCCATACCTCAGTTTGCTTCTCAAAGGTGATGATTGCCTCACGGACCTTGAAGCTTTTTAGATGACCTGACTCCATGGGGAAAGCAAGCAAGGATGTCGGGGCCCAGTCCTGCACTGCTTCCCGAACTAGGCGGGGATGACGGGGTGAACCCCCTGTTTGAATACCCACTCCTGGACATCGGCAAAGCCTGTGCGAATGTCTTCGGGGAGAGGGCCGTTGATCGCAACCCGGGTCATACTAGGGTTTGGGTGACCGAACCTGGAAGCTGTCGGGGTAGCAGGCCTTCATGTCAATGCTAAAGACGTCTCTCGTGTCATAGTTCATTGCGTTCCAGAGGCCATCGTGGCCATGCTCCACGCATGCCTTCTGGATGTCATCGAGGAGACTGGTCGTTCTTCTCTCTGGCTCTGACCGCAGCAGCATGGCTGATGCCGAAGACCTTTTCTGCCATTTTGGGGTTACAGATATCGGCACATTCTTTAACCATGTTTTCATGCTTCTCCTGAGTCCGGTATGTGCGACCGTCCTGGAGCACGAACTGGTCGACATTCATTCATTCACCGCCTTCAATGAGCTAGACCGCCAGCGGCTCGCCCTGGGTTGATTGCCAGATCGCTTCCCACACATCGCCTTCGTACAGGTATACCTATCTAGACAGGGGGAATGTGCACGTCTTTGGACCACGCGTGGCCGTTGTGGCAGATCTGTGCCAGTCCTGGTATTTTCCACCGTTGTATATATATTTACCGGCGATATCTCTCAGGAGGATGGTGCGTTTAATGAGCTTCTTGAGGTCAGCCCCAGTTTCATGGAATTTCTTCTCCCACTGCTTTATTTTCCGACGCCTTGTTGTGGTGAGTCCCTGACCTCTGAACGCGCCTTCAAAGTGATCCACCACTCTCTGCGCGACGCAGTTGAGGTCGCCGTCACGCATAGGAGCCTGGTTGGTGGTGTCCGGGTCTCTGAGAGGATAGAGGCCGTATACGACCGTGGTGACTGGGTAGGAGTTTTGGTAGAATGGTCTATCAATCCCGCTCAAGGCGCCCGGTTTTGTGTCATGTTAATGGTTACAACACATTGGCCCTTCCGCCTTTCTGCTTTTACGGGGTCAAACTTATCATCGACCGCCCAATCTCCCTCATCCTATTCTCGTAGATACTTGAGTGTTAGGATGTACTCACCATGTGGAAGTTCTTGGAGGAGGTGCGCTGCTCTGTCGTCTGTCATCGTGTTATCCATGGACATGTGGCCCGCTTTCATGTGAATGCCCTTTGCCACTTTCAGGTCACCAACTTCAAGCGGGTCTTCTGTTTCAACTCTCCGTGTAGCGAAGACGGCAATGGCGCCATCGATTTCAAGGCGTCATTCAGAATCTCAGCCCATGGTTCGTCGGTTGGGAGCTTCACAGACGGAGGGGCCTGGGTGTCCAGGTCGATAAATTCCCCTCTGTGGTGGTGCCTGACATCTCAGCGAGCATCGCTTCGATGAGGTTATCCGTGGCTGCCATGTTTATGTATTATGAGTATACATAAACTTGCAAGGGGTATACCTAAACATCCACTCACTTCTAAATATAAATTCAATGGATGTGGGTATACCTAAAAATCCGTGTGGGCATACCTAAACATCCACTCACGTCTAAATACAAATGTCAATGGCTGCCAGTCGGGCAAGCTCTTTTGTAAAGACCCTATGCTTGCTGGCACAGCAGATATCTGTTTTTCACACATCTCCCACAATCATTACAAGGTCTTGTACCAGGACTTTTTCGCAGTCGGGCGATGTCCACCTTGCAGTAACACCCCAGACAACTTCGACCACACATCTCCATAGAGCCGATCAGACGCCACTGACACGCGTTGTCACGGGTATGTCTAAAAGGAGAGCCCGGGCCGTCGAGGGTCTTGGGCCGTCCCCAGGCTCTCCATAGTATTTATTTTCGTCTTGGAAAGGGGGCTGGGAGGCGCTACAGACCCTCAACGCGTTTTTTTTTGTTCTTGGGGAAAGGGTGCCCCACGGTGCTAATTAACTGGTCCAATCACCCCCATGCTGATATTCGTTTAAAATTGTATCAATACCGTGGGCTTTGGATTTTTTTTAATGTTTTAGTAACATATAATATCTCACTTACCGTTATTGAACAGTTTGATATCTCGTCGTCATCACTAATATCATAATTTACTAATGGGACATCCTCTTCGCAGTCATAGTGTTCAGTTGCATTAATATTTGTAAAATAGTAGTACAATTCGCCAAGCGGTGGGGATTTATTCGTTATTTTTTCTTGAATTTATTTAGGAATTTCCAATATTCCTTCGGTTCACATTTTTGCATGTTTCTTTTGTATGAGTTAATCGCTTACGCGCTTGTATATGCTTATTCATTGTCTTTCTGTCTTTCTTGCTAAGTTTGAGTACATTATTTTCATTCGCGTCATTTCGGTTGATTTTGGAACTTTTTTCTTGCTTGATTGTATATAATTCGTGTCCAAACCAAACCAAGACTTGTCATTGGTGCGTGTTTCATTTTCAACGTTGCGTCTGATGAGCGTAATAGTGTTTTGAGCAAATGCGTCAAATATTGTTGATAAAGATTTTGTGATATTGTTTATTATATCTTTCCAGACTGCACTTTGCTAAGTCGTCTTTCAGTTTGGTAATAGCGGCTTGAATAACATTGTTAACGAATTCTACAGTTTTATTCTAATTCCACTTGACATTATTGTTGTTGCTGTCCACCGCTTGATTTGCACCACTGTGAATTCATCCTTATTACCCCCGTCATTTCATGTTGAAGAGGCGCGAAACTGTTTTGTACATCCACGGAATAATCCATCGCGTTTGCCATAATGTACAATACAAACGCGAAAACAGTTATAATACTGTACGCACTGATCATTTATATCACCAACATGTCATGCCTTCGCTTTCATTCACTGTATATTAGCAATTATTGCCGATTTCACGCGCTGTGAACATTTTTACAAACAATATCCGCCATTGGTGTTGTTGTATGATTACAGTTATAAATATCATGAGGTGAGTCACGTGATCTGACATGCATCAACTGGCGTGATAAACTATTCTACAGTTTAGATGGGAGAGACTGAATAAAAAACGTTACAATTTAATACAGTAGTTGTTCTTATATAAACAGTCATACAACACATACGTGTATGAAAATATGAAGCAGATCCATGTAAGGAAACACAAATTGTCAGACATTTAGCCGAGCGTTACAGTTTTGTGAAGGACGGGCGGAATGACGGACGGGACAGGTCGAACGGGCAATGGTAACACTAAATTTTCCCTCCACTATCGTGGTGGGGCATAATGAAAATGCACGAATTAATTAAATGACGGTTGATAAAATGGTGTCTATTAGCTCCGATAAAAATAATGGCTCCAGTTGCAGTTTGGATTCACTTTTGAATCTCGTTTACGAATACACACCCGCTAGATCTTTAGCTTATACCTTTGCAATCAGATGTCACAACGCTCGTAAGACAATTATCCCGTTTTGTTATCATGGTTAATATAATACCATGCTAGTGTCTTTGATATCAAGTTTTTCAGGATCGGCTCGCAAACAGTGGCAATTCCTCGGAAAGCGTTTCCTAGCCGAGCCTGACACACTTGATATCGAACGACACACTAGCATAGTATCCTCTATTTGTTGCAGAGCTGCTAACGGTGACCCAGGGGCTGGAGTGTTTGGCGCTGGTCATACTCGTTCTGACGACGATCGTCCAGGTGTTTTACGCTACTTCTCCCACGGTCCGCACCCGGAAAGTTGCATTCACCGTCATTGTATTTGCCTTTCTATTCAGTAAGTGTATTATAGCCCAGGTTCTTAGCAAACTGATTGTTCACTTTACGATACAAGCATGACATTTGGTGTAGTTATGGACAATGACATACTATTTTTTTCAGATAAATCAATGGATACGTACTTTTCAGGTGTTAGTGCGGTCTTGAAACCACTATAGTAGCACTATAGTTGACGGCCATTGCTATTATATTTATGCAAATTAACTGTGTTTACGCACGTTACGAAGCCGAAAACTGGTGAGACAGATTGGAAGTGATTTAAATAAGAAAACAAAAGTTAGATTTTGAAAATCGGTCCACAAATTTTTTTTTTTAATTTTTAGCCCCCATGTTAAATTCCCATAGGAAATCATCGAATACAATCTTTTGGGGGAGGGTGACTTTTTGTCATTGATGAAAAAGTATTTATATTTAAATAGTTTTTAGATTTCATGTGTTTAATAGCCAAACGTTCGTCGGCAGAAAAGCATGGAACAGACAGTAGTATAATAGTAACAACACCATTCTGCACAATTAGTCCTGCCGAACTACCAAGGACTTGGCGTATATACAATGGGTTTTCAGGACCTATATTATTGAGCATTTTTCATAATCCAAGATGGCGTCCAAGATGGCGTCCAAGATGGCGGCTCAAATAAACACCAGGTTTGTCATTGCTAATAGTCAGAAACCAATATATATTACTATAGTATATACTATATTGCTTTAATGCATGTACCATAGACGTTAGACGTACGTTTTAAGATGCAAAATTACACCCAAGAAGGCCGCCAATACCGTAACAAAGTTCTCACAATGGCTTTAAAAAGTTCGAATCTGTGCTGCAACCTTTAATTGTGCATTGAAATTGATATTGAGTTTTATGTTTCCTATGATATTCTTACAAATTATTCACTTAGATGCAAATTAAGTAGTGTTCAAGATGGTCACTAAATTAATGTGCGCATGCATAACTGATTAGTTTAAATGTATCTCTGCACTGCCAAGCACAAGTACAATATGCAGGTAGTAGTGTGATGCTAGTGCATATACTTGCCATATTTCATTGACGTTTGACTGATTATCTTTCATCACCTTATATAATTCAAGATGGCGTCAAAAATGTCTAACACAAATAATAAAATTAAAGGTACATGCCCACTCAGTAGGCACAAAACTGTCTTTTATATCAGAGACATAACCTGAGACATATTCTGGCAAAATAAACACTCATTCACCATTTCCCCACGTATTGATTGGCATTATTATACAGTTTATATCAGACGTAACTTTCCACACTGATATCAGGGGCGATAACTGTGTTCCATAAAATGTTAACGGACAGTACTATTTATTCTCTGTATTTATTTGTTGATGTGCAATGATCATACATTATAATATGTCGAAACTATTATTTTTTTCAGGTGACGCATTTAATTAATATAAACAATTGAAAACTATCATGCCTCATTTAAATATGAAAATAGCCTGATACCACAGCGCGTCACTATCAGTAAAATAAATATTACTAAATGACTATATCTGTATAGCGGGCACTCGTAATGTTTAGAACTGGTGGAATAGTGACAAAAACATACACTTATTTAATTCATATTCAGGAACGTCTCATTGGAAGTTCAGAATGGTCGCTAGTCTATAATCCATTCAGCATTTCACCGTTGTAGCCCTAATTCAATTGTGCGTTCTGCAAATGGTATCCGATATGATCGACCAACAGTAGGAGTTAACATTATGTATTTATAAATGTGATATAATACTAACACTATATATTTGCGCAATGGAAGTAATTACCGTGTTTTAGTTGAAATGTGTTTTCCGTAGACATGCCGGATATTGAGGACAGGCAGTAACTGAAAATGTCCTATGCAATCACGTTTGTTACCAAACATCCATGATATAGGACAGTTTGACCCTATCACAATCGATGACGAGTGTAGTACCATTAATTGATCCGAGTCCATTGATTCAACACAATGTCACATAATTGATTAAAGCTAAGCTATTCTAGGTCAAATGTAAAGTGTATATGTTTCATAGATGACTGCCACGTATGTCATTTAATCGCAAAAGCTGCTAGGTGGCTTTTACTATATCCAAAATACAATGCATAGCCTAATGCCATATACTAGGCAACCGGCTGGATACCGTATATATGAACATATCTAATATGTAAATATAATATAAAATAGCAACTATTATACATACGCCTTTACTTTGCAGTCTTTGAAATTCATTAAACAACGCTAATGGGTGCTTACATATAATACATTTTGAAAGTGCAACCTGTTACATAATCATGCTAATATTTGTTTTATTAGTTTTCTCCAAACTTGAGGATATAAACAATTTGAAGAAAAGTGTATCTATTATACTATCACCCGTATTGAAAGCTTGTATCATAAAAGGAATAGTTTTAATATCATGTTATCATCATTGCCAATAATTATCGACGGCAATCTTGGAGTTTTGATCGTCATTGGCAAACTCTGAGATTGCAGAATACATTTCAGTAAAATAACATTTCTGTACTTCTCAACTCTTCTGAATATTAGGGTTTTATCTCAGTGGACAATATTTAAAAAAAAAACGTTCTGCTTAGAACATCAAACTTGTAACGAATTTGGCAGCCATCTTGGATTTCTGGGTCCCCATAAGGCATATCTGCTTTTATATATATATATTAAAAATATCAATGTGTCTTTCTCTACAACTCCACCAAGTATTTTACCACAACCAGAACATTTCATATTTGCAGAACATGCATATCTGAGATATCTGAAAACAAATCAGTTTGGGGTTATCTACAACTCCGCCAAATTTCATGCTTGTATCCGAAAGTGAACAATTCGACCCCTAGATGGAGTTAAGAACCTTACCTATTAAATACACTGTGTCTCAGATGATAAATAAGATATTCGAAATGCAGTTCTTTGATTTATGCACTGCCTGCGACTGACGCAAGAGAATCAAACACATTGTGTTATAAAATTGCAATTAAACCTGTACTGACCACCGTTTAATACACTGTCATAGTGTTCATTACATTGCACTAGCTCATTGTATCACCTATGTGAGATATAGCGGTCATAATTCCGGCGTCGGCGGCGTCGGCGGCGGCGTAGGCGTCAACAATTTTAGACATACCTCCAAATGTTCAATATCTCATGATCCGTTAGTTACTACACAAGCTCATTTCATGTTGTGCATGCTGTCAAAATTTGGCCACAATTTTTCACAACTATGAACCCCGTTCAACATTTCTGAGGTGGCCAACCCTCGGGAAAATTCATAGAGTGGCAAAATCAAAATGGCCGCCAATCCCATAGAAAACGTCCATGTAAGTACAACATTTATTTTGATATGTTTTACTCACCATCACACTAACGGTGTGAACATGTATAGCATGTATATATTTAAGAATTATTTATTCACAACCTTGTCAAATATATTAAAATTAGATCAACAAAAATACGGAAGTTACACCCCCCAAATATGTGTCAATGCCATTATATATATTATATACTATGCAATTGTACTATTCGCGTATATAGAACTAATAGTCAATAACGGTGGCTGCCTTTCTGATTTCAAATGAAAATATGATATTTTATCTGCACATCTCACCCACTTGTTTCACATGGAGGACGATATAAACGCATACGTGTGTACAATTTACTTCAGTCTTTCGTTACAAATAGTTATTTTCTGAATGTCCATCACATGTTACACTAGCTAGAATAAGTCGCCTCCGATATGTTATATACGGCTACAATTTGACTCATTCAAAAACTGTGATCAACCGAAGTGCATACCCAAACCTGTTGCATGTATGTCGACATTTAGTAAACTGTATACGTTATACCTTTAAACAACTATTCTTTGATGTAGAACTAGTAAATTGCAAAAAATAATAGAACAGGGAAATCATTTCCCCATGTAAGCCATATTTTCTGTAGTTGTTGCTCAACATTCAATATAGCGAAATGAAGCTTTCAAATTTGCAAGATATACATGTAAATGTCAGATGTCAGATTTATTAATAATTTATTGATACAGCTTTGACAGTTTTATATCGCTAACATATGAAACATATTATTCATTGAACATTATAATTAACATCAATATATGTGTTTAAGTTACGAATGTGTGGCTGTCTAAATATGGGTCACATGTTAAATGCAGACGGTTAAATGACAATGCCATACTAATTATAAACCATGTTCCAAACACGTTTTTGACATGTAGGAGCTATATCTTCACGTGATAGAAACATATCAATTTAACATGCATATCGTTACACACATCACATAAACATGTTTCGATGATATGTTGCAATCGCCTAGTAGCACATATATAGGCGTGTTCGAATGTTATCAAAACATCTATAAGACCAACGATCAGAGAATGTATGAATGTTTATAATATATATGTGATTCTCTTCATAAAATCGTAGTGAACTAGGAACTGTATACACATGATCATATGGCATACCTGTGCATATTTTCAAAAACAAATGAAATATCATAGCAACAATGTAATATACCCATATAACACGTGCATGACCTCGGCGAAACAGTAGTACAGTACTGAATCGGAACCAGCCGGTAAACGCTGTATATCAAAAATAACGAATTTATACTGGAGCTATACATATTAGTCTGTACCATAGCAATAACAACATAACATATTGAATAAATCTCCATCAGGGTATTCATTTTCAATATCCATATTGTGCAACCAATACCACCCAGCGTCTTTTTGGCGGGAGACTTACTGTATCCACGCTATTGGGATCGTGATTCTGGCCGTTTGCACGGGTCTACTTTCGGAAGTGGCTCTCTGTTCATCGGGGGACGTCTCAATAGGCTCAATTTGCGTTCGCAATTAACAACAGTCAGGTGACATTTAAAGTCAGCGAGTGAACTGAAAGCAAGTTATTAATAGCAACGGCAATGCTCAACATTATGTGTAAAATAGTTGGCATGCCCAACTTTACTTTTGAAGAGAACAAATTGCTGTTATTGAGACGCCCCCGTATCGTGTACCACGCAGTCGCAATGCGACGTCGAAGGCCATTTCTTTTTCATATTGTGGTTTACGGGCGATTTTCGAAAAATTACCCTCTGGATGAGCGAAACAAAATTCATGAAAACATTTTGCCGTTCATGCAGCATACACGTATGTAGGCCTACGCCCAGTCATAATTTTGAAAAGATTTCACATAAAAGAGTATGCAAATTCACAAGTGGTTACTTGTCTCCCGCCAGTCAGTACTTTCAGTACTTTGATTTATATCCAGGATGCATTATAGAGCGGCATGGACTAACATGTGACAAAGACAGTTACAAACAATAGATATACGGTGCTTTGACTTAATATGTCATGCAATAAATTTAAATTTATATTTTATTATTATTTTGTTCTCATGTCACCTAAGGGGAAATACAATTAGATGCTATTATGACGCAATGCTGAATATCGTGCTCATATCATAAGAGAAAACAATCATGTTAATGTATTTTAACTGTAAAAGCCAGTGCATTATGGGCAAAAACTGTTGAAGACAAAGCTTTTATTTCATATTTAACTAATAGTTTGGTAGTATTTTGCCATTACATGCATATTGACTACATGCTAGAGTCAGGTTTTTCAATATTCAAATATGACTATACACTTCTAAATTTACGCAAACTATATACAGTCTTAACGTCATATACAGTTTGACGTCCATCTCATATTCATTTGCACGCCGTGATTGAACAGTGGCTAACGGTCGAAGTCAGACTCATACGTTATAATAATATACTGAACAGTCACATGAATTGCGATTACATTTACGATGTTACAACAAATAGCGTACACAAACACATATGATCGTTTTAAGATACAAGTGTAGTTGAAGTCTAATTAACTGACTATGCAATATGCAAGAAAAATTACTGACCGAATAATTAATTTGTAGCTTTTTGAATGGAAGTACATGTATGCATTATGTATAATATTTTATAAACACGTTTAGGGTCATGCATCCATTATGTATATAGCATATGGAAGTATACAATATGTTAATGCCCCCGGTCTCGGTAGAGCCGGAGGTATGTAGTGTTTGGACTGTGTGTCAGCGTATCCGTGAGTCCGTGTCCGGCACATTCAGAAGTTCGCCGGTTTACCCAAATATTTCAGCACAGCATACATGTGGACAAATGCCACACATTCATGCTGCCCTTAATACGACATTCACCATTTGACCTTCACACCTGTGCTTATGAATACTTTTCATTTTCGGTTAATTAACTTTGTCACAGTTTTTCCAATCCGCCACTGGGGGCATTCGAGTGCAGACAGGCCACATTTTCTTGTTTTGTTATGAATATGAATGAACAACAACGTACTTTGTTGTTTAGTTTAAACATAGTTTATTGCATATAAATACAATAGGCTCGGGCTACAAGTTCTCTCAACATTAGTTACAGCCCTCACCTAAGTGTTACAAAGTACAATAATTCAACAGCAATGGCGATACATGAATACATGCATACAGGCATATAAACACGGATACAAACCAATTATCAAGCGATAAATATATGTTTACATAATGTATGGAATGAAAACGGACAGAAAGGTAGAGAAGAGGTGGATAGTGAGATATGAGATTTGGAGAAAGAATAAAAGTTGTTTTTGTCGCCAAGTACATATACTACATGAGCAAATCCATCAATGTGTTAGTGCTAGTTGCAATAAATTTCAGTGATCATTAATAACCGGTGGTTGTGGATGATATTGGCAAATCGAATGGAATACATCCGATATGGATTACGTTACATACATCTATCAACGAAGTTACTCAAATCGTTTTGTAGTTTTAATATAATTTTGTACAGAATTGAAGATAATAATATTGTTTTCATTGTTTTGTTCAGGTATGCCGTTCAAAAGCATGTACTTTGTTGACTGTTGGATGTCCATCATTCATAGCATCGTGCACTGACTCATACACTTTCACGGTTCGCCATTCGTATATTTAAGGGCATGTATGTGGTATATGTCATGGGTTTTTCATTATTTGTAAGAAGTCTGTATTTACTTAAGGTATTAGGTCATATATAGATACACTTGACTTCAATGATAATTGCTTTATAAGAGTGATATGATATATGAATATAACATATGTGAATATTGTCTTGTTGCTGTGTACTATATGGAACATTCAGTTGCCATCACCGCCATCTTTGTATGTACAAGCCATCGTACAGCCATCGTGCGTTTGACACATACAACAAATACTAAGACAGTAAGCCAAATTAAATTTGGTGCAGTACATAATATACATATATGACAACGGCAAGCTATAAATATTATGCCAGCAAGCTATACAAAAGACGAGATATCTGAGCATTTCTCCAATCAATGTCAAAATAAATTTTGATGTGTAAACTTTTCAATCTGATGTACAGCCTATTGTTAGTGTACACGTTACCCAGAGGTAAGGCCATATTTATTCGCATAGTAGGTGAGCAGAAACCAGGGACAATACACTCCAGTAACTGCTTGTCACTGGAGTTGATATCTAATAGCAGAGTACAATAGTGGGTATATATGATATGTGTTGTGTGGTTGGTCAGGTAAACTGATACACTGTGTACTTCTCTGCGTATGAAGCTATCTATAATGGTGGTTCATGTTGTTAAAAACACAGGCATAAACCTGTCCAGAAAGCTGACATATTGTACAGTTTGGTCTAATATAATTGATTGGAGTCCGTTTTCCTGGCTTTTCGACATGTATTTAGCTATATGTCAAACGGCAGAAGAGTTATAACTGGCTGATGGCCAGGATACAGTAACGATGCAGTGTTCACATAAATGATATACATATATAGTATCACATGTACGAAGCAATTATATTATATAGAACGGGTCCTTAATCGTAATGATAATAACATAATGATGTATGTGTGCACATATCACCTGTTTATTGAAACTAAATTGTGATTAGGTCCAAATACCTGTAGTGACATATATGTGTGTATACAAGAAAGAAAGAGGCTGTTTATCTCGACAATAACCGTCATCTTGAAAATGGAATTATTATAGCCTCCGTGTGAACATTCCAGAGGGCTGGCTACCTAGAATATGTTGGCAGATTGTTATATTTATCAAATATGGAGGCCGACCTTTGACAGCATGAACAATATGAAATGACCCAAACAATCGTCTTTTGCGCCTCCAGTAAGTCGGATCATTACCAAACGTCATCGATAGCTTCCTCAACTTGATGGCTATGCACCAACTGTCATTCAGATGGTATTGACCTTGCTGACCGTGACCTTCGTACGTCCAAATGTTGAATATCTCCTGATATGTTAGTGGGATATTACCAAACGTCATCAATAGCTTCGTCACATTGATGTCTATCCGCCCAGTGTCATTCGGGTGACATTTACTTTTGTGGCAACAATTTTGGACATACGTCCCAATGTTGAATATCTCCTGATTTGTTAGTCTGATCATTACCAGAATTTAACCAATAACTTCCTCACATGTGACATTGGTCTTCGTGGGCTCTCTATAATATCTGGACCTTGATCTGATAAAATCACCCTTATTTGACAGTGTTTGCTATTTTTGTACAGCATCAGATGGCTTCTCCATTGCCAAAAGGAAAATCTGGAATCCTGAAAGGTCCCCCTAAATCCGCCACTTATCCTTGTAGATTTTCGGACTGCAAAGTTCGGTGGTGAACACATGAAATTTTATCGCATTAACTGATTGATTTGATTTACCAGCAGCTAAGGTAATTTAAGGCCGGCGAATTAACTGAACCATGTCTGTTTTTGCAGCTGCCCTGTGTGTCGGCGGTATGATAGCTTGGATAGTCAACATTCCGGACAACCACTACATGTCTTGGTCACTAGGACTCTGTCTGATTGCCGCATCCATGGCCGTTCTCGCAGCTATCCTAATGGTGCCAGATATCAGAAAGTACAGACGGAAGAAGTCAGATGAGGAGAGAGAAATTAAGAGAGAAAAACGATTGCGGCAGAAGGAATTAAGACGAGAAAAGTCGGGTGCTTTCGTCGAAAAAGGAATATGAGGCGATGCAAAAACAACATTATTAACGCCTCGCCGAGAATCGGCGGTGTCCGATAGGCTCCGCCCTGTGTTGTCCGTCCGTCCGTTTACTTTTTGAAAGTTTCTCAAATCACCTATAATTTCTGTTTGCCTTCAGCTAATATCTTCATATTGCAAGCATGCATTACTTTAAGTTAGTAAAGATACATCCTTCCACATTAATACAATTATCCTCGCTACTGATCGTACGTTCGTCCGTCTGCCTGTTTATTTTTTGAAAGTTTTTGTAAGAGTTTCTCAAATCATCTAAAGGGGCCCTAAGTGCGTCGACATACCACGTTTTCATACCAAGTCATAGTGTAATTTTGGTCGAATCTTTCGAAATACATTGAATTTTCATAACACACATTCGTGTATTGATGGGACATTAAACCTCTGTATTATACTATATTCCCGAAAACGTAACACGCGTGAATGCACATAATTCCTTATCGCACGTATTCCATAAATCAGTTGAATTGCCAGACATTAGTACACATAAAATGTGAAGCCCCACGGGCTTTTGACTGATCGACACCGTTGCCTGCCGGCATGTATTTTCCGCCCGTTCCTCAAACACTGGTTGACATTGTTAAAACGCGTCTTCCACGATCAAATCCAAGGTGTATGAGCACGTGGTACTAACAACAACAACAACAACAACAACAACAACAAGTATTGAAACTTCCAGAATCCATCCGATTGAAAGTACGTATTCTTTTATATGTCCGGATTTTGATGAAATATGGCGCATCAAACGCGTCTTGTTAAGCTGCATTTGATGGTCTCTGTATTTTCGCCCAAACTTCTGTCGTTTTTGCGAAGAATCGATATCAAATAATACTTACTTTGGAGTTGGCGACGTTGTTGTTGTTGTAACCACGTCAGCATGCACCTTGAAATAACAAAAAACGTCCTCCTCCTCGCTAGTTTCACTGAAACTGTCTGCCACCGATTCGTCATCCATCCCCGATTCGGTTTTGCGTTCATTATCTATATGCATGATAGTTTTATGTCTCAACATATTCCCGTCTTTTAAATTCTTTGGATCATATATCGCGAGTGAACATCTCGACTTCTTTCCAAGGAATGGGGAGAAGTTTAGTTTCGGCTTATATTGAAGGGTGCGAATTGGCTCGAACACCTTCCATAACCGGAGGAGAAGTGAGGAGTCGCGCGTTTATATAGTGTTGGCATATGAGCCTCGTTTCCGATATGCGAGTCTCAACAGGCGGAGTCAAAATATACATGACATCATTATTCAATAGTATGCATTTGCATGGATCGTATTACAAACCACCTGATGGTATACACAACGGGGATAAACGCTATATTTGCTTCTCACTAACCTAATATAATCTCACCAACATGCAGGCGCTCCTGCAGCAAAGAGGAGGTATGTTTTGTTACCCCTCAACACTGCAATATCAGCTCCGCAGTCACTCCGGACTGACTCGTCGTCGTTTTTTTTAATCTTAGTCCCAGAAATACAAGGAGCTCAATACTTTTCCATAAGTAGGTATTTTTGATAGCGGTCAAGGAATCTGGCGGGGAAATTGATTGTTGGCGTGTACATTTGATTTTTTGGCGGCCAATCAGGAATTTTGTTGGGAAAATTTGAATTTTAGCGGGAATTGTGGCGGGAAATTTGGCGGGAATGACTATGCTCCAGCTTCACTTGGGTATGAGTGGCGATTCATGTCATAAGTACCGTTTCTAACGCGTTAGAGAAGTAACGCGTTACTTGTGTGAAGTAACGCGTTACTAATGTATGTACATTATAGTGAAACACATATTTGTAACGCGTTACTGCTCAACAGTGAGTAACGCGTTAGAAATTGGCTGTAACACGTTACAAATCCTCTATATTGGCGGATCGTGTCATAAGTACAGCTTCTAAACGTGTTAGAGATCTAACGCGTTACTCTTGGTAAGTAACGCGTTACTTCTTATAAGTAACATGTTACAAATGTATGATGTATATAATAAAATATAAATATCTAAATGTGCACCTGCCATTCTATGCCGAAAACAAATAGTTTTTAACACTATTGTTGTTGTTTTCGCGGTCCTTTGTGGTAGGTATAAACCACGAACTGGAACTCCGATATACAGGGCAAAAATGGCTTAAAGTTAAATTATGTGTTTTCGGCATAGAATGGGAGGTGCACATTTTCAATATTATACACATTAGCCAATGTATCTAACACTGTCAGTGGGCCGCTGTTGACATCACTCTATGTACAGTTCGTAAGCTTGCGTCCAGTCCGTACTTTACACATTCCCGGTCTTCTGGAGAAATGGCGGGTATTGTAACATGAGCTCTGATTGGTCAAACAGTAACGCGTTACCAAAAATAAGTAATGCGTCTCTAGTAAGTAATGTCTCTAGTTTGATATTTTAAATTATTATATATAGAAACGGCACTTACTTATACATACATATCAAACATAAATTACAACTTATTTAGCACATAATTTTCGGGAAAACTGAGAAATATGATTTCTATTGGACGGTGAAATAACAAATGTCATACTTAGTAACACATCCCATATCAACTGGTTTTGAATGTGTCAGTTTTTGATTAGTAGGTCTACTGGCAGAAATTCTGCCAATGAAATGCTAGAAATCATTAGATTAATACAAAATATCTGTAAATTTTAACACCAAACATTTGTATACAATTCTATATCAAAAGTGTCTACTATGAGCTAATATTTTGACAACCCGCCTCAGTTCCATAATAACATTGACAACATGTTACTAATGATATTGATTATAGGTGCATAATCCCTGATGAATGATAGTGTGTCATTGTTTTTACTGCTTCTAAGCAAACAAACTGGCCACTTGACAATTACTTAATAACACACATAAAGGGGTGAGAAATCTGGAAACTGCTAGCCAGTTGTATATACACAGGAGTAGATGACACTTCCACATGTCTTCTAGTTAGTAGAGCAGCACTGCGCTCAAAAATGGCTTATTTAAGGAGTAGGTGGACTGTCTCTTAGAACCGGGTATGGAAGGTGTTCGAGCCAATTCACACCCTTCAATATATGCCGAATCGAATCGAGCGAATGTCTCTAGTTTATGAAAACACTTGATGCCATTCTGGGTGTCGTGGCCAATGGCCTCAAATTCAAGATGGCGTCCAAGATGGTAACGAAAATAATGATATTCCATCTCTGTCATAGTTAGAGTAAAATGTATATAGTAAGTGAAAATAAATGGTAGATAATACATTAATAACCACTCCAAGTAATTACTATATCACTATATACTTTAAGTGATTATGTAAATATAATAAAATGTTGTTTTTTTTTTCAATTTGAAATGTGGGTGATGAAATAATAGTGGCATTTAAGTTGCAGTCATGCATACAGCATGTAATAATTTTATAAATTGTGAGTGAAACACACACACTAATCTGTAATATGTGAACAATGTATTTCTAATAAGAAGGAACATAAATATATATATATTGCACTTATTAACCTCCAATAGTCCACCCTCTAATATATACATACGATGGTGGTGCAAGGTATTTATCGTGCAATTTAAATGGTAATTAAGTATTTCCATCAATCACCATGATATACCACACTGTTCTGCATGGTATGTCGTTTATAAAACTTTCTCATAATATTTAGCAGTATGTAAGTATAGGAATTTAAGTCAAGATGGCGCCCAAGATGGCCGACAAAAATAAAATCCGTACCATTGTTTGACTGTTTGGAAGTTCCAATCAGCGTTGTACTTGTATATTTTAAAACCATAATGATATGTCCATGCATTTGCAAGAGTGACAAATGGCAATCATTTATACATACATGTAGTATATAATAGCCGTAACTGGTAACACATTAATGGCATTATACTGTATATTTACATTTGCATACAGTACATGCCATTTGCTATTTCTTTGGTACATGACAGACAAAACAATAAGTCATGATTTTTATGATTCAACAACAATGGGTAGCACATCAAACTCTACCCAAACCATGTTTAATGCATAAGTTATGTCGGTATCATATTTTATATTGATTGATGACTAAGGGCATGTTCATAAAAATAATAGTGGGTGGGTTGGGCTTGGCGTTTTTACATACCCGCTGTTATAATTGAAAGTATTGTGTTCCACATACCAACATAATTTTAAAGGACATGCAAAAGAACATACACCATTCATGACTGTAATATACGAATACGGTACACAAATGGAATAAACAAAGCAAATGACGGAAAACGATAATAGTTATACAGCATTTAATACCAATTAATACAATTTGCGTAAGTACAAGGTGTAAGTGTATTACACACCCCGCCCCTCTAGATTTATTTTGACAAAGCCTGATTATAACGATATGCTCTTAGTTATTATGCCTCCTATGCGTTAGCAGGGTGGGCATATTGCGTTGCTCTTGAGGTTCCGTACATGCGTCCGTACGTCTGTCCGTGTACATTTACGTCGAAAATTTGCAAAAGTTTCTCCAGTTAGAGTCCAGTATGCCACGGGGGCATATCCATGTTTTACAAACATAATGTCTAGTTCATACTACTGTATGGAATTTGCCTTAGTCTATAAGCTTACCTTTGCAATTAAATTTTACAAATCTATAATGGTATTTATTGTTAGTTGTTATAAAATGTCATGACTGTGTACAAATGACAAATTGTAATCCAATAACGTGTTGTACAATGATATTCTTACCACATAACTCTCCACTCTGGTTACATGTTTGTATGTACATACATTACCTATTTATAAACATATATAAACATATATGTAGTATTTACCCATTAAAATGTAAGTATCTGGAATAGACTGTTCTATGTTAATTGTCAATCCATCATCACAAGATGATTTTCAGACTAATCCATTTATAAATTTATAAAACAATGTGGAGCTTTTGTCTCACTCACGTCAGTTCAAACTGAGACACAGTGGTCACAATTCCGGCGTTGTATGTGTCGTAGTAGTAGGCGTTAACATTTTGGATGTACGTTCAAATATTGCATATCTCGTGATATGTTAGTGACATTGGCCTCAACCGTTGTGGGCACTTGCCGGCGTCGGATCGCTTTGTTTTTGTCTATAAACAAACTACGTGCAGAGAAGACGAACAGTCGATTAGTCCACCAACAGGAGTTACCCTTACCAACAGCCTATTGATATGAATATGACAAAGGGAAACGCATGAAACTTGTTTTGATATCGAAAACAATTTCTGCTCCCGAACTGTTAAATAACATGGTATGCGAATTTGAAGTGTTTTTTTAAATAGGCAACGATGCCCATCTGGCTGCAAGGAGAAAATATCCTGCATTTTCACAATTTCTCCGTATCTTAACAATCATTCCTCTCTTATCCTCTCTTATCTTAACACTCGTTTCTGAATGCAAATTTTATGAAATTTTTCAATATGTTTGCCATTTTCACACATAAAGTATGGATTTCAGAAAACTGGATAAATGATTAGTACGTGCAATTAAGCTGAATAGTGTGTCAATGTATCATATCATTTTATTGCAAAATATTGACAGTTGTCAGCGGTACTCTGGTATATTATTAATATGATCTATTTAATATTTGATGAAAAGTACTATTACAACGAGTAGATAAAAAAACTCCAGATTACAAGCCAACTCTCTTGATTTTAGAGCTATTTAGTTTTTGTAAATCTCCTTCCATGGATCTTTCATTTTATGACCGGTGTGGCTGTAAGTTTAATGACAGTGTTGGCGAATCCGACGAATATATGTGCACCAATGTACATACACTTATGTTGATAATGAGAAATGACATGGTACATGCAAAATATTCCAATGAAGACATTACATTGCCACGTTACCGCTATCATATCGAGTTGTCATTTCTACTTTTGACTGGCATACATAATTTGGAGAATTCGAATACCATGTAGTGAAAACCTGTCTATACAGTACACACAGTATTTTATAACACAACAGTCGGCAACTGGTCATCCTGTGCGTAAATTCTCTGCTACAGGTGTGATGATGAACTTAAATTGATTGAGCGTATACATGCTTTTCCCTTGACAGTCAATTATTAAATTAGAACAGTCCAAATTACGTACACAGGTCTTGACCCCGACTGGTCTGAGCGTGTGTAGTTGGTGGATTTATAAATATCACTTATGTCTGCGTATTGTCGTGCTGTTATTGACGTCGGGATACTGTGACACTGAGGTGACGTGAAGTGCTGTCACTGGTGTATTGGGCTCTATTAAATAAGGCGTCATTCTGTAAGTTCCTGGGCTTCCACTATGTGGTTACGACTCCGTGGGTGATGCCAAATGCGGTACACTCACGTGGACAATGTACACGTTTCTGTTCCTTGGTAAACATAATAAGAGGTTCACTGGCAAGTAGTTTTGGAAGTATTTATCTACAATTCATACCACAATTTTACCATGCTAATTATCAGATTATGGTGGACATGGTGGAAAATAAATATATCCATAGGTATTTTCCGCAGAACCCATACTGACACGAAGCAGTTGAACTAAAGTTCATTACAAATACTGCGACATTTGTTGTCAGGTAACGTTATCGCCATACATCATGACAATTATGTTACACTTAGTTACAAAAACTTACATACATTTAATAGTGGGTGGGGTAACGGTAACTTTATAAAATGTTCATATTTACCCAAGCTCAAACTTGATGAACACATATAACTTGACGTATAATCATTTTAAGATCTCCACAGACGATTTTACGACCGCGAAATGATATTAAAGTGATTTAATATAAAAACAAATATCTCTGTATATTTCTCGGACTACACATTTTCATTAATTTTACATTTTTCATTGATTCAATCAAATATATCACTCAAATCGCAACGAGATATGCATCTAGTTGGCTTGGCTTACAAAGTATAATTCCACTATTTTGACCACTTTTACGGAACATGTGCGCCAAATTACGACACAAATAGAATATCCTTATTTGACGGCCATCTTGGACGCCATCTTGAATTTAAGGCTTTTACCCACGGAACACAGAATGGCATCAAGTGGTTTCATGAACTAGAGACTATGACGAACATTTGATCACAGCCTATGTTCTAAATGACAGTCCACCCCAGATATGCCAAAGTTGTTGCTCTACTAAGTGGCTTATTGTACATATATACATGTAGCTATTTCCTAAAGAGACGGCGTGTTCCGAACGCACGCCTACAATGTGAATGTGTAATCCCCACACCCTCATTGATCGGAGTCAGACACTGTAATTAACTCTCCCTATTACATGTGACTGGAGAAATGGGGCTGTCCGGTTACCGCAATCGGTAACGAGCGCGCTTCTCACCAATGCGGCCCCGTGTTCGATCCTCGGCCTGGGCAGTATGTGAGATGGTATGGTGGTCGCCCGATCGGACAAGTGGGTTTCCTCCGGGTTCTCCGGTTTCCTCCCACATTAATGACCGCCCTTACGCCTTCATCTGTGCCAACGAAAGCATTTGTATAAGTGCTCTCGCGCTTGTTTGTAATCGGTGTAAAATAAATAAAGTTTAAACTAGAAATGTGGCTCATGGGATTTACGACCAGCTTATATCAAGATCAGCATGTGCAATCGCTCAGTCTGATCGGAATCTGCACTGTTCATCATTTCATCAATGAAACGCATGTCGTCATTCTAACAAACAGTATAAATCGTTATCAGGTTTCAGGAATTTGCTATCTGATCAGGGGCTACACTGATTACAAGCCCCATTTCGACAGTCACCGCCACAAATAACGGCGGACATGGACGAACATTCTTGGAGCTCATACATTCTGCATAGGCTATATACACGTATATTTTCAACTATTCGAATTAATTTACTGATTTGTATTGAAATATTTTTATTAAACTGATTTAACTATTTGTATAGTTTTCCAATTACGATATCTGGAGACAACGGCGATAGGTAAAGGGAAGTAATATACGGAGCCCCGCAGGGGACGTATACTTCTTTTGTTTATTAATTCGTTCCCACGAAATAACAATTCGTTCCTTCAGTTTAACAATTCGTTCTCACGAATTAACAATTCGTTCCCTCAATTTAAAAATTCGTTCCCACGAAATAATTGCTAAATTGTGGGAACGAATTGTCATTTCGTGGGAACGAATTGTTAATTCGAGGGAAAACGAATTCTTATATCGTGGGAACGAATTGTTAATTCGAGGGAACGAATTGTTAAATTGAGGAAACGAACTGTTATTTCGTGGGAACGAATTAATAAAAAAAATTCCATGTCCCCTGCGGGGCTCCGTAGTAATCCCATTATTGATCGTGTCTGTTGTCTAAGAGACCGTGCCACATTTCAAATGTCACAGGCGAGAAACGGCTCCTGAGGAAATTAGTAACCAGTATAGGTACTGACTATCTCGTGCATACACTCGTATATTGGTAAACAAGTTACACGCAGACAGAAACAATGTTCAATCGGTAGAAATGCGATCAGCGTAGGCCTCGCGCAGTCTGATCTGGGACTACGATGATCTCGTATGTCGTAAAGTACATTTCTGCAGCTGGGATATTAGATGCAATTGTAATATAACGACACAATACTTATTCACGGCTTCGAGGTTTGAAGAAAAGGGTGTGGTCGTGTGTATCAATTGATAAAGCAAGATGGTCGCCGAAGACAGGTTAAACATGGTTAGTATTGAATTGGTTTTGTTGTCTTCTTTCTAATTAATACATTAATTAATTTTTCCTTGCGTCTGTTTTTGTTTTGGAAACATAGTTTTGAGCACATACGAATTCTGTATTGTTGTTTGGTTTAACTCGGTGGAACCCGCCATAAACTGTACACCACAGAAGGTACCCATGTCGTACGGTTTAGATAAATTCCACTCAGATTCAGGCGTATTTGCACTACTTTACATAATTGTGTACGCTGAAAGATATATTACAGTGAAACCCATTACACAAACTGAGGTTTGCTGTGTGTGCAGTCTTCTGCAAAGCTAACATGAACATATTAGCTGTATGCATCAGTCGTAGCTTCGAAATTCAAACGTATCTGAGGCTTTTCAGAATTAAGAAAGTAGTGTGTCATATAGAGAAGCAGTCACTTTTGATTCGCCCTTTTGAAAAAATCACCAGGACGTATTGTGTATTCACCTTGTGTTTGAGGCAGACGGCCACAGTTTGTCCACGCAATAGCTACTGTATGTTCCACGTTTTACTGCCAACGAACGTTTGACTATCAGGGGCGTAGCTAGCCCTCTATCCATGTGTATTCATAATTGTGCTAGGGGGGTCCGGGGGCATGGTCCCCCGGAAAATTTTGAAAACAATAGTGCAATCTGGTGCATTCTGGGCGTTCTGAGGCGCTTTATTTAGTACTGGAAAATGGAAAGTTTTATGATCATAAATCAACAAATAAACCCTTTACTCGACAGATTTTTTTCTCAAAAATTAGAGCTAAAATAGCAAACAAATACAAGCCCCGATTATGTTAATAATACTCAGATTGTCTAACAGAAGTCTAATTTTCTGTCCTTTTATGTAGTCAAGTACGCATACTGCAACTTTGGCTGAATTGCAACTTTGGCCGATTTTTTTTTCTTCTCAGAATCATGTGGATTCAGCCGCGTACTCGCGTATAGGCAGCTACGTGCCTGACTATTAAACACATTAAATCTAAAAACTATTTAAATTTAAGTATTTTTCCATCAATAACAAAAAGGTCACCCTCTCCCAAAGAAATAATTTGATGAAATTCTATCAGTTCAGTTTATTGCGAAAAAAGATATTGTCGTATGGGAATTTAACATGGGGGTTACATCATTCCCAATTTATCTAGTCATGTGTCTATGGAGCCCCGCAGGGGACATGGATTTTTTTAATTAATTTATTCCCACGAAATAACAATTCGTTCCCTCGAATTAATAGTTCGTTGCCACGAAATGACAATTCGTTCCCTCAATTTAACAATTCTTTCCCTCGAATTAACAATTCGTTCCCACGATATATAACAATTCGTTCCCTCGAATTAACAATTTGTTCCCACGAATTAACAATTCGTTCCCGATGGAACGAATTGTTACTTCGTGGGAACGAATTGTTGAATTGATGGAACGAATTGTTAATTCGTGGGAACGAATTGTTAAATTGAGGGAACGAATAAAAACTAATTCAACTTCCACTGCAGGGCTCCGTAGGTGTCGGAGCCAATTTTCACGTTTCTTTTCGTCTCTGCCCGTCACCGTCAACCTCCCTCTTGCCCCAAATTAAATTCCCATTCTATACAAGAGCTACCAGAAGACAACGAAGCGAGCCTTTAGTTTAACGAATATCAAGAAGCTGTGTGAAAGGTAAGTCCCCCAATATTACGTTTGCGAAAGCGATAAGATGGTGACCTTGCCCTTTGGGTTAGCGGGGGTCTGAGGGTCATGGATTTTGGCGGACATGATAGAGAACCATCAGAGGAAGGGACTTGTAAAGTATCAAGAAGAGCGGTGAACAATTGAAGTGTTTGACAGCACTAAGATTGTCACCTTCACCTATAGGTTAGCGGGGGTCTGATGGACTGATGAACCGTTAGTAGAAGGCATTGATGAAATATTTAAGAAGTGGGATGGAAGTAAACAGACATCATAACAAATTTCACAAACGTTAAGTCTATGAAAGCACTAAGATTGTGACATTGACCTTGGGTTAGCGAGGGTCTGAGCGTCGTGGATTTGTCACAGAATGATAGGGACTCATTAGAGAAAGACATGTGTGAAATATCAAAACTTTGGTGAAAGGAAACATAAAATATAACAAATTCCCCCAACGTTTAGTTGTGGCTTACTGGGGGTCTGAGCATCGTGGATTTGTCACAGCATGATAGAGTATCATTAGAGAAAGGCATGTGTGAAATGTCTAAACGTTTGGTGAAAGGAAAAATATTTTATAACAAATTCTCCCGAACGTTAAGTTAATGAAAGCACAAATACTTTGACATTGACCTTGTGTTAGCGGAGATGTGAGCGTCATGGATTTGTCACACCATGATAGAGAATCATTAGAGAAAGGCATGTTTGAAACACGAAACCGTTTGGTGAAAGGAAACGGCTGACCTTATATCAAATTTCCCCCCAACGTTAAGTTTATGAAATCACTAAGACTGTGACCTTGACCTTGGCGTTAGCGGTGGTCTCAGCGTCGTGGATTTTGTCACCGCATGATAGAGAATCAATAGAGAAAGGCGTGTGAGAAATATCATATGGTTTGGTGAAAGGAAACAGAAATTGTAACAACCCCCCCCCCCACCCCCCCCCCCCCCCCCCCCCCCCCCCCGCCCAACGTTAAGTTTTCTCATTTTTTGAAGACGGACGGACAGACGTAGACACTGATTACGACGCCGGGGGTATTCCATAAGCACTCCTTCATTCGGAAGGCGATATCTGATGGAATTTCATCAAATAAAGCAAACTAAGGATGGTGACCTTTTGTTATTGATGAAACAGTACTTACATGTACATATTGTTTAGATTTAATGTGCTTAATAGCCAAAAGTTACGTCGGCAGAAAAACGTGGAACAAACAGTAAAGTTCTAATTGCCGGATCGTAACGAAATTCGGTTTACATGTTTATTACAGCATTACGAAGAACGTTATTGCTTTTCAAAATCGTCGTCTACTATGGCTCGCCAACTGTACAATAATTCACTAAACCCCAGTTTGAGAGTCTAAACCATGGTTTAGGCTCCAAAACCCAAGTTTGAGCAATTATTCTGCATTTGGCCAGACTCTGCCGTTTGAGATCGTAATCGCCAGATAGTTTACGTAATTTGGTCAAGCGATCACAAAGCATAGCTATCATTGGCTGATCGCTTAAACTATGTCCAAAGCCTAGTTTCTATTATTTAATCGATCTCAAAGCCTAGTTACCATTAGTATTAGCTGATCGATTTAGCCTACGTTTATCGGAGGGAGGGTATATCTGGCGTATATGAACTACTTATGCATATATTGTGTTATTACATGTAATATACTGGATATACATTAATTTGCTTTTAAATCTACCATTATCCACCATAATAATCACCATTACGCCCCAATATCCCCATTATCCTCACCATTATCCCCACTCCACGTATTTGAGAGTGCTTCATGCTGGATACTTGAGTTGTACACCGTGTGTCATTTGATATTTGAAATGCTACATACGTTGAATGTCAAACTATTAATTCTGGCATGCTTATCAATTGCAAGTGGTGTATTCACACCAGTTAGACGAAACAATAAAGATCGTCCACCTCGAGATTACGTTAGAAAACAGTTCTTACGGTTTGCCCGATGATGTCCACCAGCGTAATCAGTCTGTCGCGTTTACGCTTTTAACAAGAAAACTATGAATGATACCACGTGCTATTACGATACTATTATATTGTAGAGAAAATAAAACGTATTTTCAACAATTATGTTGGCGTCACCTCCAATGGAAACCAATGAATACATAGAAACAAAATCTACCGCAGTAACTCATTGCACTGTCATACAATTCGCAATATCAGGGGCAATCAGACAGGTACGTGTGCATATGAGCGGGAGGGATACGGACAAAGTCCCCCACCCCGGACATACCCCCGCATGTATCTTGACACAGGATGACAAAATCTCTCTCTCCCCACCCGTCGAATATCACTAGTAGGACACAATCCCCCGCACCCGTCAAGATTCAACGTCCGACAATATACCCACTCACCCCCACCCCCAAGTGACAGTGCAGTATAGGACACACTCCCCGCCGCGGTGTAAACACATACATATGTCATATGTCTGTATGCGACATTTGCTATGCTATTGAAAGGATGGTAAAGCACACTTCGTAGAAAAGTGATCCATCGATGATAATTATGTTTTTGTAATAAAAAATACCCATATTCATTTATTCCATATTTTCAGATATGTTTTGAATGGATCATTTATTACTTCATTGAATTTCAATTTTTCATCCTCTAACCCTCTTTGATCAGGGTAATTGAATACGTGATTGCCTTTAAGTAGAGTTTATTATTGATTACTGGATTGATTTAATTATTTTACACAATTCACATAATTGTTTTTGACTTGATGCGTTGGGAACGAGTGATTATATCAGACAGAATATACCGTTTATTAAGTAATACTATTTCTGGCCACACGCAGGAGGCATAAGAAACTAAAGTCAGCATGAAATGAATGTTACACGCAGTAACGTCTATAAGTTCTACTGGTATGGTTAGTATGTATGAGTTAAGTAGTTGTTAATATTGAGTCATAGTTATATCTACAACTGGAATGGACACGGTTCCTAAAACCCAGTGTCCACTCCACTTGTAATCTTATATAGTCATATGCTGTACTATGATAAAAAGGGGCATGATAACCCATTTATAATTGTATTGGCAAAAGCCTATATACCACTTATTCCAATTAATTTGTTGCTATAAAGGATGTCGGACCCTATCTTTGCAAACATTGCAGATCCAGACGAGATGGCTCACAATGAGCATCAGCACCTTACAAATGGATTGCATTCCCCCTTTCCTCATGGCACATCACACGCCACTGAACTTGTCATTTGTATGAACTGGATCAGCACTCATGAACCATTACCATGATCCCTGCATGCTGTGCCAGTACCATACCGTACAGCAGCATAACTGAAGCTGAATTTACTGTTATCGCTTACATAACACAATTACGTACTATATACGAGTTGTTATTACATTATATCTTGTAAATTTATTCAATACGAAGAAGAATACTGCTTTACTTAAATTTATTTATTATAATATTCACACAATTACTTAGATTTGTTATGACCATTTTCTTTTTGCATTGCAATTTAATTTTCTTTCATCCTTAAAAGTAGAGCAATTGAAAAGGTAGTGAAATTCATTTCATCACCTAAGTAATTTGAATTACATAGCTTGTGTATTTGGCAGCCATCTTGAATTTATGCAAATTTCTCAAAACGCTCAAGGATGACAGGCTGTCATTAGTCCAAAACTAGAAGGTCTAGAGATGCAAAATGAGTAATAAAAACTATGTTATTCAAAACAAGGTTCAGTCCAACATCGGTATTTGGCTGCCGGACTATGAGAATCGAATACGGTTATGTCCGTTATAAAAGTTGTAGGATTAATACTAACCCTATTACTTTTAGTGATATCTATTATTGGCACGCTAAAGAAATGGAATTCGTGTTGTTAACATAGAATACATGTATGTAACTAGGCATGGCGGTCATAACATTAAATTCTAGTCAATCATGACATTTGCAAATATTACAGCATTATTTATGATTCTCTTGGCGGCTGGTCAGGAGCATGCGAAGACTAAAGTTAACGATGAAATTAATCGTTGATGACATTCCGATATCCATTGTTTGGCCATCGGGTACATTTTATTATTGGATTTCTTGTTACTTGAACATTTGATTTTACCCATTATAAAAGTAGTAAGATTCGTACTAATTGTATTACTTTTAGAGAGTGGGGCTAAGTGATTCAGTGTAGTGAAGATGTAGCAGTATATCAGGGCCCGGTTGCTCATTTGTTAGCTTAACAGACTGTTAAATCCTTAACAATGTTAAATTTCAGGTTTGAATATATATTTTTTTCTGTAAATATTTCTGGTTTTGGGATTTTCCTCCCATCCATGCATGTGAAATATAGGATTTGAGCCTGTTAACCAACCTAAAATGACTTCAGCTGTTGATAAGCCATTACACATCATTACATAAATAAATAATACTTGTTACATGTAGTAATCTTGTGGAGCTAACCTAGTTTCAGTACTTTTAGTAATTTGATTACTGGTTAGTTAAGGTACCTGTCCACCTAAATTGGAGACCTTTTTAGAATATCCGGGACGAGCGAGCACTTCCGCAAGTTCTTTTTCTAATATATCATCTTCATTACAGAGGCTGTTTGCTGAATACACTCGTTACATTATATGCCAAGACATTTTAGCAAATTGGCATACAGCTAGGACCATTTCTAATGTGTAAAAGTTAGCATGTGGTGGTCAATTTCTGCACTTATTCCGTCACGGCCGCTGGACTCAACTCGCCAGAAAGCTATTTGACATGCGGAGTTTTCAATAACAAATAATATGTGAATCAATTCTACATGTATACCTGCCCACACTGATCATAGTCTGTCGAGGTGTTTTGTTTTCGAGCTACTTACCTCTGTTTCAGACCACAGGCACTTTGTGATATGGACGACAACTCGCTCTTTACATCATACCAATTTGTTTGACTCTGATATTAAATATATTAAATATATACAAGGTAGGACAATCGCAATGTTTTCAACCAACGGAAGTGGATTGTTTACCTGGGGCCCGGCTCGCTAATTCACTAATTATAACACGCACGAAGGCCGGGACCGACAGGGTCCCGGCCTTCGGACAGGGTCCCGGCCTTCGTTCGCGTTACAATTTACTGAATTAGCGAGCCGGGCCCAGGTACAATAGTACCACTTCAAACATGGCGATTCTTCTACCTTCTATATATTCAATATCAGAGTAATTTAAAGAGGCATTTCTTGTTCATACCACAACGTGCCTGTGTTTCAGACTGGTAAAATTGCGCCTCAAAAAGCAAACATACATTTCGAGCGGAAGATGCGTACACGTTTGACGCTGAATATGCTCACTGAATGGACCAGATCACAGTTTAGAACATACTTTTACACAAATACTTGTTTTTGTGAGCTGAAAATAGCATAGGATGCTGAGTATTTAATTTTAAGTCACAATCATCCACAACAGACAGGCAGTTTTGGAATATTCAGTACAAATTCCATAGGAAAACTACGAAACTCAGTCCTTTTCAAGTGTACTGCTGATGTATGTTACTATTTATCTATTCAACGAAACCAATACTGATATAATACACATATACACAATTATCAATAATGCTTTCAATTGTAATGCAATATGATTATATTTGGCGGCCATCGTAGGCTTCTGCCATTGATACAATTGTCTAACATCTCTGTTTTAACTATTTTAACAAAGGGTCAACACACCCTGTACGTGTATATATCAGACTTGGCATATACATTTGCTGAAAACAACGTATATCACGCTGTTCTTTAATGTTGCACCACGTTTTATTCATGTGTCTGTTATATTATTAGTAACATGTGTTAAACGCCACAAAATGTAAAACTGACCGATGGCTTGCACATACTAAGATAGCTGACATGGCTGACTCGTTGCACCGTATATGATACATGGTTATATATGTTATGCATAGAGGGTGTCCCAAAGAAACGGGGACCTAATTCAAATCGCTGTAATATGCTTAATTAAATGAATACAATTTCACTAATTATTCTTCGCATGTACCCTTTAACAAAGATTAAACTATTTATAAAATAATATCGATATAGAAAAAATTTGCAACTTTATCCAGAGTTGTTTCCCTTGTCGCATTTTACACGTTTTTGACATTTTATCCACATCAGCAAACGAATGTTTTGTGCAAAAGACTGCCACATACATGTCAAATACCTTCCTAGTTGGTATATACGCATGCATTTTGTATCCGAACATGGTTTGACATCTGCTATGCTTAGTTTATTTAAATAAGATTTTGATGTGGGTCGAGTAATGGGTATTCTACTATACTGACGTTTAGAAAAGTCAGGTTTCACAATCACTGGCTGCTCTTTGTGCTATTTGCATGCCGATGCATTTGTACATTGTATATAGTATGTCTAAATCCATTCATTTTGAAAGAGTATTTCTTTTAGCAATGCACACAAATGGCATAGATGTATACACATACTACCTTTGCCCTGTTGACATGTATTTGCTGTTCTGGTTGTTATACCTGTTTTTGTGTATGTTAATGTCTTCATGGCTTTCAGAATATCGAATGCCATCTGATTGTCCTCAGACCTGAGTTTTCTAATTTAAAGTATCAGTTTCAACTAAAAGTTATAGACTGATTAATAACAACAACAATACCGGTTGTGTTTACATTTCTCTGAACAAATATGTGATAATTAGTGATAAACGGAGAGGAAAGTGTGTTAAAATTGTAATGGATTAAAATTGGAATTGAAGGAGAAAGCATTTGGTATGTGAATTTTGTTATATATGTTTGTGTAATAGGGCTCATCTGCACATACGTCACCAATTTGTGTGTTTCCAATAGTAGGACAAATACATGCATCAGTAAACTTTCATAATGGTCAGTGTAAGTCCAGAACAATGCAAACTGCATTTAATGCAGGCTAAAGTGTGTAAGCCTGAATGTTTGTCCTACTCTGTCAGATTTAGGCATGCTATTTTTAGCATATTCCATGCTAGGCAGATGAGCCCTATCAGTGAAAAATGACTTTGGCGCCATAAATACATATCAGGAATACACTCATGTGACGTCTATTTATAGCTATATCGAGAGCTTATACAGGTATGCTGACCGTTAGTATTGTATGACAAACTCGCTCGTGCCTATAGTGTTAAATTTCCAATACGGCGAATCGCTGACCAAATTTAAAATCTACGGAAGCATATACGTGTCATAACCAATTATGCTAGAGGAGCAGAAAACAGCGAACAATGAAGGAGCAGATAAACGTGATAAGAGAAAGCGCAGTGAACAATCAAGCACAAGTGAGCTCGATAATAGTAAAGTAGACACTACCACAGACACAAAGCAAAAGAACAAAAAAAAGTCAAAGAAAATGTCGAAACCTGAACCTACCATTGACGAATATTTCACAAACACAAACGAAGAGAAACACATGAAGGGAGAAATGAAAGAAATCAGAATACAATTGAAAGAGCTCAACTCAAAGGTATCAAGCGTCATTAATAAGGTAGATAAATCGGACCAGAAACTTGAAAACGTGATAGTGAAAGATGACGGAACTCTAAAAAGCCTATTTCGTGAAATGCTTGCAGAAATGAAGGAAGAGTTACTCAACTCCGTAATAAATAGGTTAGAAATCTTAGAGAGTAAATTATACGATAAGGACCAAAAGAATGACGAGCTGAATAGAGAAGTAAAAACACCTGGAGAAAACAGTCTCAGAACAAAGGCAGGAAAATGAAAAACTAAATAAACAACTGGAGACGATCGACGGCAAAATGGCAAGATCCCGAAATGACATAGAACAATATAGTAGAATTAACAATTTACGAATTCACGGAATACCATGCCAGAATGCAGCTGAAACGGCCGAAGAAACCACACATAAGGTTATACAAACTCTTAAAAATAAAATGGACATAGAACTACGCAGAACAGACATCGATGTAGCCCACAGAGTAACGCGAAACGCTGGTCCAAGTGTAGATATGCTAGTTCGCCTACAGTCGAGACTCATTAAAGACAACATCCTCAGAAACCGGCGTTCCTTGAAAGGCACAAAAATCTTCATAAACGAAGACCTAACGAAGCTCAACCAACAGGTGTTTATGTCGATCAAGAGGAAGATGCCTAACGAAGTCAGCAGCGTATTTACCCGGAACGGTGTAATAAAATACGCAACGATGACAAATCAGATAAAAACTGTACTGTTTCCTGAATATCAGCAATGGCTCGACTTACCTTGGCCAACACGTGGTTCTCCGGCACATACTTCCAGACGAGAACCCCCCCCCCCCCCCTTAGAAATGGACAATTTAACAATACAGACTCATAAGGTGGATTACACATACTAAACATAGCGTAATACAGAAAATAAACAATACACATATACTACAATGTACCGCAGATATGGCATAAATAGAAAGCAATTTTATTTTTAAAAATCATACATAATTGTACGACAAAATCAATCACAAAAGAATAACGACAAAAATAGTATGATTAGCATGTTGTATGTCTAAAATGTTCGTGAACTCAGCTGCATGTACACATTGGTGTAAACATACCAAATTCACGAAACATGCTTTGATTGATGCCATTAATGCGGTACATGTAGATTTTACAGTTTAACCAGCGACTAAATTGTGAAAGTATTAAATGCTGACATAAAACGCACACCATACTTATACAAATAGTTTGTATACATGTATGCTGATACACACATTGTATATGTTTTATTTGCGCGAGCATTATTGTACAAAAGAAGTAAACACAGTGATATTGATCACAGGCGTACAAGATATGCTTGTCGACATTTCGATTTCGACACGACAAGCTTTCTCAAAGACGCCCCAAATCACATTACATGTTTTCCAAATTAGAATTATAGTAATAAATACAGATACTTATTTGATAGTAAACAAATTGACGATACAGAATAAAATAGAGTTGTAATCCCGTAACATGTACTGCGTAACTACGGTCTTTATTTCTTTGTTCAAAGACTTAGAGACATTGGTTATCAAGTAACTAGTGAGAATCGTGTAATGTATAATAAAACATTGTTTTATATTCATTTTAATTTGCAAGACAGCGATCTGCAAGATTAGTATGTATTTGTTTCTGTAAGAAGTATGCAAACTCTAATCTACCAGTTGCGAATCTAAAACAAAGTGTTTAAAAAGCCCGTAATAATATGTGCGTAGATCGACTAACAGCTATCATCGTAAAACCTGATCACCATTCAGACGCTCTACGGTTGCTCTGAGATTATGCTGGTCGCAGACACCACTAGAACAGTATTTCCAATAATTGCCGGTTATCACTCGATATGCCTATATAGACTAGCCACTGACCGCCGACAGGAAGCAATACGTCTTATTTCACCACAGCCCAACATATACCCTAAGCAAGTGTACTATCGTATTCATTATCGGGTGTAAGTAGTGAGGAGTTGGTAATTATAAAGCAAACAGTGTATCACTTGATCAGATTTCACAATATATGTGTAAGCTGATCTGGTGCTATACTGAATGCAAGTGCGGTAATGTCGGGTGTGTGTGGCGTTGTTGTCCTTTTTGCTCTCGGCGGAAAGTCTATACACATGTAGGAACAATACTGACCATATTGCGTTAATTTGTTACATGTTTATAATAACACATGCCAACTTTCAATGTGCACTTGTTGTAGTAAAGAACATTGTATTTGTATCATTATTATATATTAAAGTATAGCCTCATATCGGATTCTGCATTAGCGTAGTCTGATTGGAGACTACACTACTTGACGTTATAGTAGCTAAATTAATACTGGTAGCAACCGCAAAACAAGCACAGTTTAAATATGCATACTCTGTGAGGATATTGTAGAAAGTGTTTCCTTCTCATAGTATCAGAGAATGCACTGTTCGCCACGTTTAACTATCTACATCCGCGCAGTCTGATAGGAGACTGCGCAGTTCGCCATTTGTAACAATTTTAATACTGGTAGCAACCGCAAAACAAGCACAGTTTAAATATGCATACTCTGTGAGGATATTGTAGAAAGTGTTTCCTTCTCATAGTATCAGAGAATGCACTGTTCGCCACGTTTAACTATCTACATCCGCGCAGTCTGATCGCCACCGGTTTATGATCCTACATCGCAGTATGATAGGAGACTGCGCAGTTCGCCATTTGTAACAATTTAGATTAACATTATCTCACTGTACAAAGGTGAGACACATTAAGACACATGATAACAATGTTAGCCGAGATCAGACTGTGCACTCGCGCAGTCTGATCAGGGTCTGCGCTGTTCGCCGATTTCAATTATTTCAACTAACTTTCTCTACTGTATAATAATGATGTCCCGTGTTGGAAAAATGGACCTTACGGCATAAAATAACAGTGTAGACCGACCGGACTGTGCACTCGCGCAGTCTGATCGGGGTCTACGCTGTTCGCCAATTTCAACTAGTTTAATTAACTGTATCTACTGTATAATAATGAAGTCCCCTGTTGGAAAAATGGACCTTACGACATATGCTAACGGTGTTGGCCGGGATCAGACCGTGCACTCGCGCAGTCTGATCGGGGATCGCACTGTTCAACATTTATAACTGTATAAATTAACATTATCTCATTTTATATTAGTGAAGTCCCCTGTTGGGAAAATGGACCTTACCACACATGATAACACTGTAGGCCGAGATCTGACTATACACTCGCGCAGTCTGATCGGGGACTGCGCTGTTCGTCAACTTTTAACTATCTAAACAAGCACTAGTAGCAACCGCAAAACAAGTAAAGTATATGCATACTCGGTAAGGATAATGCAGAAATTATGTCTCCAAAACTCGCAATTGAATCATTTTCTCAACTGGAGGCCCATTCCATGCAGAAATTCATAATCCCAACAATGCATGTCTTGTAACCAAAACACATATATCAAATTAGTGAATACTGCTACTGCTACATATTCATCATATTTAGACACTATGATGTAAAATAAAACTCATTTACTGTGAAATCAAGACACTGTCGTATATTCACACATATCATCATAGTTAGACCAAGACACTCATCTGTAGTAGACACATACCACTGTAGCGTAACAACACACACAAAAAAACCTCTCCCAACCGAATATGCACAACAAACAAAAACCTCATACTCAGTATTTGCCCCTCTTCCCCATCCCCCTTTTTTACTTACGAATGGTACAAACATGGCAATACAAAAGTATATCACCTTAACTCATAATATTTGGGTCAGTCGTACAAATAAACTAATTATTACAAGCAGTTTTTAATTAAAGATTATGTCCTCAAATAACAACAAACTATGGATACTCAAATAAAACTATGTAGTCTTAATGTTAATGGGCTTGGACATCAAACTAAACGTAACAAGAACAATTATAACATGAATGATCATGTTATAAAAGAACGCTTTGAGTGTATGTTATTATTATTGAGGCCAACTACATGTTTGCAAGTAGCATGTAAAGTTATAGATCTCAGGGTATGGGATCAGTGGTTTCCGAACCTGCTTTTCCGACGTGACGTATTCTGTGATGTCATTTTTACAGTAAATTTTCTTGAAACTTTTCCAAGCAAACGGACGGATTTCGATGATATGTATAGAAGTGACATACCGGTTCGATGATATGTATGACACCATACATTCACGTTCTTAAGATTTTTATTCACATCCATGGTAACCAATTCTTCGTCAAAACCAGAAAATTGTTAGATTAAAGCAAACTATACCATAATGCAAGAACTGGCATCATTAAATGAAGCTAATCCCCTCGCACTGGTATCATTAAACGAAGCTAATCCCCTCGCTGGCAGCGTTGATAATAAAAAAGTACTCCGTGACCTTGGGCGGTCGAACGTGGTTCATATGAGTCTACTCATATGCTAATCCATGCTCCATCCATAGACACACATCATGGTCAAATAATATCAAAATCGTGGAAGCAGTTTACAAAAATAAAAGGTGTTACTAGCGTACGTACATACGTACGCAGTACATGGACTAACGATATACCACCTCTTGCCTATCGGCGAGGGGATACTAATTGGCAACCTGTTAAGCATTTACTGCGTTATGTTTCATTAAACTCTGTCTTTCCATTATAAAGATATTACATTCAACATCCTGCACCACCTTTAATTGACATGGCACAATTTTAAATATTGCGTGGGCCCAATTTTCCCAATTTTAGTACTTTCCCCTAACAAAAAAAAACCGGCATCTAGTCGCACGCTGACTGAGCCGCGATCTATAAACTTACCCAGGGAGATTACATTGCAAACATAGTGTAACGCGTCCACTGGCGGTTTGTTTCGGTGCATAGTACAACAGTCCGACTTGGCAACGCCACCTAGCGACTTATCACCGGCACTGCAGTGCATGATATGAAAATCCTAAACTGTGACCGTCAACTTCTAAAACTGGCGTTTTGAAGAAAGTCATGAAATATGCAATCTTAAATTTGATAATATTGACGCAGTACAATTTGAACGACGTTATAAGCCAAAGATATGAGTACCAGAAATAATCCACATTCAGACACATGAAAATGTTTGCCATTTCTCCATTTCATTGTCGAAACTCCAGACGGTTTTATAGAATGTGAAAGCCATGGAAAATGTATACTGGATATCAAATACTCCTACAAGCACCAATATGAACTTGTGAGTGAAATTCACGACAGGTCATACATTACATCGAAACAGAAATTATTGCCTTGAAAAAGTCTGAGAAATATTACACACACACAAGTACACATTCAAACGGCTGTATGTCAAAAATTGTTCTGCGACTTTGCACTGCAGTGGAGTAGCCAGATTCAGAGGGGGTGAATGGAGTTTGGAAGGGGGTGCGAGAACATACATTCAATTTCTTCCATTGTAGTGATTTTCACATATATTATACAGGTAGTTATTTCCCCCAGAAAACGTAGGTTAAAGTAAAAAAATACACACCTGACCAAATGTTACGGGATGCAATTACACACCATGTCACTGGACTTTGTACTGTACACCCACTGGTGATTCCATGTGACAAGTGTTTTGTATGATGTGGTGTTTGTGAATGAGCTGATAAGACAAGTGTCATGCATTTGCACTTAATGACTGGGTGCCAGACATCCTTCAGCAAAGTTGCAAATCATGATTTGAATTGGGGTCCCATCTGTTTGGCACAAAGTGTTATTTATAGGAATTAAATATTAAATAAGTATAATTGTGTAACTATTCCAACAGTTTTAAAAAATACGAGTGCCCGCTACAAAGAAATATTCACTTAGTAATCTTAGGTTTACTGATAGGTTGTATCATCGTGCTATTTTGATTGTAAATGAGGCAGGCATTTTTATTATTTATATCAACTAAATGTCCAAATTATTTATATCAACTAAATGTGTCACCTGAATAAATATTTGTATTGACTTGTTACAAAATATGATCATTGCACATCAAAAGATAAATAGAGAGAATAAATAGTTGTTTCCATTAACATTTTAAAGAGTCAATGCTATCGCCCTTGATATCAAAGTGGCAATTCAAGCTTGATGTAAAAATAATAATAATGTAAAATTAACATGGTTGATATGATTTTTTTAAGAATTTTACCAAATTTTCTACGACGGCCAACTTGGATTATGCGAAAACCTCCATTTTAACAAATATGAAAATGCTTCACCCACGCACCACAACTGTGAAGTCTGACTAGCGTCGGCCAAACGGTACATGAGAAGAAGATGAAATCTATAATTAAAGGAGGACCTGTCGGCGGCCATCTTGTATGATGTATCATCCGATTTTGACAAAAAAATTATCCAGAGTGATTGTCTCCACGATACCTTCGATTTGATATATATCAGGACCATATTAGGTCAAATTTGAAATATCGCCATGTGCCAGATACAAAATCAATGCGTGAAAAAACAAAGGGAGAACATTGGAATATTACTTAGTGAGGCAAGAGTTGTGATAAATATACAAAAAGGAATTCCAGTTATGCTCGGGACACAAAATCGGTACATGTATCCGAAAAAAACAAAAGAAATCAGTATGGTAAGATATGTTATTCTTGCTTTTAAGGACTAGAGCAAGTGAGCGGGGTCTTACACATACCCTCGGCCGCAGCAAAGTCATTTGGCCTTGACCTTTGGCATGAAAGCCGCTTAGGTAAGATATAGAATGAAAATATGGCTGTTGATAAAGAAGTATGTGACATTTCCAGTCGATCCAACATACGGTTACAGATAAATTGTGTACTTAAAACTTTAATGCAAATATTTCAAAACATTTAACACAATTTGACCTTGACCTTGGGCATGAAAGTCACATCTGACTTACGGTTGCAGAGAAATTGTTTACTTAAAACTTTAACGCATATATTTCAAAACATTTAACGCAAGTTTCAAAGCAATTTCACCTTCACCGTGTGCATGAAAGCCGTATGAGTGGGCTATAGAATGTTTGTTTAATGGTGTTTAACGGCCTATCAACAGCTATGGTCTAATACTCACATAAAGGATATAACTGTCGGATACCAAATGCCAAAGTTGTTTGTTTGTTTATTGGTGTTTAACGGTCTATCAACAGCTAAGGTCATATAAGGCTGGGCAAACGGGTTCGATCCTGTATTAACCTGCTGCATTGGGGGGAAAATCCCAAAATCAGAACGGAATATTTTCATAGAGAAAAAATATAGTCGGCCCTGAAATTAAAATAACCTGACCTGATGCCAGGTCCATACCACACCAAAGTCACTTGGCCCCTTTCCCTAAAAAAGGATTACGAATAATCGTAATACTCACACAAGAGATATAACCAGATTCAACTGTCACATACAAAATGCCAAAGACGTATGTGAGGGCCAAACCAGGTCTCCAGTCGGATTTCCGGTAAGGATGAATCGCGATTGTTAAATTACCAATCACATGCACCCACCAGGGCTATAGAAAGAAAATATTGATCTTCTAACTTCATAAAGAAGTATATATATGAAGTTTCAAGTCAACCAGACTTGCGGTTGCAGAGACATTGTGTACTTAAAAACTTTGACATGTTTGATGCAAATATTTCAAAACTTTAAGTAATTTGACCTTGTGCAGGAAAGCCACATCGGTGTGCTACAGTATAAAAAATATGAATGACGATAAAGAAGTATATGAAGATTCAACTCAATGCGATTTACGGTTGCAGATATAATGGGTACCCAAAAACCTTTAACGCAAATCTTACGGATGGACGAAAATACAAAAACTATATACACCTCGACATACTTTGTATGCCTGGGTATGAATCATGATTGAAGGCACTGTGTTACAGATGATGCCTCAATATGTTGTTTGTCACATCATGCACTGCAAATGACCAATATCAACCAATTGCACCATTTCATTCGAAGTCAAATTTCGAAGTCAAAATTTATTTATTGTACACATGTAATTTGTTACAAGTTTGACCATTGGGCATTGATTTCAATTATAATCATGATAATAGCACAAAAATACATCATTAATTCGTAAATTTTCGTTTCCCTTCGAAAGTCTACAAAGTTTGTCTTTGGTCTATTCTGGATGTTTCAAGTAAAATCCTTTATTGTGAAGATAACTGAAACCATGTGAAACCAACCAAATATAGACTTTATAGACTGTGGACGTTAAACAGAAATTTATGAATCAAAGATTGAATGCAATACCTTAAATGCTAATAACTCTAGGTTGGCGGTAGGATTTTTAAATTTGCTCAAATATGTGTCTGACTGAGAAATGGGGCTTATGGGATTTGCGACCAGTGTAGATACACATAATCCGCACCAGGATTCTGCACTGTTCACCATTGCATCAATGAAATCTCCATCATGCTTCTAACAAAAGGCCACATCATTATCAGGCTACAGGAGTGTACTATTTGATCAGGAGCTACACTGGTCACAAATCCCATAAACCACATTCTCCAGTCACAGCCACCGGTTAAAGTAACGGACCAATACCTATAAATACATTAAATATACCTAAAAAGATCAATAAGTGAAATAAAATAGGCTAAACAAATTATTTACTCCCATATATCACACATGGAGTAAATACATTTTGTTTAGCTTATTTTTCTCTCACTTATTGATGCTCTTAGGTATATTTAATGTATTTATAGGCTCCGTTACTTCAACCTGAGGTCACAGCCACATATGTGTAAAAGCATAGTAAATATATTTCTGACCATTTCAATATCTAGTCCTTCAAGTGTCACATAATCAGAAATGTACAAATGTCATTCTGTCCACCACAAGAATGAGTCACCGATTGAAAAAATATTGACAAATCTTAAAACTGCACAAGTCAGATTTGTGTGAATAAGATTCATTCTCAATTCCATCAACACAAGAAGTAACATGTCTTCACGACACATCCTTTCAACAGGTTGATTAGATGATTAGAGCAGAAATCAGAAATCAGAGTTATAAGAACCACACAAACACTGCCGCTGGCATGGATGGTACTCCGGTTAAATGGTTAATTTTTTGTAACTGAACTTGTCTTTCTGAAGCTCTTCCTCGAGGTTATATTTTCAGATGTCGCTGATCTTAAGATGATGACAGTCTGTCATGGCGACACTATATTTTGCTTCATGTAGGTCAGGAACTGGATCAGTTCCCATTTCGCGAGTGTTTGGCAACTTGTTGCCCAGGTGGAGTAGTGTCTTCGGGCAGCGATTCTTCTGGTGGCCTTTGTCCTTCAACAGCAGAATGAGAAACAATTAATTTCCGCCTTATCTGCTTCTTCTGAAACCGCCCATATACTATCTCAATAGCCCTGCTGGTGTCTGCCTCGACTGCAGGGTGAAGTTGAAGAGGCTCGACGAATAATCCAGATGGCTAAGATCTGTAGACGGCTTCCCTGAAACAAACAATCAAACACTATTATGTATATGGTTAGCCTTTTATTGAATTTCTTACCAGTATTAACCATTACTCAGCAAATGACTCCACAACTTTCCAACATGAAACAGTGCTTAGAGAACTACATCCCACCCGGGCATCAAACTCACAACACTTGGATAAATGTGGTAAGCGAGTAAGCCACATTGTTCATAGTTGTGAACAGTAACTCTTGAAATCTACAAACGTACGTACTGTCCGTAGCAGAGTCACAATGTACGTTTCCATTCATAGTCTTCCTCTGCAGAATAGTGAATAATAGATCTGGTTCGCAAATTACATGTAGCAGCTAAAGTTGGGGTCCCATCCACAAGTTGAAGTAACGGACCGAGGTATATATATGTGTGTGTTATAGAGGGAGTAACAAAACTTTTTTTAGCTTTTTTTTTCTTCCGTTTATGGATGCTTTTAGGCATATTTAATGTATTTATAGACCTCGGTCCGTTACAATGTACTTCAACCTGTGGTCCCATCTAGTAGGCATAACAGTTTGCCTATAAGAATTAAATAAGTGTATAATTGTGTAACTACGGTACATGTATTCTGCCAGTTTTAAAAATTACGAGTGCAGGCCCACTATACACATATAATCATTTAGTAATATTGATTTTACTGATAGTGACTCGTGGTGGTATCAGGCTATTTTGATATGCAAATGAGACATGACATTTTTAAATTAAATTTATACCAATTAAATGTGTCACCCAACGAAATATTTGTATTGACACATTATAAAGTACGATCATAGTGCACATAACAAAACTAAGCAGACAGAATATAGTTTACATTAACCTTTAATGGAAACACGGTTAACGCCCCTGATATCAGTGACGAAATTCACGTTTCATATAAAAAGAAAAAGTACATGTATTTTTTCACGTACATGTACAAATGGGGGGAAAATCCCAAAATCAGAACTGAATATTTATAATAACAAAACTATATATTCAGCGCTGAAATCAGAATAATCCTGGTCTGATGCCAGGTCCTCACCACACCAGAATCACTTGGTCCCTCCCAAAAGCAGTAGGATAAGTAATAATCTTACTACTTTTATAATGGGCAATAACCCAATTCAACTCTCAGGTAACAAAAGAGCCAAAGATAAAAATGTACTGAAGGGTCAAACCAGGCAAATAGTGATTCCTATATGGAGGAACCACTACCGTTAATTTACGTCGTCTCGTTCTCCCGACCACCACCCACGTAAAGTTTTGTATTACTTTTATAATCGTTTTTTTTTTCAGATGGAAAATATACAAATTAGGTCACAATTAACAACTGAAGTGTAAATCAGATCTGATTAGCTATTCTGTAAGAGGAAACCTACATATATCATTTATTTGTTTGTTGGGGTCTAACGGCCTATCAACAGATGCGGTCATTTAAGGCCGGGTCAATGGGTTTAGTAATAAATCCTATATATTACCTGTACAAGTACATGTTCAAGTACATGTACAAATGGGGGGGGGGGGGTGGGGGGGGGGGGGGTGGGGGAATCCTAAAATCAGAAATGAATATTTACAATAAAAGAACTATATACTCAGCCCTGAAATCAGGATGATCCTGATCTGATGCCAGGTCCTCGCCACACCAGAATCACATGGCCCCTCCCAAAAGCAGTAGGACCAGTAATAATCTTACTACTTCTATAATGGGCAATAACCCAATTCAACTCCCAGGTAACAGAAAGAGCGAAAGATGAAAACGTACCTGAGGGCCAAACCAGGCAAATCGTGATCCATACGTATTACTTTTATAATATTTTTTTTCAGATGGAAAATATACAAATTGTGTCACAATTAACAACTAAAGTGTAAATCAGATCTGATTAGCTATTATGTAGAGGAAGGAAGCCTACATGTATGAATGGAATAGTAACTCTGCTACAGACGGTACAGGAGTAGCTAGATAGCAAGAGTTATTATTCACAACTACAATAACATAGTTCAATAATAATGAGACATCAGTGATTCTATATTTTATGTACATATTGGTGTCGTTTTTCTAGTTTCGATGTAGAACCAATAATTCATTAAACTGTGTTTATTCCATTGGGTGACAGTCCAGTTGTTACATTTATAATAGTATAGCCAATTGTTCTCGTCATTTTTTTAATTTGATTTCCACTTCAAGGGACCAGGGGTCTCAGAAATGTAATTTCCGTTACGTACATTTACAAGACGTAAATATAGCTTTACATTTACATTTTTTTCTTTTCAACGGCATAAAACATACAACTGAAGGGGCATCTATTTAGAAAAGTGTCAAGAATATGGTAAGCTAATTGTATTAGTGCGAAACAGAGAAATTTAGTAGCAAGTCGTGGAATTTCTCATTTATGGTAACCCAACAACATGTATTTAATATGAATCAGTAAAGTTAAGCAAAACAAAATAGCTTGGCAACTAACAGAATATGCCGTGTTTTACCACATGTACCAAACATCGTTATAAAGCTACATTTAATTAATAGCACAGCCTCCAAAAATATGGGCGTAACGGCAATGATTATGTAACGGTAATGACAAAACGTAACGATTAATGACTTTCCATATTTAATTTAAAATACTAATACAGGCATATATAACAAACATATTTATACTTTGAATCTGCTGTACAATATAACTTCAAAGTTAGAGTTTACTTATAATGTGAATTTGCCAATATAAACCCACCACTCCTTGAAGCTGTGTCTGTTTTTGTTGTTTCAGAGCTTTTACTAATTAAATCCTGATATATAAATGTTGTAGGTCTGAATAAATGTGCCATTACTGACCGACAACTGATGGGACCTGGTTTATATCTAATTGACGTGTATAAACCGTGAACGGTAATGATGCATGTAATGTGTAACCTTAAAATTCCGAATACAGACCGGCCTCGTTCTCGGCAATGACTTAAGTTGTGTTACCACCGTGTTTATTTATAAATCGGGCGCCCATAAACAGTGTTCATTGCACAATTTAGTAGCTGAGAGTGGAAAGGGAGGTTACTCTGATTTTACATTTTTTGTTCAGCGTAACGGTAATGATTCGATTTCGCGGGACAGCTAGTATACAGTACTGATACATTAACGTCAGTATTTTTGACAACAAAAGGCAAATTTATTGCAGAATAAGTTTAATGTCAATGTTAAACTATTTTAATTCAGATGCAATGTATAGTAAAGTACAAATGGACAAGATTTGAGAATTACGGGCTTGTGAACTGTGCTGATTGATGATCGGGACATGCCCATTTGGTGACCATACATATGCCAACAACAGAAAATAATAACTAAACACACATAAAAAGAATTGTAAATACTGTTTTCTTAATGGATTGGTATTATACATATTTTCTTTACTGAAAAAAAAAAAAAATTCCTTATAAATTGTGTGATTTGTCAGTAAATTACACCGGGACACCAGATGTACATAAAATATAGAATCACTGACATACATATCTGTACATGTATCAAACCAATGAAAACTGACATTCTGATCTGCATATAAAAAATGTCATTTCGGCTAATTCTGCGCACCGGCTAATGCACAATTCACGTAATGTTTTGCCCAGCTTACTTCAGAATAAATTATGTTGATTTTGGAATAAATCAGCTGATTAACGGTATACTTTAGAAGTCACAATTTTATCTCATTCCGATAGTTTGGTAAAAAGTTATTCAGAACATGGTCAAAATGATTAGTGGTCCTGCTAAACTAAATGAATAGATCAACAACAGACCTGTTAAAAAAAGCTTCACAAACCAATAATACACATGCAAATATACCGACATTGGTTATCATTTTATTCCCGTATTATTCGCAAAACTCAAGGACAAAATGGACTGATATTTTGATCAAATTTGGCTGGGTCTCCGCTAGGCGGATACAGATAATAGACGACAGATGAAATAGTAAAAGCCATCTGTTTAGCCGTGATTATCTCGGCTAAGAACTGCCTTGAATGTTCAGGGAATTTAGACTGAATATGGACATTTTCACGAAAATTATTATTAGGTGCGCAGAATTAACAGACACGATTGTAATCCCAACAAACATACAGACTCCACCCCCGCCCATATTTCGTGAGGTCATCCCAATGAAGCAAAGAAGTCCCTCATCACCACCCCAGACCAAACATGGGTACCCTGTGTACAAATAAATTTTAGGAAGCCCGTGCACCCACTGCAATACAAATACTTAATACAAATACTGCACTTCAATTTTTTTACTTGTTTGGTCACTGTTGTTATAGTTTTATAAATCGTGTAAACACGTGACTTTCTGAAAACACTTGTCTTAAGAAAACAACATGAATAATCAGACATGTAAAATATTGGTGTGTGCAAAGCCACATACACGGTGCGAAGCCGGGTACACTTACTTAATAGAAATACTGCACCGGCCTATATTCATGATATTTCGGGGAAAAGTCACCGCTGTGCAAATGCAGTGTACCTGGATTCATTCGCACACCTCAATTTTTTTACTTATTTCATCACTGTTGTTACAGTTTTTTTAAACACATTTGACTCTCGGGGTGGGGGGGGGGGGGGGTGGGGGGGGGGGGGGTGAGGGAGAATGAAAGTAGTGTCTTTTTTAAGTGGCTTTGGGGGGGGGGAATGAAAGTAGTGTATTTTTTAAGTGGCTAAAAGCCTATATAGACAATAGATAACAGATAATAGCCTAAAATTTTAGATAATGAATTGACTTGTTGGACTGAAAACATATATTCAAAGTGAATCTACAAGTATCGAGGTGCCACAAACACACAGAGTCCGAGATGCAACATAAATTAGAAATTAGCTATTTAAACAACAATTGTGGAAACAACATTGGTCGCGAAAACCAATGACTCGGCACATGTGTGTGTATTTTTTTGGACACATTAATGATTGTTTAATAAAAGCACAGGCAATGTTAAATATTCCCCACCCACTTGAATTCATGTTAGATTGAATACAATGGAATTATTTTAGTAGCCCTGTGCCGGCTGTGGTTAAAAGTGCTGTCGAAGTCAGCACGATTCAAATATTGGTCAACAGTAATAAAGAAATAATTCCTACCTGGAACGAATGTTTCGTGTCTGGCAGCTAGGTAGTAGTAGTAGACTTATGTAAAATGTAGGTCAATTATTGATGCGTCTTGGCTGTCGCCGTATTGTCCTCTCATTCTCAACTTTAGCAAATTTGTAGAAATGTACGTCTGTAGCATTCACAAATCGTCGAGTACACAATGAGTATCTGTATTTCCGTGTTTAGAGCTTATAAATCAACAATGAAGACAGCAATCATTTCACGATGACCAGTACGTGTAATGGCAATATGACCAATCATTGTAGTATTTTTATTTTATTTTGTTTTATCTTATATTTAAGGGTACTCTGTACAGTTGGGTTAGGGTCAAAACGTACCCGAGTCAAAACGTACCCAAAACAAAAAGGTCAAAACGTACCCATGGTCGGGACATTTTGACAGTGTGCTTTCTCCCTGGATCAGCTGGGTGAATGTGATCATGTGTACCCCGTACGAAGCCGCCGCGTTTCTCCAAGACGGTAGCTGGACACCTCGCCCGTTTGTTACGTACGCTGCACCACCAGGTACGACTGTCGTCCCGAGTGACCTTCACATTGTAGGCGTATCCGTGTGAGTCGAGTAACATATCTTTGCCCTTGGCCGTACCTCCAACCACGATGTCGTATGTTGTAGGGCTGTCGTCTGTTGTCGTAGATACATCAGGATTATCATGAACAATGGAACTTTCGTCAAATACTGATGGCTGTCGAATGGAGTCGGCGATGTGGAATGAAGTCGTCTCCATAGTGGTTTGTGACGGGGTCATAGAATCATCGGCGGAAACTTCTGATATCATAGAATCGTCGACGGGCGCAGCGATAGTAGTTTGTGACGGGGTCTCGTTTGTGGTCGCAGTAGGAATTTCCGTCGTCATAGAATCATCGGCGGAAACTTCTGATATCATAGAATCGTCGACGGTCGCAGCCATAGACGGGGTCTCGTCGGTTGAAATGTCTGATATGTCCCGTGGATCTATGTCTTCTTCTGTGATGTCCATCGCAGTTGACAATCGCGTACTCTCCAAACGCGGTAGATGTGATAACATGGTACATCGCTGACAAGTGAAGTGGAAGTCGATGAGACCCTTTCGTAGTCGGATGTACTTGTACTTAGTCAACCCTGAAATGTGAAACACGTACAATGTAATTAGATGTTCAGGCTATTTTATTTATAGTATATATGTTGCTTGTGAAAACACGTACAATGTAATTAGATGTTCAGCCTATTTTATTTATCGATATATGTTGCGATACACGTAATATAAACATGTACAATGTAATCATATGTTCAGTCTATAGTATCATTATGTTGCTATTAGCTCTCGTAAGACACTCGTGAGACCATGTTCATATATCGCAGTGGTAAATAAACTTAATAGAAACACGTACGATATTCAATTGCAAGACCTAATAAGCTTAATTACCTAATAAGCTTAATTACCTGTATCTCCACATGCACGGTGCTGCCATCCACCACAAGCGTCGCAATCTATGGCCTGGTGACGACCACCCCACGACCCGCTCGCAATACAAACATAACGAAGTCATGTTAGAGTTTGATATTTTCATATCTGGGACAGGATATTTTATATCAACGTTATTTAACGAGCGATTGAAATTAAAAATAGTTGGTATGAACTCAATGATTAGTTGACAAGTATTCACTATAATCTCTCTTTGATCACTGATTGGTAATTGGTTTCCGCCGTACACATATCCATTAAGTAATCATTAAAGCAGTATACTCTCTCTTTGATCATTGATTGGTTTCCACATTAATCCCATTAAGTAATCATTAAAGCAGCCACCGCATATCGGTAATCACTTTCATCCAGAATTACACTTTTAATAATTGAATGCTAATTGTTTTTCACACGTAATTTAAACAGACATTCATCACACGAGTGCTTCTGGTCATTGATTTCCAGTCAACTTTCACTGCTAAAAAGATAACTAAATATGAAATTTTTGATTATTAAATGAAATATATTGATATATAAATGGGTAAATTAACCTCACAAATGCCAAAAAGATAAATAAAATGTGGATATATTGGTATAATATATTGATATATCGAAGGGTACGTTTTGACCCGACCATGGGTACGTTTTGACCCGACCTTGGGTACGTTTTGACCCGAGATATGGGTACGTTTTGACCCGATGCCCAAGGTACGTTTTGACTCGGGTACGTTTTGACCCGAACCCGTACAGTTCTTTAGTGTTTAGCGGATAGCTAAGAAGATTATTGCTGCATACGTATTTAAAGTAGAACATTTGGACAAGTACCTGGTACCAATAGACAGGAAAAAGTGTCTTCTTTCCAAATTGGGTTACTTTTTTAGTTTATTCCAATTTTGTCCTCGCATAATTGATTAATTCCTCGTTTACCTAACGCACTGAATTAGTCAGTAACGGATAGCTTTGGTGTTTATCGGATACGTGTGCGACAGTTGCTGAGGGGGTGTCTCAAAACATTCCAAATCATGTATTTGTTTTGTAAATGACTAGGAAACATGCTTACATGCATATCACATTAACACTGATTAAATCTGTTTCATCATGTAATGTGTACATGTGTACATGTGTAACTGAAAAATAAAAAAAGTATTTACACTGCTTAAACTTTTTTTTCATCCCAATATTTTCTTGAAGTAATGTGATGGGTGGTGCCATAAAAACAAATAAATGTCGTTATGAGACTGAATTAAAATATAGAGTGATGCGGGGGGGGGGGGGGGGGCAGTGGTGCGCCGATTCCCGGCGAGACATACTGAATACATACATGGTGGTAAACCGTGTATTAACTGTAATTATTAATTAATAAATCATAGAGAATAACTTCACAAATGTACATGTAACATTACCCTTTGAACCTCACAATCATGTATAGTGGTAGTGGCAAACAGTGTACATGCAGATGAGGCGGCTCTTAATGATCAAAACGTCTCATCAGGATCTGCACTGTTTGCCACACATTTTCTATGAGTCCCGGCAATGATTCGAGTCCTGTGAAGGGTTGGGCCGATGTGGTGGCCGTAAACAGTGTATTAACTGTGATTGGTGATGGTGTCCATTGATGGACCCGCCCGTCGGACCCCCGCAATCTGATGCAGATTGGTTCATTCCGTCAATCCGCGAGGCACCGACGGGCTGGTCCATCAATATACACCATCACCCTGTAATTAGTAATTAATAAATCATAGACTATAATATCACAAATGTACATGTAATATAAACCCTTTTAACCTTACAGGCCTATATAGTGGTGTTGGCAAACAGTGTACATCCAGCTGAGCCGGCTCTTAACGAGCCGTCTCATCAGGATCTGCACTGTTTGATACACATGTTTTATATTTGAGTCCCGACAATGATTCAAGTCCTATGAAGGGTTGGGCCGAGGTAGTGGTAAACCGTATATTAACTGTAATTGGTGATGGTGTCTATTGATGGACCCGCCCGTCGGAGCCCCGCAAAATAACGGAACGAACCAATCAGATTGGCTCATTCCGCCAATCCGCGAGGCACCGACGGGCTGGTCCATCAATATACACCATCACCCTGTAATTAACAAATCAGACTATAACTTCACGAATGTACATGTAATATTAACCCGTTAAACCTCACATGCATGTATAGTGGTATTGACAAACAGTGTACATCCAGATGAGCCGGCTCGTAACGAGCTGGCTCATCAGGATCTGCACTGTTTGCCACATATTTTTTGTTTAGCGCCAAAATCTGATAAAAAACTGATCATGAACATGAACCACCGGATACGGCATTAAATATAATGCCCTGAAATCGCATATTTTTTCCAGCAACATTGGCGTAGTGAAAATAAAACAAAGTCAACACCCCAGAAAAAAAATTGGCGAGGGAAGGTGCGCACACATGTGCTTTTGTTATTTTTCCAGCAGCATTGGCGTAGTGAAAAAAAACACTAAGTCAACACCCCAGAAAAAAAAATTGGCGAAGGGAGGTGGGAACACCTGTGCTTTTGTTATTTTTTCCAGCAACATTCGGGCTGGAAGAGAAATAAAAACAAAGTCAACATCCCAGAAAAAAATTGGCGAGAGGAGCTTTTGTTATTTTTTCCAGCAACATTGGGGTTGGAAGTAAACAAAAAAACAAAGTATATTGGCGTCGAGTGAAAAAAAACCACTAAGTCAACACCCCAGCATGCGCCGACAGTTCGCCTCAACTTTTTACAGAAATTCAAACATACCGCAAAATGATCGAGTGTAAAAATCATAAAAAACAACGCAAAATCTGAGACAAGGCGGCTGCCTCGTCTGCCGCATCCTGGCTACGGGCCTGACCAGTATTATTTTTATGTAGGAATTGGCTCGAGGACCTTCCAAACCCGGGCATTTGAACCCAAAAGTGGCAGGTCAATGACCGTTGGCCCGTTTGTTTCCGAATTTACTAATATCTGCCATACAGTCGAAATATGTGCATTAAATGAAGGAGGCAATGAGGCGGTTAATTTAACCTAGGTAGTTCATTCTCCTATCGCACGAAGCCGGTATGTAAGACCGTGAACAAGGCTGAGTGTGAGTGCATGTGATATATGGAGACTCAGCCGTAACAGTGTTATCCTATATAATGATGATATTTGACGATTGGTCAGGGCATAACATATCAGGCCGGGAATGATCGATATTTGGTTATGCAAAGTATGATGTAATATGCTTTCGGGCCCAGCTATTGTAGTATTACGCGTTTGGCAGGTAAATTAAAATAAAGCCAGTAACAAATAGATAATGACAACACTCACTTCCTTATATTATACATGTATGTTATTAGTTCATTGAATTGTGGATATAGCAAACGTATATACCTTTTAAAAGATTTTATTTTCAGAATTACTTTTTATAACGTAACTATAATTAACCATAATTAACACGAAATATAGTATGACGTCACAATGAAAATACAATCGCATTTAACAACAAATAGCTGACTTTTTAAACGTAAATTTGTTATTGGTTGGTATATTACATTAAAAAAAAGTGTCCTGTTTCCAATAAATTGGACACATGACACTATGGCGTTTAGTAAAAAGGTTCAAATAATGACTATATGTGTACCGCGCGTTCTAAATGAGGCTCCATACGGGATAATCTATTTAAACTAAATTTTATTGGGAAGCTATTTTTTGCAAATTACATGCGTATTATTATTTTAATATAACCTATCAATGTTTACAGGTGTTAGCATGTTTCAATATTGAACTAACATATAGCTTGTTGGTATTGGCACACTTTCATTTTACGAAGTTTCCCGCAGCGAACCCCATTCGGCCCATCGACCGATTGTAATTATAGAACGCCTGTAACTATTCACGAGAATATAGGCGTTCTATGAACAAGTATTCAGTTGGCTAAAACAAAAGAAATTCTCAATATGTTTCCTCCAAGAACTTCACTGTACACAAGAAAACAAGGAAATGTGGAAGAAACAATGGGGTCAAGACATTTTCCTAAGTGGAAACAGCTCCAATAGCAAAGGTATTGGTATTCTACTGAATCTAACATCGACATACGAAATACTCGAACATACAGAAATAATACAGGGACGCCTACAGTTATTAAAAATTAAAGTAGTCGATACAACAATAGTACTATTAAATATATATGGACCAAATGAAGATGACGTACCTTTTTTTTCAAGAATAGAAAAATTAATTTTAGAGAATAATAGTGAAAGTATGGTTTTAGGAGGGGATTTCAGCAATGTATTAAATGTTGAAACCGATAAACTAAATGGAAATACAGATAGATATAAAAAATGTTCGGAAAAAATAAACGATATTATCAACAACAATGAATTATATGATATATTCAGAGTCAGGCATCTGGACAAAAAACGATTCACGTGGCATTCTAATCACAAACCACCTATATTTTGCAGACTAGACTATTTTCTTATAACAGCTAATATGCTAAATATGGTCACCGAATGTGACATAATTTCCGGATTTCTTTCAGATCATTCGGCAATTACTTTAACTCTGAATGTATGCGAAGCGGTTAGAGGAACCGGCTATTTTAAATTAAATAATAGTTTACTACTACAAACAGAATTTAAACAAAAGATAAAAGATACAATACACGAAACTGCTACCATCAATAATGGATGTAACCCAAACACTATGTAGGAACTAATAAAAGGTTCAGTACGAAATGAAGCAATTAAATACTCAAGTACATTGAAAAAGAAACAAAGAGAGGAAGAAACTAAAATAGAAAAAGAAATTCAACAATTGGAAAGACAAATAAATGAAAACCCAACCAATCAAGATGTAGCAGACAAACTTAATTTGGAGAAAAGTAAACTTGATAACATAACTGAAGAAAAAACAAAGGGAATACTTTTAAGATCAAAAGCTGAAAAAAAATACAAAATATTTCTCGAACATGGAGAAAAAAAGATCAGAAGAACGAACAATTAAACAGCTAAACATACAGAATAACATCGAAACAGACCATGCAAATATTTTGAATCATGTTAAAGATTATTACGAAGGGTTATATAGCGAGGACTTAAATTTAGATAATGACGATAACAGTTTCTTAAACACGACAGAACATAAACTAAATGATGCTGAAAAACAATCATGTGATGGTATAATAAATGAATACGAATGTCAATTAGCCTTAAAGGAAATGAAAAACATGAAAAGTCCTGGATCCGATGGTTTAACAACAGAATTTTATAAACTTTACTGGAGTGACATAAAGGATTATTATATAAAGTAGATAAATTACTCATATGAAAATGGAACTCTAACGGAACTTCAAAAACAAGGCATAATTACTCTACTACCAAAAAAAGATAAAAATACGCTCTTTATTGAAAACTGGAGACCAATATCACTTTTAAACGTGGACTATAAAATTGCAACAAAAGTAATAGCTAACAGAATCAAGAAAGTATTAAGCACCCTAATGAATGTTAACCAGACAGGGTTCATTAAAGGAAGATATATTGGAGAAAATGTACGAACCCTTATGGAAATAATTGAAGACACAAATGAAAACAATAAAACAGGAATGATATTTTTTGCAGACTTTCAAAAAGCTTTCGATAGTCTAAGCCATAAATTTATAATTAAATGTCTACAGCATCTGAACTTTGGCAACTCACTAATTCAATGGATAACTCTATTTTACAAAGACGCTAAAAAAAAGTTGTATCACAAATAACGGTCATCTATCCAATTTCTTTAACGTTAAAAAGGGCGTCAGACAAGGCTGTCCATTATCAGCATATATTTTCATACTATGCATAGAACTATTGTCACGTAAAATTAACAGTAACACAAACATTAAAGGTCAAACTCTTGGTGGGGAGGAAATAAAACAAACACTTTTTGCAGATGATGCAAGCTTTACACTTGATGGCACCGAACAATCGTTCAAAGAACTTGTTAGAACTCTAGAACAATTTGCAAATATATCTGGGTTAAAATTAAACAAAGGAAAATGTACTATTTTAAAATTGGGAACAACTAGATATAACACAAATAAATGGTGCAACAATAACTTATATACATGGTCTAATGAACAAGCCTCAACTCTAGGAATAACTTTTGCAAACGATAAAACAAAACTGCAACTACTAAATCTAACACCCAAAATTAAGTCATTCCAGAACTGCCTAAATAGTTGGAAAAAATGGAACCTAACACTAATAGGAAAAATAGCAGTATTAAAAACATTTGCATTCCCTAAACTGGTATATCCGCTGACAGTACTAGAAAATCCGTCTGATGAAATCATTAAAGAGATAAATAAATATATGTTTGACTTTCTTTGGGATGGAAAACCTAAAACCGATAAAATATGTAGAAAAACAATTATTCAAAACTACGAAAATTGTGGATTAAAAATGATAAATATTGAAGCTTTTTTGCATTCATTAAAAGCATCTTGGATAAAAAGATTAAAGGGATCACAGAATAAATGGAAAACAGCTTATAACAATGAATTGAACAAGTATTGTGGTGATTTACTGTTCAAGTGTAATTTTAATCAAGTTGATGCAAAACAGATAATAAAAAGGTATACATTTTTAGGTGAGATTATTACATCGTGGAGTAAAATTAACTTTAAACATATACACCCTGTCATATCAAATGAAATATTATGGCATAATACCAACATCAAACAAAGCAATACATTATTTTATAAAGATTGGCACGATAAAGGTATAATGTTTATAAAAAATATTTACGATTATAGAACAAAAAACTTCTATACATTTCATGAACTAAAGAATTTGTACAATTTAAGCAATGGAGATTTCCTAAAAGTACTATACATTAATAGGTAATATCAAAGATGCATGGAAAGAAACACTTAAAACAGAAAATATTGACACTGGCACACCTGAATATCTAATTTCGAAACTTTTAAAAAATAAAATGGCCAATAAGATGTTATATGACATACAAATCGATACAATGCGATTAACATATTACACACTGTCAAATGGGAAAATGAATTAAATATTCAAAATATTAAATGGAAGAAAATATTTATCTCACCTATCAAAAATACTATAAGCACAAAACTAAGAGCATTCCAGTACAAATACCTAATGAGAATAATACCAAATAACTCCTTCCTATTTGTATGTAACTTGAAACCATCAAACTTGTGTGAATCTTGTAATATGAACGTAGATTCAAATAAACATATGTTTTGGGAATGTCAAACTATCCAAACATTTTGGTCGGAAATATATGAATTATTGAAATCGAAACTAAATTACAATGCACATCTAAATTACGAACACATATCATTTTGTAATATTAACGTAGTATCTAAACAAAGGTCGGTTCTAATTAATTTCATTATCCTTCTAGCAAAATATTTTATATTCAAATGTAAATGTTGCTCAACACTGCCAACACTAAACTCATTCAACATGTATCTACAGAAAACAATCTTAATTGAAGAGACAATTGCGACAATGAAAGATAAACTGTTGCAATTTAATACAAAATGTAATGATTTTCACTTCAACTAACAAAACGTATACCAAAGTACCCACACATAGATATATATATATACTAGTAATGCCAAAAACGTTCTCTCTTTTTTTTGTTGCATTAACCAAGACCCAAACCCCCGCACCCATGTATACCCACAACACCCATACACATTATCATATAAAAACTCGTTGTTACATGTCACATATACTAAGACAAAAAAAATGTTCAATTGTTCAATTATTTTGTACACATAAATTGTAAAATTGTGTATGCACATGTATGTATTATATGTAACAAAGAGAATCAAAAAAATTGAAATACAAAAAAAAAAAGAAGTTAGAGCTATCCGTTTTTTTGGCGACACCCTGTGTATCGCATTACATTTCTGTTTCAATAAACTCATGGCCATGGATAGAATAGGGGCCCGTTTCACTAAACTCCGTACGACTAAAATGATCGTAAGTGCAAATTTAGGATCTTCTGGAAATTTCAATTGATGAATTTACATTTATTGAGCATAGGCTGCATATGTAAAGGCTACATATGCAGCATATGCTCAATAAATGTAAATCCAATAATTGTTTACAAGAACACATTGTTAATGTGACATTTACAGACTATCATAAGTTTGCACTTACGAACATTTTAGTCGTAAGAAGTTTAGTGAAACGGCACCCTGGCCCTTAAATCGATGGTACGCCAATTAACCTGTTCTAGAATATTACTTGTAAGTGGGACAAACTATTCAGGGTTGGGTATGACATCAGTGTTTACAGTCACATTCACATATCGTGATTTGGGATGGGTATGGCTTTACAGTCACATTCACATATCGTGATTTGCATTGCCAAATAAAAAAACCCAGTAAACAACCCAAATGTTATGGACACTTCTACTGTATTGGTATGGGTGATACTGAGACAATGCACCGAGTATGGCCCAGTTTGCCCATTTGAAGATTTATAACATGCATGTACTTGCCAAATTTATTTGAAAATATATGCCCACTCAGTAGGCACGACATGTTTTTTGTAGGAATTAACCCTTTCACCCCTAAGTAACTGGAATGGATTTGCATATGTTAATTTTGCAGCCAATCCAGTTGTCACGAACTGATTTTCAGACTAGTCCATTTATGATAAGGGGGTGATTTTGCTTTCAAGAAATATGAAAATTATTTTCAAAATGTGCAGATCCTGATGAGACGGCTCGTTACGAGCCGGCTCATCTGGATATGCACTGTTTGCATAAATCGCTATAGCGGTCTTTCGGGTTCAAAGGGTTAAATAAGTGTATACTTGTGTCACTATTCCACCAGTTCTAAACATTACAAGTGTCCGCTATACAGATATAATAATTTAGTAATATTTATTTTACTGATAGTGACTCTCGGTGGTATCATGCTATTTTCATATGCAAATGAGGCATGCTATTTTTTAATCATTTATACTAATTAAATGCGTCAAGCGAAAAAATAATATTTTCGACAGATTAAAAAGTATGACCATTGAATATTGAAAAATAAACACAGAGAATAAATAGTAATGTCTGTTAACATTTTATGGAAACACGGTTATCGCCCCTGATATCAGTGTGGTAATTTACGTCCGATATAAAATGTATAATAATGCCACTCAATACGTGGGATAATGGTGAATGCATGCTTATTTTACCAGAAAATGTCTCAGATGATGTCTCTGATATAAAGAACAGTTTGTGCCTACTGAGTGGGCATGTACCTTTAAGTTTGCACCATGTAGCTCATGTCCAATATTTGACGTTGACGTCATTTACGTCGTCAAATTTCCCCGTGACTTAATAAGTGCATATTTCTACATGCTATACACGTATTTATTATATACGTACTTTCGTTTCCCATTGAAACACAATGGAACGCAAGCTGTCAATATTTCTCCATATTGACGTCTCGTGAGTTCATATTGGTCAGTGCGTACCTACGTTTCACCTCGCAAAGTAGTTCCTTCTAAAATCACAACTACTTTTTTTAGTTTATTTATATTTTGTGAGGCACATATACATTATGAGTGAGGTACGTATTACGTATACATGTATACTAAAAGGGTTATTTGATTTGTATGTGGATATATACGGAACGAATTAATAACAAAAAAGAATTATACGTCCCCTGCGTGGCTCCGTATATATATGTCATTAGTTATAATATATAATACGATATCGCATGCTGCGAAACTCGTGCATAGATCCACATGCAAATCAACTAACCTATACATATATATTGGACTAATTTGATTCAGATGTTTTGGTTTCTCAATACAATATCCAATGATCATTTAGACAAATCTAATACTGTAATTACTACATGTGTACAGACAATAGGACGGGTGAGGGAACCTTATGAACGTCCCTCTAAAGCTCCAGTCAGACTCGGCTTGAGACCATCTTACGACCGCTTGCGACCTTGAAAATGATGAAAATCGCAAGAAATCGCAGGAAATCGTGCAACCAGTCTTACACAGTCGCGGACAGTTTCAAACACTTGCCAAATCGGTTGCAACAAGGTTTTTGAGCATGTACAAACACCTGGTTGCGATCAAAAGGTAGTATCTCAATGGGCTGCGACAGCTCGCCACTAGTTGGAGACACACAATTGCGAGAAAATACGCGAATTAGCGACAATTTTACAATTTCGTTACCGACCTAAAGTCAGTACTTTCAGTACTTTGATTTTCGTCGGTTGGATTCCGAAATAAATAGGATATTTTCCCTGACATTTTAGCGATAATGATTTCCCATGTGGCCTTACATTTGACCGAGAGACAAATGGCATTTTCTGTCACATTCATTAATATTTGAATATTATCTAGATAATTACTAAACTTAAACATGGTTAATGGTCATTTGATATACAATGTAGTATGTAGCGCCGCCAGACTACTGCAACACTTATATACAGAACTATATGTATTTCAGTAATGGCCATATGCCTTTCATATCTTTTCTGCAAGTACTGTGGGAAATACAGATGTGCATTATGAAATTGTTTCGAGACCAGCAACCTTGTGTTCTTTCAGAATCGAGGAGGATGGATATATTTTTACCCTGATTATATTAATTAATTATAATAGTGCTAGTATATGGATAAACAGATGTGGATTATGAAAGTGCTTATATACACCTGCCATTTTGTATATTAACAGACATAGAGAATAGTAGGTTAGTGCCGTGAATGGGAAAAAATATCTGGCAAGGCTCAGCAAACGGGATTGACGAGGCTCTGCCGAGCACATCCCGTTTCCGTGCCGCGCCAGATATTTTTTCCCATTCACGGCACTAACCTACTATTCTTTTTATCTCGTCAACACCTACAAATGGCTGTAAAATGCAAAAAATAGTATTGACTGGATATCAAAAATGTTTCACGGCACCGTGTTTCACGGTAAATACGCACTGTGTTGGACGGGATAAATGTGAATTATGAACTAGAATGTTACCTTGGGCATGTGGATTTCAAAAGTTTACGGGGGGGGGGGGGGGAATGCCCCCGGACCCCCCTAGCGCTATCGGGCCCTTCGGGCCCTCAACATTGGGCTCCACAATAATGTTCGGCTTCCGCCGCCTATGGCATACACTTGCACGAAGTTCTAATTGGTCACCCAATATTTGGGATGTTATTAGACAAATACAAGATGCAATCAGTATACAAATATGATGTGTATGTAATATTAATTCATTAGAAAGGCAGTGTAGAAAATATTGTATTAATGTATTATGCGATCACTCTAAAATAATTGATCAAAGTCGACGACCATCACATGTAAAATTCACACAAATAACAAAATATCCGAGTAGAATGGCTAATACCGCGTGTGTCCAAATTTGCACTTACGAACATTTTAGTCGTACGAAGTTTAGTGAAACGGCCACAGCTATGGAATTAAATTATAATATGCAGATACACATTGTGATAATCTAATTATATACACATGTACCCGCAAATGTGGCTAAGTAACATTAATGAACCGTTGGACATATGCTCATCATATGATTTAAACATAATTGCTTCCTAAATGTGATGCTATATGTGTATAACGTATATGTGACCATCCTCTCGTTACTGTATACTATACATCTTATGGAATGGCCGAGTCGGCCATCTTTGTGTGTTCCAGCCATCAGCCAGTTTCACCGCTCGTAGCCAGGTAAAGGTGACACACTGTGCCATTGTATGTGCATGATGCTATTTACATTGGCGATTTGTGTTGCTAAAAGGACATGCACACAACTGTCCAGAAAATTAACATATCTTACAGGTTTGTGCACTATAATTGATAGCAGTGTGTTTTCCTGGCTTTTCTACATATGCTTAGCTACATTGTATCATATATGCTACTTTGCATTGTCTGTTCAGTGTCAAACGCTACAAGAGGTACAACTGACTGATGGCTGGAACACACAAAGATGGCCGACTTAGTTGTACATGTATTTTAATAATATTTTATTGCAAATGTAACGGCATGGATAAAGGTGCAACAACCAAACGCAATGTTGAAATGCAGATGGGTTGGGCTACCAGTTATATCCCTTCCTAATGATGTATATGGTATCAATTGAAATAAGTCGTGTCTTGGCGGAGGTGACTCACAGCATCCCACCGATGCGGATACTTCGAATACAGGGTTACATGCATGCGAGTAGTGGTTATCTCCTCTGCCAAGACATGACTCGCATGACAATATCATCATTGAAGTTTTGCAATGTTCAACTAGATAGAACTATGTATGGAAGCGTCCTGGTGCCAATGCTATAATATGTCCTATTTCCTATGTATGAGATACTAACTCCTAAGTAGGCGATACTAAGTCCTAATTAGGTGATAATAAGTACTAATTAGGATATAATATCTCATAATTAGGAGATATCAATTCCTAATTAGCAGATATTAAATCCTAATTAGGAGATAACTCGTCATAATTAGAAGATACTAAGTCCTAATTAGGAGATATTATCAATTGAGTGTAAATACTATTGTAAGTATAACATAAACATATTAATATAAACATTAAATGTCTATATACATATGGTATCGTTTTATATTCCAAAATAAATAACCATACCATATATATATCCACGATATTTAATATTCTTATTCATTTAATAAGAATCATATACAATTTACAAAATAAGATGCGAATAGTTTCCCAAGGATTGTGGATTTTCTTTGGTGGGGGTTTGGGGAGGGGATCGTGTCTTAAGTTACATCGTTTCTAATAGTTATTTAAAACAAATAATCATACCATACAGTGTAGTGGTAAGGTTTTGTATTTTAAAACAAATAACTATTATAAATATACTTATTTGTTGATAATTTGTCAAACTTGCTATCCTGCACTGCGGGGGTTTGGCACTGCAAATGGGATCAAAATGAATTAAACTGTTGTTCAAACAAGATTTTTATTAGCTACAAAGACATGAAATGTACAATTTATTAGCACAAAAAACGAGACATCTATGGTATATACAATGTTAAAAGTCAGTATTAGCATATTTGTTTTTTATTTATCACATCCTTTTTCAGCACATTTGTATGACCGTCCGTCCCGAAACCTTAACGCTCGGGTAAATGTCTTATATTGTATAATTTCTGTTTCCTTGCACGGATCCGCTTGATATTTCAAACACGCATTGCTCTAATGGTCCCTGCGACACTTCGATCGTCACGCCCCTGCTACGCACAGGGTCAATGTCACATACTTGGTGCATTTGAAACCTTAACGCTCGGGTAAATTTCCGTCCGTCCATCCGTCCGCCCGCCAGTCAAGTGTGCGAAGCCATGTACACTGACTGTATATTTTTTTCTGTACATATTATGTTCTGATTTTGAGATTTTCCTTCTATCCATACACATGAAATATGGGATTTGACCCAGTTAACCAGCCTAAAATGACTTTAGCTGATTATAAGCCAGTACACACCATTGTATAAATAATAGCTGTTAATAATCTTGTGGAGCTAACCTAGTTTCAGTACTTTGATTTACAGGTGATCGCTGCCTCGCTGCCTCGCTGCCTCACTGCCTCATCAGTTATCTCACAAATATCAAACATGGTGTATCAGCTCTATACGGAGAATGTGTATTAATGTTTTGACAGGTACTGACATGTAAGTACGGAGCCCCGCAGGGGACGTAGATTTTTTTTATTAATTCGTTCCCACGAAATAACAATTCGTTCCTCAATTTAACAATATGTTCCCACGAATTAACAATTCGTACCCACGAAATAACAATTCGTTCCCACGGGAACAAATTCCGAATTAATAAAAAAAATCCATGTCCACTGCGTGGCTCCATAGCACTATACCGATACTGTGTATTAATGTTTTGACAGGTACTGACAGGTAAGCATTGCTCACAGGGATTGTCTCATCAGTACAATAACGCCAATTCATTTAACGTAGGTCGTTTCCTACGAAGCCCCGCAGGAGACATCGATTTTTGGCGGGAGACATACTGTCTCCACGCTATTGGGATCGTGATTCTGGCCGTTTGCACGGGTCTACTTTCGGAAGTGGCTCTCTGTTCATCGGGGGACGTCTCAATAGGCTCAATTTGCGTTCGCAATTAACAACAGTCAGGTGACATTTAAAGTCAGCGAGTGAACTGAAAGCAAGTTATTAATAGCAACGGCAATGCTCAACATTATGTGTAAAATAGTTGGCATGCCCAACTTTACTTTTGAAGAGAACACATTGATGTTATTGAGACGCCCCCCTACTTTCGGAAGTGGCTCTCTGTTCATCGGGGGACGTCTCAATAGGCTCAATTTGCGTTCGCAATTAACAACAGTCAGGTGACATTTAAAGTCAGCGAATGAACTGAAAGCAAGTTATTAATAGCAACGGCAATGCTCAACATTATGTGTAAAATAGTTGGCATGCCCAACTTTACTTTTGAAGAGAACAAATTGCTGTTATTGAGACGCCCCCCGTATCGTGTACCATGCAGTCGCAATGCGACGTCGAAGGCCATTTCTTTTTCATATTGTGGTTTACGGGCGATTTTCATAAAGCACCTTTGCTTCATCAACCTATTTGTGTTTAGAGCAGGCTGTATTTTGCAAACACCAGTAACTGATCAAGTTCTCCAAATTTGCAGATTGTACATCCAATAATCAACATCGAATATATTTCTAACAAGGAATTTCTGAGTATGCAAATTCACAAGTGGCTACTTGTCTCCCGCCAGTCAGTACTTTCAGTACTTTGATTACATAGGGTATATGCCTATGTATTGGCATCGCCTCCGACAGTTAGTCACGCCTCCGACAGTTAGCCACGCCCCAGACCCCTCCTCCCACCCATTCCCTCGATGCGGTGGTAGGTAGTGATATCTTGGAGTAACCATAACAACAAAATACATTGTGTTACTCAACGTTTAACTGTCATACGCAACCGCTAATTGAAAATAATATTATGAAAAACTACTTGCACTGCACAATATCAACAACGGATGTTTTACGTACAAAAATATATGGATTATTTTGTTGCGCGTGATTTGCCCCCATTTCCGGCACAAATCGCGCGGTCATCGCTAAATTTAGTAACAGAGTTAACTTCCCTCCGAATACTCTCCGAAACAAGCGACGCGTTTAACACGCAAACTACATCAAGTTTGACCTTTTTTCATTCATTCGGCTCATATTTAAGGTTGGAATTGGCTCGGACACCTTCCATACCCGGTATTTGTTTGACCTTCCGACAGCCTAGTTTTAAACTCACCCGACACCTGTGCGAAACAAAACTCGCACGTGTAGGTCTAACTGATGTTTAATCCTCATTCTCTCTCTCTATCGATGGATTTACAGCGGATTTTAGTGATATTCCCGAATTCGGCCTGATTGACATTTGTCTATGGTGGCCAATACACGCCAACATGAGTGTCAATTCTACGTTCAGGGAAGGGGGTCAATACGTCAGTATTTAAGGTGATAACTTACAGTCAGAGAACAAATAAATGACAGTATAAATGACAGTATAACACATCCAGCGTATCCACATCCCATATTAATGCAAGTACTGAAATACGACAAAAAGAAATCTAACAAGTTTGGGCATCTATACATTGAACATTTTGTCAGCGGTTTCCCCAATGACGTCATTTGTATGTTTTAATATACTCGATCCGGGGCCAACTATTTCATTCACAAAACAGAAGTAAACTTGGCGATGTACCGATAAGGCATTTTCATTTCAGGCGCGACACCGCTTCCGTGGCGGAATTACTGTAACTATTGCTCTTCAATCAGTTTTCAATATATCTATAATGATCATAGATATCTGGAATCTGTATGCTTGAATTGATGATGTCTTGTATATGTGTTACCGTATCTTTCTGATATTGCTATGCATAAACTGTAATGTTGTTGAATGTTTTGGTACATACTGTAGCAGTGCATACTGTACTTCAAGTTGTTCCATATCAATAGTTTACCCCTTAACCATTAAAACGCTGAACAATAAAATTGCCCTCTGCTCATTTTGTATCTTTTAATCTCTTTCAAAACCTGTTTTGGCAGCGCAGTAGAATCGTCTCAGTATGTTTTTGAGGAGAACATATAAACATATTTAAAACAGTAGACGACAATTGTCTTTTCCAGCGCTTTAAAGGTACATGCCCACTCATTAAGCCCAAAATGTCATTTATAGGAATTAAATAAGTGTATAACTGTGTCACTATTCCACCAATTCTAAACGTTACAAGTGCCCGCTATACAGATATAATCATTTAGTAATATTTATTTTACTGATAGTAACGCGCGGTGGTATCAGGCTATTTTCATATGCAAATGAGGTATGCTATTTTTTAATTATTTATACTAAAGAAATGCGTCACCTGAAAAAATAATATTTTCGACAGATTTTAAAGTATGATCATTGCACATCATACAATAAATACAGAGATTAAATAGTAATGTCCGTTAACATTTTAAGCAAACACGGTTATCGCCCCTGATATCAGTGTGTAAATTTACGTCTGATATAAAATGCATAATAATGCCAATCAGTACGTGGGATAATGGCGCATGAATGTTTATTTTGCCAGGAAATTTCTCAGATGATATCTCTGATGTAAAGAACATTGTGTACCTACTGAGTGGGCATGTACCTTTAAGGGTTAATGAAACTGCAACACCAACATTCAATCAATCAATCAATCAATATAGTTTAATCTTGTAGTACCCTATGCTCAGTACTTTCAGTACTTTGATTTTTTATTCATTCGTTCCCACGGAATAACAATTCGTTCCCTCAATTTATCAATTCGTAACCTCGAATTAACAGTTCGTTCCATCGAATGAGCAATTCGTTCCCTCGAACGAACAATTCGTTCCCACGATATAAAATTAATTCCCACGAATTGTTCAATTGAGGGAACGAATTGTTATTGCGTGGCAACGAATTGTTATTTCGTGGCAATGAATTGTTATTTCGTGGGAACGACTTAATAACAAATAAATTCTACGTCCCCTGCGGGGCTCCGTACGTTTCCAACTTGTTTTCATATAATATTTACCCTGACCAGTGTTCACAATCGCGCAGCTCGCTCGAGGTTGATATCTGTGTTTGCAATTGTAGAACAGTGTTTAGATCACAATAATGGAAAACAGTATTACTAGCCAGAGATTGTGTGCTCACATGAATGATTCCATATGATGCATACACAGTTTAGCATGCACAGTCGTGTAACATCATAGCACCGACAATAAACAATATTATATACGGACTTTCGTTTCCCATTGAAACACAATGCAACGCAATACGTCAATATTTGTCCATATTGACGTCTCGTGAGTTCATATTGGTCAGTGCCGGAACTACGCTTCACCTCGCAAAATAGTTCCTTCTAAATTAACACTAATTTGTTTATTTTATTTATATTTTGTATTGTCTTTGAAGCGCATACAAATTGCGAATAATGTACGTATATAATACAAATGTTATTTGATGTGTATGTGGATATATGCCACTCGTTCCGCCACGCAAAGTCGCGCAATATCGCACGCTGCGGAACGAGCGTAGTCCGATCTGGATCTATAGTATGCATCACATTATATGCAAAGCAAACCATAAATATATTGTTTTCTTTTAACTGGTAATCGCTGCTCACATGCTATATCCCATATAGTGTGCCATAACTTGGTCAGCATGCACAGTCGATGTGTAGTCTGATCTGCGTCTACAACAGTGTTCGCCTTATATAATGTACCATACTACAGACACAACACATTATTATTTACAGATGAACGCTGGTCTCATGAATTATCCCACACATTGTATACCCTGATCTGCCGTGTAGTCACATCTGGGTATACGACGGTGTTCGCAGTATTGTATAAATCACACTACACAGTGCAGTGTGATTTATACTATAGAGACTACATCTGGGTATACGACGGTGTTCGCAGTATAGTCCAAATCACAATACACAATGGAGTGTGATTTATACTATAGAGACTACATCTGGGTATAAGACGGTGTTTCTCAGTAACAGTAATATCACATACACATGCAGTGAGTTTATTTATATAGAGATACATCTGGGTATACGACGCTGTCGCTGTATATGTTATATCACAATACACAGTGCAGTGATTTATACTATAGAGGGACTATTGGGGAAGACTTACATGGGGTATTACGACGGTGTTCGCACGTTATAGTCCCCAAATCACAATAAACTACAATGGAGTTGTGATTTATACTATAGAGACTCATCTGGGTTTTAGGGTGTTCGCAGTAATAGTCCAAAATTCACAAACACCAATGCAGTGTGATTTATACATGAGACTAACATAGGGTTTACGACGGGTTCGCAGTATAGTATTAAATACATACACAGGCAGTGGGATTTATAAAACATAGACTACATCGGTAAACGACGGTTGTTCGCAGTATAGTATAAATACAATACAGTGCAGGGTGATTTATAACATAGGAGGGAAATCATCTGGGTATACGCGGTGTTCGCGAACAGTATAAATACCATTCCACAATGCAGTGTGATTTTATATCTATAGAGACTACATCTGGGTATACGACGGGTTCGCAAGTATAGTATAAATCCACCAAATACACAGTGCAGTGTGATTTTTACTATTAGAGACTTACATTCGGGTAATACGGGACGGTGTTGCAGTATAGTATGAAATAAACACATACACAGTGCAGTGTGAATTTTTACTATTTAGAGACTATTCTGGGTACGACGGTGTTCGCAGTATAGTAAATCACAATACACAAGGCAGTGTGATTTATAACATAGAGACTACATCTGGGTATACGACGGTGTTCGCAGTATAGTATAAATCACAATACACAGTGCAGTGTGATTTATACTATAGAGACTACATCTGGGTATACGACGGTGTTCGCAGTATAGTATAAATCACAATACACAGTGCAGTGTGATTTATACTATAAAGAGGGACTACATCTGGGTATACGACGGTGTTCGCAGTAGTAGTATAAATCACAATACACAATGCTTTGCTTAAAGTTGTGTTTATTTTAAACATTTTTTAGAGACTAATTTTTTTTTTTTGGGTTATACCCCGAGGTGGGGGGGGTTTTTTTTTCGAGTAATTTCGTTAAATACAAAACAAGTGAGTGTGAATTATAACATAGGAGACTTAACTCTTGGGTATTACCGGACGGTGTTCGCAGTAAGTCACAATCACAATCACAATGCAGTGTTGATTTTAAATTAGAGATCAAATCTGGGTATTCCGACGGTGTTCGCAGTATAGTATAAATAACAATAACAGTTGGCAGTGTGATTTTATACTATAGAGACTACATCTGTGGGGTATACGACGGTGTTCGCCAGTATAGCATTAAAATCACCAAATTACACAGTGCAGTGTGAATTTATACTATAGAGTATACATCTGGGGTTATACGGACGGTTGTTCGGCAGTAGAGTATAAAATCACAATTTACACCAGTGCCAGTGTGGATTTATACTATTGAGACTTAATCTGGGTATAACGACGGTGTTAGCGTATAGATAATAACCATACACAAGTTGCAGTGTGGGATTTATACTATAGAGACTACATCTTGGGTATACGACGGTTTGTTCGCACGTATAGTACAAATCACAATACACAGTGCAGTGTGATTTATACTATAGAGACTACATCTGGGTATACGACGGTGTTCGCAGTATAGTATAAATCACACTACACAGTGCAGTGTGATTTATATATAGAGACTACATCTGGGTATACGACGGTGTTCGCAGTATAGTATAAATCACAATACACAGTGCAGTGTGATTTATACTATACTGCGAATACCATCGTATACCCAGATAAGTAGTATAGAGGGAGTCAAAATGATACCACCTGCGGTGGTATCATGTCCACCCCTCTATACTACCCCCACCACCCCCGAAAAATCCAAAAATTGGTTAACGAGAAAATTGTATCCGACAGCAAATTTATGAATTTTGGAGAACATAATTTTGAAAAGAGGGAGTCAAAATGATATCGTAGTCCCAATTATATTGGAAATTGAACAGAAACACACTATCAATTATACCACTATTATTAGAGAAAATGGATAATAAAATACAATGGGAATTGAAAGTTTGTAATGGCTGTGTTGAAGAATTATACGAAGAATACGGGGGTTATAGTCCTATATATAAACTCTATAAATTGAAAACACTAGAAAATATCGAATACCTGAAATATCAGCGTAATTTATTACGCTCCGATAAAAACGTTGCATTTACAATATTATACCGGCAATTATGCGAACTATACAAGAGGCAAATACAAACATTAAGACGGATAATGCGCATAGGATATGAAAATAGGGTGTATTATATAACATTGTTAAAACCCAACGATTCGTTTACGAATACACATTTCTACGATATCGCTTACAAACATATTGAAAAATTAATATTGAACAACCACAACGAAAAATAGCAAAAGCCTCCACTCGTGCACACACCCCCAGCGACTGGGCAGATTTCTTAGCCGGCACCCAGTCACCGGGGTGTTGGGACCTTTCTTAAGCCCACGCATCTGTTGGCTCACAGTCTCGTTTTACGGGTCGCCTTTAACCCCATTGCCAATTCCTCTCCGAAACGAAATGAGAGAAACCCGCGAAGTAAGGCGAGCCTATGTGTGAATTTTGTTTCCGAAATTGCAAAGCTCTTAGGCAGAAATCTTTTAGGCCGGCACCTTTGAGCTATGCAATTACATCACCAAATTCACACATATTTAGAGACTGCTACCATTAAACAGACGAGACGGACGTCATACCGGATCAACAACATGGCACACACGAGATGAGACCAATTGTTGTAAGGTTAACAAACGTATATATGCTCATCAGTTTCCTATACAACATATAAATGGTGTGCAAATTATAATTATTTATAAACACATAGAGAGGTTCGCGAATTTCCGGGACGGTTCGTAATTTTATCAATTTTGTAAAAAATAATAATAATTTAAAGCTGTAAGCAAATTTACATAACTATACAACCAACATATGTAAAATCAATAGCCGAGGTAAACAGACGGCTATTTATAGCCGAGTGTATTTCTCCTTATCGGTGGTATGTAAACGACTATTGATTTATAGCACAGGTAAACAGACGGCTATTTATAACAGAGTGTATTTCTCCTTATCGGTGGTATGTAAACGGCTATTGATTTACACAGACGGTGTGTACACAGACGGCGTCTACACAGGTTAGTTATAAACAGTGAGGAGATTACAGCATAATGCTCGGATGAATTTGTTATACGATTACGGCGTAATTCACAGTGAAAAACACGTGTTGTATAGGTATGTAAAATTTGTTTACAGATTAAAAATTATTTTGGTGCTGTAACATTTCCTCTGACTTTATTTCCAAGTTTTACCCTAAATTTGTCCCAATCACTACACTCAATTTTGGGCATGGTGGCGCGCGCCTTGATTCTAATATCATTTTTTAATTCTTCATATCTCCCCATTTCTTCCACCACGGATTCAAACTCTAAATTTGATATTTTCTTATCGGCCAACGCTTTGGACACCATAACGTCGATGCTATTTTTCTTAGACCTAGCGAGAACGGATATTCTATCATGTTTTCTACTTTTTTTCTCGAGTTTTCCACCCGCCGCCCTAATTACCATACAAAGTATTCCAGATAAAACGGTAATTCCACTCAAAACCCCTGCAAGTGGAACCGTTACAACTGTAGCTAGCGTTACAGCAGTCCCCGCACCACTCATTACAGATAAACTTGCCAGAACCGTACTAAAGGCTTCAGCTATGTTCGCCGCGCGCTTATATTTTTTAGCGTGTCTTTTTCTATTTGCACATTCTCTAACTAAAATATCCTGCATAGCGACGATATTATTCAACCTAAAATCTGAACTTTTTTCGTTAATTGGATAAAGTGTTGATGGAGTGGTATTGACAATTGGATACAGTGTTGATGGATTGGTATTGACAATCGGAAGCGGTGATTCGTTCATGATTTTAAATATATTAGTATTTTACAAATTAAGTTCAATTAACAATGTAACAATAGTGGAAGAACTCGCGAGTTCAGCGATTTTCGTAACAAAGTTAATAACACTACCTTCGGAAAGTCTAATTAAATCGTCACCGGCGAACAAAATCACCGATGAAATATCTCCAGCGAGTTTATTGACTCCAATTGCCCGTTCTTCACCATCCACTACAAGATTTACGATGACCGCGCTCACAGGTTTACCATTAGCATTAACCGAGCAGACAGCCATTCGGAGAAGCGTACCTGGAGATGTCATGGTGTATCCCCCACATTTATTACTCGCTTTGGCACCGAACGAATATTCATATAGCGCCTCAGTCAATGATCCCCGCTTCTCAGCCCAAACTGTTATGACACGTTTTTGCGTTTTCAATGTTTCCACCAATCCGGCAAGCCCCCCGATAGAGGTATGAGCCTCAGCACGAATCATTTCAGAGGTATCCTCAAGTGCTTTGTTCGCGGCTCTACGAACACGTTTCAGTTTTTTTGGAAACTTCGGTTATTTTTCCATCTAGTTCAGTAAGTGATGCTTCTCTGTTGAGAGAGTCTTCTGAGCGCAACACCCTATACGCCTCTGTAAGGGCCGTCTGGTGGTCTTCTCTGTCTTTCTCAATCCCCAACAGGGCCTCTTCCCGAAATTCTGTTATTTTTTCACCTAGTTCAGCAAGTGCTGCTTCTCTGTTGAGAGAGTCTTCTGAGCGAAACACCCTATAAGCCTCCATAAGGGCCGCCTGGTGGTCTTCTTGGAGTCCCTCAATCCCCAACCGGGTCTCTTTTTGAAATTCTGTTATTTTTTCGTCTAGTTTAGTAACTGCTGCTTCTCTGATGAGAGAGTCCTCTGAGTGCAACAAATTATAAGCCTCCGTAAGGGCCGTCTGGTTTTTCTCAATTTCCAACCGGGCCTCTTTTTGAAATTCTGTTATTGTTTTGCCTAGTTCAGTAAGTGATGCTTCTCTGTTGAGAGAGTACTCTGTGCGCAACACTCTATAAGCATCCGTAAGGGCCGCCTGGTGGTCTTCTAGGGATTTCTCAATACCCGTTCGGACTCCCTCAATACCCAATCGGGCCTCTTTTCGAAATTCGGTTATTTTTCCTTCTAGTTTAGTAAGTGCTGCTTCTCTGATGAGAGAGTCCTCTGAGCGCAACACCTTATAAGCATCCGTAAGGGTCGCCTGATCTTTCTCAATATCCGTTCGGACTCCCTCAATTTTCGCCCGGGCCTCTTCCCCAACTTGTGCAGTCGCCGTTAGCACTTCTACTCTAACATCTGCTATACTACTGTGAATCCTGTTTGTGGCCTTCGATATAGTTTTATTGATCAGGGCCTTGGTTTTTATGGTAGTTAAAAAGTCGCTCTGTGTCGGGACGAATCCCCCTTCTGCCGGTTCCAAATTCTTTGAATCTGTCACCCAATCCCGATTGGAATTGGAAGAACTACCTGGTCCGTATATACTCATAATGTTGGTAATATGTAAATTACGAACATGCCTTTAATTCTAATTTTCTTAAAATTAATTTTATTAAAATTGATTAATTAATTTGAAATTTCGAGAACGACCGAAATCGGGTAATAGTTATTCAACTTTCTCGCTTGATCATCGAGAATAGAGACCGTAAATTCGTGGATGTGCCCCGATTCTAAAACTTTCATCTCGGGGTGTGGGAAGTCTAAGGTCACAGCCTCCCCAAAGAAACAATCACTGGCTTGCACGGTTTTCAGTAATGTGCTGGGGGATCCGTCTACCGTGTTGTACGATGTGTTCACCCGATCCAGGTGTACCCTCAGAGTTTTCGTGAAGGTGAAGTCCACCGGGTTATCACCGACGTACTCACCCGGGGTAAACACTCCTTTATTTGCGGAGTATATCTCTCTAAAACCGAGTTGAATACCCAACCCCGGGGAGACCACTACCTTATTATTAGGGCTGATGGTCATTGTTGAGAGCCCGGTAGCCTTCGATACTGTGAGGTTGATTATACCGTCAAGCTCTGAGTTGACAAAATCTTTGAGCTGTTTTATTCCCCACAGTCCGTGAGGCAGTTTTACACCGAATTGTTTTTCATCCTTCACATAATAAAACCCTTCACTCTTCCCCACATTCTGCCACCCAACCGTGAAGGTGATTGATCTGGGGCATACCCGGCGTTTTCCGCAGCAGTTGTCGATTGATTTTTGAAGTTCACAACTCTCTTTTTGAACATTAGTGATAGTAGCAAACATAATAATATCTTTCAATGGATACCAAAGCATTTAGCTTCAATTATAATGCAAAGTACGCGGTCGGAGGTAAATACACACAAAAAGACGCCGTTAACTCCCTTGTACACCAACTGTAACGGTCAGACCTGACAGGGGCTTTAGCACCAACTTTCCCGACATCTTTGAACAATATAGGTTGCCCAAGATTACAACAATGGAGGCCGTAAACGGGTGGAAAGCAACACCGATGCAGTTTTGGCAGAACCAAATAAATTTCGCTGTATGGTGCGCAACAGCCGGGTGTGGAGTTTCACATCAAGACCATCTGACATCCAAGAATGTCATGCTCCGAAGTGTCTACAACTTTCACGTGTATTATACTATTAGGAGGATTCTCAAAGAACTAGGTATTTCACTACCTCAAGACGACGGCTGGGATCCCATTTCCAGCACATACGACCGTATGGTGTTTGAAAGACTGTGTAACGAATTTAACGTTTCAAAAGACGCTGACTGGAGACAGAAAGCATTTCCTACCAGCACCGGACTAGGGGACGTTCTCATTCGGGGCCAGTCCGGGAATTGGACGCAGACTGATTTTAGACACGATCACTCCGGCGACCACATTGTCAGTCGGAACGCCGGGAATTTTGACCCCGCGACGATGACCTTCGGGCTCACGTCGATTACATACAGCAGGCTGCTGAGGTTCAGGACGTGTGGGGTACATTTATGTTAGATAAGGGTCTAGGGTTCACGCAGGCCGGGGTTACTCGCCTCAACGACTCCATTCGCACGTACGTCTGGGCCATCCTCGGCGCACAGAAGCAAACTCGCAGTTCTATACTGGGCACGGGAACGGCGTTTGATGCACAAAAACAATTCTTGGCACTTGTAGAGGACGCCATCTCAGCTAAGGTGGACCTGGAGAAGGCGATCCAGAATTATCAAGACGTTTTGCAGAATTCCAGCACCCCAGTAGACTACGTATTTGGAATAGGTCTTTATATGGCGCCGAGCAATATGATACTACGAGACGACCCGGTTGACGGTTACAATAATCAGATCGTAATCGCCACCGTCAACCAAAAAATCGGCCACAACGGGAACGTGAACGCGGATATCATCAAGCACAATCCCCGATTGAACACCAAGACGGTCATAAAAACCTCAAGTCAATCTCGATTGGATGCGCCTCACTCAACACAATCGGGATTGAAGTTGAACCCAGTTCACGAATTGAGTCCCCCCAAGTCAATCGTCAACAGTGTTGAGGAAACACCAATCGAGATTGGAAGCACAACACACGAGGAGGAGAACTATTAGCGCTTTGGTTTTAGGAACTCTCGGGCGGAGAATAGTAGGAAACAGGCGATCGCCACGATTAAAGCCCAAACATTATTGGCGAGCCATCCGACCGTTTTTGATAATACAGATAGCAAGAAGGAGACGATACCCCCAATGCAGCGCGGCAGCCAACTTTCCGGCTAATTTAGCCAGGAGACTGCCGAGGGATTTTAGTTGTTTTTTTTATCCATTCTTTGGCTCCACCGGATGGAGCTGGTGCTGGCGCGGGTGCTGGCGCCGCACCACCCGCGATAGATAGAACTAGAGACGATATAGATAGAATTAGGGTTGATATAATCATGGTGAAAGCTGTGAGGGTGGTTACTATCGTGACACCCTTCTCTCTGAACAGAGCGCGAAGACGCTCACTGAGTGTCGTGTCCTCGTGCAGCAGGACCCTCGAGATTGTTTCGCGGCTCCGACTTAATTGGCCGGAAAGGTTCACGGTTAGTCGAGGCAGCCTCCAAGCGAGCTTCTCTTTCGTCCCGCAACGACCGCAGGAGTTTGTTGATCCGCTCGGTATATTCTCTATCACCACGGGCTTCCCCAAGTTTTCTTTCTTCTAGCACGATATGTTTTTCCAGCGCCGTGAGTTTGGAGAGGTTATTGACCAGTTCGCCCCGGGTTGTTTGCAGAACCTTATCGAGTACCCGGAGTTCGCGAAGAGGTAACGGTGGGTCATTCATAGTCCTGAGTATTCCGTCTATCTCGCTTTCGTTGAGCTCCATTGTGTGAATAGCGTCGGTGGCCACTCGAGGGACCTCGCTGAGCTCGACAGCGTTTCGTCGGTAGACTGTAGGGCCTCTACAGCGCGGGCCGGCATAATTATTTTACCCCTCTTCCAATCCGTGAATCCTAGTTCGTTATTTATGATTTCACCACCGCCCCGGTTTCCAGCAATGGTGTTCAGCGATAGGGGTTTTCCGGTCCTCATGTTGACGATCGGGACATTTGATGCTTTTAGTCGCAACCTACCACGCAGATCCAATTCGAACTTGGAGTAGTCACGGCCGACAGATGGGACCACACCTTTTTCTGCCAAATTGTTGTAGTAGTCGTCTACAGTTGACTTGACTAATTCCTGACTTAGATTAACGGTGTAGGTAGAGCCACTTATTTCCTCCAATCGCGATTGAATTGGAACTGGAGTCTCTATGAAGGGTGTTTCTTCATCATCATCATCATAATCATCGACGTAATCGTCTCTGCCGATTTCATCCATGTCAATATCGTAATCAGCCATATTAATTATGTATTAAAGACACAACCATACGAGTTTAATAGAGTTACTAAATTATGTCTTCGAGTCAATACGGTCGCAAACTCAATCCATTCCGCAGACTGCGTGAGCCCCTCGGGGCAAAAGGCGTGAGACAGAGTGTCGTTATTACGAACAACCCATCGACGATCGACCAGAACCAGCAGCTGTTAGTCCGCTTCCCCAACATCGGAGTTAACGACGTCATTGTGCCGGGGATTGTTCACCTCGTTTTCACTATTTCGCTGACGTCGACGGACGCGGACCGAACCGTCGTTCAGAACCTGGGTCGCGCCATCGTCAAGAAGACCATGATAAAGATTTCTGGTAATGAGGTGATGTCGATCGACGACAGCGACGTCTACCATTGCTATCAGGACCTGTGGAAGACGGCGCAAGAGCGCGAAAACGCGGTATATCAGGGTATTGACACCAGCCGAAATAAGAACGTAACCAAACTTAGAATCGGGGCTGGTAACAAGGCAGATACCGTCGCGAGCGACAACGCGATCGCGGCCGCTTACGGCAACCGCTTCTACATCCCGCTCGACTTTGAGTTGCTGGAGAGTCACATGCCATACTATCAGAGTGCTTTGGCGGACCGCCTCGAATACGAACTAACGTTCAACGACTACGGCCGTGTTCTCATGGCCACCGACATGTTATCGACGTATACGATCGACAATGTTTCGCTGGAGTACGACATGGTCATGATGCCCGAACTCGCGCGATTGATCAGAACCCAGTACGCCGGGCGCGTTGCCATACTTTACGACCGAGTTCTTGGCCACCGCAAGATGAAGAAAGACAAAGGCGACACATTGTGGAATATTAATGTCAACGGCCCCACCCGCTCTATGAAAGGTATACTGATTCTGTTCGAGGATGCTCGGTTCGCGCTCGGTGCTAGAAAAACCGACAAATTCTATAACCCCAAAATCACAAAGGTCGAGGTGACGATCGAGGGAGTCCCCAATCAACTCTACAGCGCGGGTCTTCGCGCGCACCAGCAGTGGGACGAAGTCAGAAAACAGTTTGCTTCCGGCTCTAAGCGTTCCCCGGAGGTTGCCGCGGTTGCCAAAGACCTGCAGCTATCGGCCGTCTCCCTCGTGGAGTTCCTGACTACCAAATATGCATTATGGCTAGACATGCGAGCCAGCGACGACGACCAAATGCACGGTAGCTGACGCCAAGTTGAGAACGCTAGCGAGGGTGTGACGATCCAGATAACCAAAGAGGCGGATGGAAATGGTCCATTGAACGTGTACTTATATATAATTACAGACTCAACATCGAAGATGGTCGATACGTATCAGCGATCTACTGATTTTAACAATCAATACCAATTCACGATTGGAGATGCCCACTCTGCCATAATATGTGGGCAGACAGGATGTGGAAAAACGGTTTTCATCCTCGACTTACTCGAGGGGTCCTACCGTGGTGCCTTTCGACACATTGTGATCCTGTGTCCCACTGTGTGGCACAATGATACTTATCAGCGACGCCCGTGGATATGGACCGACCCTGAGGTATACGTTATTGACCCCGGCGACAGGCTTCACGATTGGCTGCGTGTATTCTACCAAAGATTCCAGGGTGAGCCCACCCTATACGTGATTGACGATTGTTCGGCCAAGGTGGCGATGACTAAAAAGAAGGACATGCTCTCTGAGCTCGCATTTTCTGGCCGCCATGCGAGGCAAAGCGTATGGATCTCCACTCAAAAGTACAACGCCGTCCTCAAGGATCTGCGCGAGCAAACGAAATGGGTCGCCCTCTTCCACTGCAAGGACCGAGACTCGTTCGATGAATGTCTTAGAATGAACGACGTTATCCCAACGCGCGAGGAGTGCCTGGAGGTTAGACAGATGCTTTCGAAAACTAAGCACGCCAGGCTTTTGCTAAAGACTGATCAACCAACTGCTTATAAAGTTATTAATTAATTTTAAGAAAATGCTGAACAATTTTAAGAAAATTAAATGCTGACCAATGCTTAACAAATATTTAACAATGCTGAGAAAATGCTTAACAATGCTGAGCAAGTGTTAACAATTTGGTGCTCCGCTGCGATCTTTGTTGCGAGCATAACGGTGATCATAAGTATCGGGTGGTGCGCTTTTATTATTTTTGTAATAAATACATATGTTAGACTTATGAGACTTGTCAGTATAGTTAAATTAATTTTAAGAAAAATGAAATGCGACGAACTGCTCGATCATATAATGGAAGAAACCTCAACGCCGACTGCCGACACAGTATCTTTCCTGAAAGATAATGAAACCTCAACTCCAATTTCGATTGGGTTGAGTGCCGATACGAATGAAAATGCTGCGCGACGAGAGCTGCTAGCTGCGCTGGTTGCTGGGGGACAATCGGAGCATTATCTCGGTAGGCGTCTCTCAGTTTGTCAGGTGGATAAGATGTCAGATGTAGAGGTTGATAAAATGTATGCGCGATACGAATCTAGGTTAGGTGCGGAGATGACAAAAATTATTGGATCAGCGGCTATTCAGTTGTACGCAACCGCCGTTAGTATACTTCTCCCTATACCAAACACCGCGGGGTTGATTCGCGATCTAGAGACTGACCCTTTTATAGGACACACTCTTAGAACAGCCTGCTGCTCAATTTATCACAAGTTTGGAATATACTTAGCTCCACTGACAACCGCGTTGACCACGGGAAAACACTGTCAATTTGGACATATATGCCCACGAACTATAAGCCCTAATATTAATATTATAAATGATGACACAAGACACAACTGCGAGAGTGACGGAACCGCAATCCCCGATTGCATCTACAACAGGGTTAGATTTGAACCCGATTGCACCTCCAACCCAATTGAAATTGGAGTTGAACCCGATTACACGACATAAAAACCCAAACAGACAGGCAGCTGGGCGGGCGGCGGCTGCCACCCGAAAAGTTAAACAAGATAAAATACTCGCCGAGCTTCGAGAGGCCAAACAGTCGTTGCAATCGAAATTGGAGTTGAACCCGATTGCTGTTGAAACAGCAAAACACCCGTTGGCAGATGTTTCTCCCCCAATCCACGAATTGGGGGAGCAATCTCCTACCCCCTATTACCTCAACATTTTTGAACCTACCTGGATCGTCCGTGGGTTGTTGGTGGTGGTCTGACAGTTGTTGGTGCCCTGTGTGTGTGGAAATACCCTCTATTACACCAATCCTTATCGAAAAAACAACCCCCATCAATTCATCCAAAAACAGTTACGAAACACCAATCGCAATTGGATGCGCCCCATTTAAACATTGATCGCGATCCCTTTTATATGCAATAATTATAACAATGGCTGAACAAGATGGTAAAATGATAGTGAATGCGTTTTATCACGGCGTGGTGATATCGGGTTTAAGTATCGGGTATGCTCAACTATCAAAGATGACCTTCGGAAGGTACCCTCCCAAATTGGACTTTACTGTGAGAGACGTAGGGATCGTGACCTTAGATATAATGTCCGCAATTTGGACCCGAGATTATCTAATTAGAGTTGGAATTCTACCCTCTAATATATGGAAATAAATGGCTTCGATCGCAGTAATAGTAGGTGGTGCGCTTGTAAACGCATTGGCGTTCAGCGGTAGCAACTTTATATTCTCGAAAATGAGAAGCCCGAACGCGGATGAGGAGCGCAAGCGCCACGATTTGACTGTAAAACAATTCAATATCGCAAAGGAAGCATGGTCGAAGAAACGAACCGCCCATCTGGACTGGGTCAACGAAGAGCTTCGCCGCGAGAATCACGCCACGCAAACTTTCCAGAACGTTGAAGAAGCCAACCGCGAGTACGCGCTGGCATATCCATAGAAAAGTCTCGATCCAATGAATCCCGAGCCCCGACTTTCAGATTTCTATGTACCGTCAGAGGCCCAAAAAGACCGCGAGATCGCGTTCATCATCGTGGGAATGGGTATGGTGGGTCTCGTCGGCTACTATATTCAATCGAGATTGAAATAATCAATAATTATTTTAAAACTTTTTTTTAAATATATATATATATATAGAACGATGTTAATTGACGAACTTTATTTTGCTATGATTGATGTAGGATACACGGCCCTTAAACACCGCTTACCTGGTGCAAAGAGTATGATTAGTCTGGCCCGAGATTCTCTCGAGACGTGGCGCGAGGACGAAAAAGCGGCCACACTTTTCGCAAAGCGGATGTTAGATTCTCCAGAATTCCCTCTCCTGTTCCAACCCAAACGCGATTGCGGCTGCAGCGAAATTTCCAACAAAGGTTTATTATTATCGACGCAGTTACCGGCCGATCTGATGAGGGCATGTTGGAGATTGTCCGATCTATTAGAATACTTCGCATACGATGGACACACGCAAACTTGATACCAAACTATCTGTTCGCCTGGCGCGCAAGCTAGCAAACACATACTACAGCCCCCGCGGCTACTGGAAGGGACTCGCGGCCATCAAGAACCTCGCGGCGGCGACCAAGGTTTCTGAAAACGCCACCAAGGAATGCTCAAGAAGCAGGCCATCTGGCAGATCTATTTACCCGCGCCTCACAATATTCCGCGCCCGAAATTCGACGTGCCGGCGCCGAACCAAGTTCACCAAGCGGATCTCCTGTTTCTCCCTCACGATCGCGTCGGTCGCAAGACGTACAAGTACGCAAGGACAATCGTTGATGTAGCGAGTCGTTATAAGGGTCTGAGCTGTTGGCCACTAAAGAGCCTAAGGAGGTGGCCGAGGCTCTTTCCCGAATATATAAGAGGAGTCCTCTCAAATGGCCGAATCTTCTCCAGGTCGATCCCGGCCGCGAGTTCATGGGCGCGGTCTCTCATCTATTGTCTAAACACAACGTTTCTGTCAGACGCGGACGCGTCAACATCCACCGAGACCAGGGAATCGTGGAGCGATTCAATCGAACCCTGGCTGAGAGGCTGTTCGGCCATCAATATGCCAAAGAGCTTGTAGACCCTCATACGCGATCGACCGCGTGGGTGGCCAGGCTGCCCGCCGTGGTCTCCGCACTGAATGGAGAGGTGACCAGATTGATCGACAAGAAGCCCGTAGATGCCATCAAGTCTAAAAGGGTGACGAGCAAGCCCTCTGCCGTCTCACGCGGGCGACCGTTGGTTTAGAGGAGCAACGGCTTCCATCGGATGTTGACGTCCGGTACCTCTATCAACCGGGAGAGCTCGAAGGTGGCAGCCGCCGCGCGACTGATCCCGTGTGGTCTCTCAATGTATATCATCTGGATATATCTATTACCAAACCCGATGAGCCCGTGCTCTACTATTTGACTGATGGTCCATCTCGTGGGTTTGTTCGCGAAGAACTTCTCGCGGTGCCTTCTGACACCCAGCTACCCCCGGATCTTTAGATTGTTAATTTTCTTAAAATTATTAAAGAGGTTCTGTATGTATTCCGTCTGGTAACACGCGTCTTTTATCGTAGTACGCCGAGAGTCCTAATTTTTGTTGACAGTACGTTTTCATAACACCGTCTTTCATTTTAAATCTTCTATTTTGTGCTACATCTATAATGTGTTTTCCATCTTCTGTAGTTTCACTTAGTACTCGTTTATATTTATCCCAATTTAAATTGTTAGTTCTCTTGGACATTCCTTTCGCAGAGTTTTTATTAATTAATTCTTTAGAATTATCAAAATTATTGGAATTAAATTTTTCTACGAAATAACACTTACTAGATAACGCTATCGCCCTATCTCCGCTGAATTCCATTTTGAAAAGTCCTGGCTCTCTTTCGCTCCATTTATCCCAAGCCAACCATTTCTTTTTTTCTTTTTCAAACTCGTCTAGTAAGTTAGGTCTAATCAATTCCTCTATTGTTTTTCCACTAACTCCTATATACATACTATCCGTGTCCATCTGTATTAATTCAAAGTCTTCTCTTTTTACTTATTTGTCTAGAAATTCGTAGTAAAATTCCAACATTCTCAATTTAGCTAGTTGATAAACCGCTATTCCGCAGTGGAAGGGTCTCTTTACTGCACACCGGGGTTTTCGGGAAGATATTTCGTACGCATCTCCTATCTCTTCAAAATCGTCAAAGAATGCAGATCTTAACGCTTTGTCAACACAAGTTTCGTCTTGTGTATATGTCGTATTTAAATGTCTCTCAGTTGCCTCTATCATTTTTCCACAACACGAGTTTCCTAATAATTTCATTATGTCGGCTACTGGTTTCTTATTTGGTTCTACATCCCCCGTTCGTCTTGCGGCTGTAACTTCTTTTGCGAACCATTCGAAGGGTTTACCACTAATATAATCTAAAACACGATGAACTCCCGTTATTCCTAGGCCGTGTTTTAAATACCATTTCAACAGTGGCGCGTACAGCAGCACTTTAGTGGCGGTCATAGATCCCACCAATTTTTTTCCATCTCCTCTTGTTCGGCCAGTATCTTTTAAATATTTTAACATGTGTGCGGGAACTTCATCAACCTCTACTTCTCTGTTTATAAATATTGGGGACATTTCAGAAAACTTATCTTTTAAGTTGTGTGGAACTTCTATATCCACCTCCGCAAACCCAAACCAGTCTCCAGATAAAACTCTTTTACAAAACTTTTTAATAAATTTAGGGTTATGTGGGGTATCTATATGGTGTATAGTTTCTCTCCCACACGGCATCTCTTTATTTAACGTAGATAAATATAACGCGTTTGCATCGTACCCCAAAACAGCCTTGCAAGGTTTGTTAATTCCTGTGGAATTAGATCTAATATTTGAAACACCGACTTCTGCATATCGTGTAAATATTATTGATGGACCACCAACTAGAGCGTCTTTCATCATTTCGTATGTTTCTTCTTTTGGTGCATATAGAGCATCCTCCGGTATAATAGTCTTTGAAGATTTTTGTTCTTTAATGGTTCCTCTCAATAAATATTGTATAGCTACTCCAGGTAGTGTTACCGCGTCTTTGAAAATATCCACACCTCTGTGTTTATAAAAATAAAATTCACACATTTTTCCCACCGCTTCTAGGAACGGTGCTACATCTAAATCGTTGTAATATTTCAACCAATCTCTGAAAGTTTTCATATTATTTTCTTCGAAAATTCTACGACATTTACTTAATTCTGTTTCATCTATTAACATTTTCCCAGATAGTTTGGAATACCAATTCTCTATATCCGGTAGTCCTGGGTAATCCAGTTTGTCTGGAGAATCGAACCACTCGTAAGGAAAGAAAGATTTCTGTCCTTTGCAGTCGTAGGCTTTTATCCAACTATCGTAACTTACACTAGGTCCTAGATAAAGTATTACATCAAGAAATCTAAACTCTGGAGTAAATATAAATATTGTTGCGTTTGCACGTTTTCCGACCATTACTTTCTTTGTTGTTGATGCCAGTTCGCCTACTAGATATTTCTTTATTAAGTTTATATCGTACTTACTGCTGTTAAAACCTATAACCGGTACTTGATATATCCACTGTTCGATCTTGGTGATTTGGTTTTTACTTAAATGTTCTGTATTAAGCCCATATCTTAACCACATTTCTTCTCTTATAGCTTTTCCCCTGGCTTTCAAATCTTCTACGAATTTTTCTATAAGTTTTGCAGGATCTTTATCACAAATATGAGTTACTGTTCCTGAGAAATTATCTCCTATACTAACGCTTACCGGAACGTGCTCGGCCTCATCTTACAAACTTCCACTTTGTATTTGGTCTGTCTATTTTATCGGACATTATTCGTGTTTGCTCCTTATCTGACAGCCATTTTTTAACGGTTTTCATTGATGATAGTGGTTCGCTACCGAGATTTTTGTGCATTATTATAGTTATAGGTTTTCCATTTTTAATTTCCTCCATATGTTCTAGCTTGTAAGAATATGAATATCTCAAATAAAAATTGGTTGTTAGATACGGAGCGAGTTTATCGGACATGCGTTCAGACTCGTTAATGTCAATGTTTTTACGAAAGGATAATGTAACTACCCGTCTTCCATTTTCTACCTTTTCCAATGTTTCATCATGAGCCCCAATATTTCTTCACCTTTTTCCACTATAGCGCGAACTATAGATCTTTTCTTATTATTTGGTATTGGGTGTCTAATTTGGGGCAAATTATTGGTGCTTGAAGCTTTTATTACACTAGCCCTTAACCCCGCAATACTTTCTTTTTGAATTCTGTTACCAACTTCCTCTGCTAGTGAGAGGTCTTTAAAGGCTCCTCGTTTGTGGGCGCGGGTAAACCGCTTCATAAACGCCTCATTCTTTGTGGAGTTTATCAGCTTTGTCAACCCCCTAACTCTCAACCGTTTACTATAAGTAATCCCTAGAGATTCGGCTTCTCTTCTCAAACTTTCTATTTCTGCTCTAGTTTCTGGCGTTATCATATTTTCTGTATATATAACCTATGAAATTTATCTGTTCAATTGGACGTGATAAATTTACATCACGTTTTTTTCACGTCCAATTGAACATATACATATACATATATAATGGAGTGTGTGAATTGTTGTAAGACGTTTACGTGTAAAGACTATCTACGAAGGCATCTAGCGAGACGTAGAAAATTTTGACTCCCTCTATACTACTAGATATGACTACACGGCTGTGCAAAACATAACAGTATGTACAGGTGAATGCTGCTCCCATGAACTATCCCACATAGCGTATACCCTGATCGACCTGCACAGCCATGTAGTCAGACCTGGGTCTACAACAATATTCGCCACATAGCATACAACACAATACAGACAAAGCACAACATTAGTTTATGTCCGACTTGGCCACACCTTGAGCCGTATAATATACAGTAACGAGGCGATCTTCACATATATGTTAGGCATATATCCCATCACATTTAGAAAGCAAGTATGTGTAAATCATATGATGATCATGTGTCAAACGAGCTTTTAATCAAGAACATGGTGCGTTGGAAAGGTTAACGCAACCAGTAGTGAATAAACAGGCGATTGAACGTCCCTCCCGCCCACCATAGACGGTCCTAGGCGTCTACATGCATATGAGTCGCCATGAGTTTTGAAAATAGGGGTTCGACTTTCAGCTGTGAAGCAACCGAAATATGTTGCCCCATGAACCCCTTACAAATTTCGGTTGCTTCACATTCGGGTGCGTTTGGACAAATTGCATCTGGGCAATTAATTTCGTAAATTTTAAGAAGCGTAATTCTGCAAATTGGCATATACCACTTTTGGCATCGCTTGACTGTATTTTGTTAGTAGAAGGGCATTTGAATAATATAATGTTTGCTCATTCATGCACTGAACATGGCGGACCTCATTTATAACAACAACTACTGCTGGTTCCAAAAAAGGGTACGAACCCATCGAACCTCCCCTGACGACCCCCTTGTACATGTACTACTGACACGACTTGTACACCAGGGCCCGTTTCACTAAACTGCGTACGACTAAAATGTTCGTAAGCGCAAATTTAAAATAGTCTGGAAATTGCAATTAATGGATTTACATTTATTGAACGTAGGCTGCATATGTAAATCCAATAATTGTTTACAAGACAACATTGTTAATCATAATGTTGCACTTAAGAACATTTTAGTCGTACGAAGTTTAGTGAAACGGCCGCCAGATTGTGGTAATAGGGAAGTTCAATTTCTTGCACAAGTAGTGTCTGCTAGATGGAGATGGCAGCAATAACAAGAACCGCACATGAACGCGATATATCTCCTACAGTTACATATAAGCAAGAACAGCCAAATATCCAGATTCGATAGTGTACGTCAAAACGAATAAAAAAACAGAAGAAATCAAAAGAACCGACAGTCATCAACAACAACAACAACAGCAATAGACAATGCCACGCCCACGCATGCGGACAAATCTAATACACACTCTATCCACCATTAAATTGCAGAACATGCAGAGCACGAACAAAGCCCGATTCTGGAAGCGAAGGGGCGTCTCAGGGAGTTCAATGAGCCTTATATCGACAAAGTCCAATTCTCAGGACGGGAAAATAGTAAGTAGCTGGTTGTAATAATGTTGCTGCGTATATGTGGCCGTGAATGGAGAAATGAGGCTTATGGGATTTTGTGACCAGTGTAGCTCCTGATCAGATAGCACACTCATATAGCCTGATACTGATCTACGTTGCTTTTTAGAAGCCAATTTATTCAGTCACAACCACATACCATACATGTACTACTAATATGTACCAGGTGCTACATATGTCCGGGCGCAGCATCTGCGCATATATTTACTCCATTGTAACAAGTCAACAAACATATGTTTTAGCCCCCATGATCTATAGGAAATAGTATTTTCCCTATACAATCAATATTTGGTGGGTTTTCATGAATTTTTTTATTGCTGAAAAACTATTTACATTTAAACAGTTTTTAGATTGTATGTGCTTGCTAGCCAAAGGTTCGTCTGCAGCAAAACGTGGAACAGACAGTAGTAAAGGTTCTTCCAATAAAGAGAATTAGCACACACACTATCACGTTCTACATCATGAATAAACTAAGGGTACTAGTTGACCAAACCGGGTACGAAATTACATGGGTCAGAAATGGCGAGGGAACGAATTGAGCAAGATCCGATCCGATCCGGATTGTTATTAAACATTCCGGGTGTTTGGACTAATGTGTGACTGTTCATTCAAAAATGGTGAGTCCAAGGTAAAATTTGTTGCGGACAGTCTCTACGGAAAACATTTAATAATCATTTTTAAGCCGCTAGTAATAACTTTTTTTTCTTGAATTGTCGGTGGACAACCCGTTTATTGTATTGTTTTGTATCAATAAATAACAAACAAGGCAGCGACATATAGTGTGGAGCCGATCAGACCGTGGTTATGCCAGGTCTGGTAGGATTTACATTATTGGTCCTCACAATACATAATTTGCAAAATATTCCGATGCAGTTAAAGGTACATGCCCACTCAGTAGGTACAAAATGTTCTTTACATCAGAGACATCATCTGAGACATTTCCTGGCAAAATAAACATTCATGCGCCATTATCCCACGTACTGATTGGCATTATTATACATTTTATATCAGACGTAAATTCACACACCGATATCAGGGGCGATAACCGTGTTTGCTTAAAATGTTAACGGACATTACTATTTAAGCTCTGTATTTATTTTATGATGTGCAATGATCATACTTTAAAATTTGTTGAAAATATTATTTTTTCAGGTGACGCATTTCTTTAGTATAAATAATTAAAAAATATCATGCCTCATTTGCATATGAAAATAGCCTGATACCACCGCGCGTCACTATCAGTAAAATAAATATTACTAAATGATTATATCTGTATAGCGGGCACTTGTAACGTTTAGAACTGGTGGAATAGTGACACAGTTATACACTTATTTAATTCCTATAAATGACATTTTGGGCTTACTGAGTGGGCATGTACCTTTAATATTATAATGACAAGCTGTGTGGACTCAGATTGGATTTGGAAACAAATCCACCCCGTTGTTTTTAAACCTCAATAACATAAACGAGTCAAATAAAAGTGAAATTTTGCTCTTAGCAAACATTTGACACGAAATTTACATTCTGGTCTACACTAAACGGGTGTCTACACTATTAAAATGCTGAACCAAATAACTGTCATCCCTTCTGTTGTGGCTACAGTTTGTGTGTAATCATCATTATATTGTTCTGTTCTTATAGTTATATTTACAATATTAACTTTCATTTCATGCAAATCTTTGTGATTATTTTGTCTTTTTTTGTACATTATATTAATCAGTTTTAATTGCCTTGTCCGTTTGATACATGATGGCGAGGTATATGGGAGAATTTCTGCGGTGCGCTAACTACTAGGTTCAACCACCGAATTGGACTATTTTGTTCACTGACCATACCAAGGCGGCATCCTTGTTGTCATATCTTCGTGTACTATGTACTTCAATATGATTACGTTTTTCCATGTTGGTACTGTTGGGGAATGGTTATTGTGGGACTTGTGTTGCATTTATTTTATTTGTTTGTATTTCACGGACTGTTGTTTTCTTTTTGGGACCGCACACCGCTGGTCGTGAAGTGCATATTTGTGCGCCGTTGAAGGTTCCGCGATTACCGCTTGTTATCAAGTATTTATTGCGTTAGTTTATTCTTTACATAGGTTTATGGGTCTCCTTTGTGTATATTGTTATCTATCTTAATAATAATTTAATTAATATGCGACCATTATTGACATTTATACCGCAGTCATTGCTCCATGAAGCGTAATAAAGGGGATTGAATAAATATTAAATACATGGTTAGTGCCGTCGAATATAAACTATTGACTATGATATGACGCCCATGTGGACTTATATACTTAATTATTATTCACCATGAGTATCGTCATAGAATAATATATTTATATATTGCGGCCATCTTGGACTTTTGCTCTTCACAAATTTGTCTAATTACGTATATTATTATGTCAATATATCCAAGATTAGTATACATGTTGTTTTCATATGGAGCGTGAGAGCAGTACTATGTAAACTATCATGTTACGTTTGGCGGCCATGTTGGATTTTCCCAATGTAACGGCGAATTTAATTGAATTTTAATGTTGACCACATATCCCGATAAGTCAAGTAAATCCACGTGGAAACAACTATATGGCACACTATAACTGTTTGGAGGCCATTTTAGATTCATGCAAATTTATCAAAACGCTCAAGGATAACAGAGTGTCATCAGTCGGATTCTTGATATGGATGATCTGGTCAAGAAAAGTCGCCAATAAAAAAACTATGTTATTCAAAACAAGATTAAGCAGCGTTTGCAATGCTCGTTAATGTTCAGTGTAATACACATTTAGTTTTGCCAATCATCGATATTCCTAGGCAACTCATACGTACACTTGGAATCCGATATAGCATGCACATCTACAATTAAATTAGCTTTTACTGATCTGTTCCATCATTTCTGTGCATATCTGAGACTTTATATAGTGAAAGTCGGTTCAAAATCACAAGTATTAACAAATCTACTTTGAGTTAACCTCCATGTTCAATTATTTAAAATTACTAATGGTTAATATTGGCATACGCGTTCAATTACTTGAGATATGTGTATATGGTTGTTTCAAATGTGCATGTAAGATGTGCATAATGTCATACTAATTTACCAAAGTACTTTGGTTATCAGACACAGAGTTTGCGGAAAGTGACGAACAACATACACCACTTTGTATAGCATCACTGTTGTTAGGCAGCGCCATATGTGGTGCATACATGTATATCTCATTAAGCATACTAGTAGTTTAGTATTATATTTATAATACAATGTATTACAATATGAATAACAGATGTTCAGGAGATATGTGTATCAATGTTGTATTTTTACTCCAAGCGCACGTTTTCACACATATCGTGTTTCTAAGTAACATATACAGGTTGTATCATCACATATAGCATACCGCACACAATTGCCCCACATTGTGGCTCACATTGCCTTATTGTTATGATGACCATTTATATTGCAGTAGTCGAGATATTTATTTAGTATCTTTCCCCAATTTATTTGAGCGACTAGTATATGTACATGTTGCATGGACCACGTATGCCATGACCTTGACCTTTGTAACCTTCGAAACGGAGCTGAAACACTTAGCCATTTTCTTACGGTGACAATTTGTAAGAGTTTCTCCATCATGTAATATGTTCAGTGTTGCTTGAAGGATTGCTTTACAATTAGGACACTTCATTCACGTGAACATGTCTAACGCAATCACACCACCAATGCCATGACCTTTACCTGTGTGACCTTCAAAATGGTGCGAACACACTTAGCCATTTACTTACGTCACATGGTTTGTAAAACTTTCCCCCCAAATGACTTTGAAATTTGTGTAAATTTAACTTTTTTTTTTCTTTACACACACTCTCTAGTCCAGTATGCCATGGGGGCATATCCTAGTTTTACAAACATAATGTCTAGACTATATCGTGTTTCCCATGTACTTGAAAATGGTGTATATATAGCACACAAACCATTATATATGACCATATGCGGATCTTTTAGCAGTAAGTAAAAGTGTTATATAGTACGGAGCCCCGCAGGGGACTTAGAATTCTTTTTTTTTTATTAATTCGTTCCTACGAAATAACAATTCGTTCCCTCAATTTAAGATTTCCAACGAATTAACAATTCTTTCGCACGAATTAACAATTCGTTCCCGTGGGAACGAATTGTTAAGTCGTGGGAACGAATTGTTATATCGTGGGAACGAATTGTTAATTCGAGGGAACGAATTTTTAAATTGAAGGCACGAATTGTCATTTCGTGGGAACGAATTGTTAAATCGAGGGAACGAATTGTTATATAGTGGGAACGAATTGTTAAATTGAGGGAACGAATTAATAAAAAAAATCCATGTCCACTGCGGGGCTCTGTAATATAGTGACACATGCATGTAATTTTTATCGACCATTGCATAATATTAAATTACGTGACAGACGGAATGTGTTTCTTGGACGAATTAAAACTGGCAGGAATGCAATTATTATGCCCCATATTGCGTTGCTCTTGAGGTTCCGTCAGTGCGTACGTCCGTCCATCCGTGTACATTTACGTCGAAAAGTTTGTAAGAGTTTCTCTTCTCCAACATGTGATATCTTCAATATTACGCAAAGGATTGGACACTTGAATCACCTGAACATTTGTCACACACTTGCGCCACTATTAACACGACCATGACCTTTGCCACCTTCGAAATGTCGCTGAAACACTTAGCCATTTTGTGGAGCCGAATGGTTTGTAAGAGTTTCTCCAGTTACATTTCAGTATGCCATGGGGGCATATCCATTTTTTACAAACATAATGTCTAGTTATCATAACGTGATATTGCTGCATTAAAACATAACACATGTATTGTGTGTGTCTCTTGCACATTCAATAAACACCTTTATTTGGTCAATACTACATGTAATCGTCAGAAACCCGGCGCCTACCTCGACGTGAAACAGTTTCCGTCGGCACGGTGTGCAGCACCAGTGGTCATTGTACAGAACACTGATACATTGGCCACTCGGCTCCGGAATACAAACGGCAACTTTACGTGTCATTGACAGTTTGTTACCCACATAACATTTCGTTCGGTGATTTGAAATACTATAGAAAACGTGTGTTCATGAATAGCGAATTTATTGTGCTCCACCGGGATTGTGTAGTGGACATTCAGTGTATATGGAAAATACACACTGAAATCCGCCATCGCACTTTGACTTAGATTTTCTTCAGTTTGCCTTGTAAGTCAAAACAATTTCGAACTGTAAAACACACAATGTTTTATATTGTATGTAGCTTCCTGATGGTGTGTAAATGAGGTTTAATTCCTGTGTTTCGGCTTTCAAGCCAATCTCTCACTTTCGGTCGTGGAAAACTGGAAAACGATCGTGGAAGATTGAATTAAATTAATTACCAACATATTTTATGTTATTATCAAAGAGGTATGTGACTCATCCTTGATCTATTAACCCATCATGTGAAACAGATGTATTAGAAACGTTTAGAGTTAAACAACATAATTGTCTTGTCACAGCTAACTGGTCGAAAAGACAACAAGCTTAAACGCTGCTTTATCTTACATTTTTAATACGGTGGACCATTACCTTGCCATATCAGGAAGCAATGTGTAATTGGCCCATTATAATGTCGTTAAATGACGCGTGACATGAAATAGGTCGTCAGTTAATGGTCTGGTGCATGTATATTCTTCTAGGAATCTGGTGGCCGTTTCACTAAACTTCGTACGACTAAAATGTTCGTAAGTGCAAACTTATGATATTCTGTAATTTTCACATTAACGACGTTTTCTTGTAAACAATTATTGGATTTACATTTATCGAGCATAGGCTGCATATACTGCCTATGCTCAATAAATGTAAATCCATCAGTTGAAATTTCCAGACGATCCTAATTTTGCACTTACGAACATTTTAGTTGTAAGAAGTTTAGTGAAACGGCCCCCTGATTATGCATATGATTATATTATCGAATATACAATCAAATATTTTCAGAAGAATGAAACGTGGGAATAAAGGAATGCAGCGTTTATATTTGCAATAAGACATATAGTGAAAACATATATTGGTAAAAGTGGTATAGTGTTTGGCTATTTTGTTACATGGATTTAATATGACGTAATTATACATAGTCTGTAATGGGGAACGTAGCGTATCAATATAGTATGTTATCAGTATGGAGTATACTTATCTAGCAAAGCATACTGTGAGGAAGAAATTTTCAATTTTAGGATAAATTTATTATTTTTTTTTATACTGAATTTATTACATTATCACAGCCATTTTGGCTGTGATAATGTAATACATTCAGTATGATAATTCTGCATACTTTTAATCATCAAATATATCCAGTCGTTAGTTCTATATGACATAATGCATTTCGGGGAAAATGATTACTCCCTGAAAGTATACGTTGCAATGTTGGTGAAATAGGCTACAGGGGGCCGTTTCACTAAACTTCTTACGACTAAAATGTTCGTAAGTGCAAAATTAGGATCGTCTGGAAATTTCAACTGATGGATTTACATTTATTGCTGCATATGCAGCCTATGCTCAATAAATGTAAATCCAATAATTTTCTACAAGAAAACGTTGTTAATGTGAAAATTACAGACTATCATAAGTTTGCGCTTACGAACATTTTAGTCGTACGAAGTTTAGTGAAACGGCCCCCAGGTGAATTGGCGTTTTGTATAAAATAAGTCGTCTGGATGGCTAAATCGAATGAGACGTACATGTATGTGGATGTAGTAGTATGTATGTAGTACGAAGAGGGAGGTGACACATGAATACTTTGCTAAGGAATACTACGTATGAATAATATGTCAAGACAAATAAGGCATACGTGTGTGAAGGCTTTTGATGAGAGACGTATGCAAGCTTATGTGCAGTTGGCTAATGAGGAATATATTCAGTATTTTTCAATATGCTTGTTCTCGTATGTACATTTTAGGAAAAAGTTGTTAGACGTCAATCGACGAGACCAAAATATATAGTTATGTTTACATCAGCAATCTGAAGCATAGAACTTACACTCGCATTTTCCCTTTTTCTTCGTTAATGAGTTTATTATCATAATAATCCGGAAAGAAATTAATATTTGAATCATTATGTTTTACCTTACTATACCTGTTATAAGTAAATGTTACTTTCGAATTGTCTTTTCTCTAAGTCAGCGAATAATTTTGAATTGAGTTCTCTCCCTTCTACCCAGTTTACTTTGGATCTGAAAATAATGCTATCGGCTTTTCGTTCATAGATTTCTTCAAACCTCCGTTTATTACTATTAATTTTCAGTATTATATCGGCATTATCAGTATTCCCTTTTGTTAATTTATCAATATTCTCCCTTAATTTGATTTCTTCCATCTTATCGGTTTTATTTCGTTTACCACTGTAGTTAATATATTAATTTCGTATTGTTCCTTTTATAAGTTCCCATACAACATTGGGAAACGCATTTTTACTGATTTCGGCAATTTCTGAAATAGAATTCTTGATTATCATGATTATTGTCTTATAGTCGTTATCAAAAAGAATTGAATTATTATTTTATAATATCCTGGTCATATTGGTTGATTATTGATGCTAATACATAATTACTCTGTTTTAATACTGCTTTTAATATCACTTCTTTTAATATCACAATATCACTTATTTTATTTATGTTATTTACTGGATTGTCCGATACGAAAACAAAATCGGTTCTGCAAGAAAATCGCGGTCTTGTATTTGAATACCATGTAAATGATTTCTAATTTATATGCGCAATTCTCCATATATCAGATAGAACATATTTTTCAATAATATTGTTTATCACAGCTCTATTTACCCTATTTGTATTGTATTACCCTTCCCGTTTGTTTATAACATTATCTATTACCATATTAAATTCCCCAGCTATTATAATTCTAGAGTTTTCATAGTTAGCGATAAAGTTATCCAGTGTTTGAAAAAAGTCTACGCTTTCTTTGTTTGGTCCATACGTATTTATAAGGAGTATAATTATTTTATGATTTATACTTATTTTGTAATGTTTGAAATCTACCTGGTATTATTTCAATATATTTCAAAATGTTTTGATTGACATGTATATTTGCTCCCTCACGATTACTGCTATTTCCACTGAGGAATATATCTGAGGGCCGTTTCACTGAACTTAATACGACTAAAATGTTCGTAAGTGCAAAATTATGATAGTCTGTACATTTCACATTAACAATGTTTTCCATTAAACAATTATTGGATTTACATGTATTGAGCATAGGCTGCATATATACTCAATAAATGTAAATCCATCAATTGAAATTTCCAGACGATCCTAAATTTGCACTTACGAACATTTTAGTCGTACGAAGTTTAGTGAAATTGGGCCCAAATCCCCTCTCAGACTCTCATTCGTGTTTATTCTTTGTAATAGAATGCATTGGTGTTTGTTCTTTGTAGTAGAATGCATTCGTGTTTGTTCTTTGTAGTAGAATGCATTCGTGTTTGTTCTTTGTAGTAGAATGCATTCGTGTTTGTTCTTTGTAGTATAATGCATTGGTGTTTGTTCTTTGTAGTAGAATGCATTCGTGTTTGTTCTGTGTAGTAGAATGCATTCGTGTTTGTTCTTTGTAGTAGAATGCATTGGTGTTTGTTCTTTGTAGTAGAATGCATTGGTGTTTGTTCTTTGTAGTAGAATTCTTTGTAGTAGAATGCATTGGTGTTTGTTCTTTGAAAATTGGTGTTTGTTCTTTGTAGTAGAATGCATTGTTGTTTGTTCTTTGTAGTAGAATGCATTGGTGTTTGTTCTTTGTAGTAGAATGCATTGGTTGTGTTCTTTGTAGTAGAATGCATTGGTGTTTGTTCTTTGTAGTAGAATGCATTGGTGTTTGTTCTTTGTAGTAGAATGCATTGGTGTTTGTTCTTTGTAGTAGAATACATTGGTGTTTGTTCTTTGTAGTTGAATGCATTGCTGGGAGGAGACACATGTCGTAATTGTTATTTTTAAACAATTGAACTAATCTGTGTTCGCTAGAGTTTTGAACCTAATTCTTTGACATTCAGTGAACAAATGTTTGTATCCGTATCAGTTAATAACTACTGTATGTGCCACGTTTGGCTGCCGACGAACTTTTGGCTGTTAAATCTAAAAAGTATTTGAATGTAGGTACTTTTTCATCAATGCCAAAAAAGTCACCCTGCCCAAAAAGTTTTATTTTATGAAATTCCATCAAATATTGATTTTATTGCGAAAAAAAACTATTTTCATGTGGGAATTTAAAATGGGGCAAGAAGGAAGAGGAGGAGGACCAGGAGGGTCGAAAAACGAAACATTTTGGAAATTGACTCTGAAACCTGGCGAGATAGCTTTGGAATGATGTAAATAAAAAAAAAGATAGATTTTGCAAATCTGTTCACAAATAAAACATTATTTAAAAAATATATATGTTGAGCCCCCATGTTGTTTTTCGCAATAAAATCAATATTTGATGGAATTTCATCAAATTATTATTTTGGGGGTAGCGTGATTTCAATATTTGTTAGACTTATTGTGTGCCAAAGGTTCGTCGGCAGAAAAACGTGGAACCGACAGTAATTCATATTTAACTATTCGATCGAATATGCCACACAAAATTACTATATATAAATATGCTCGAACCGCTGTGCATGTCAGTAATAGATCACAAGACACAGTTGGAGATAGAGAAGATAGAGTCATATAAATACGCTTATTTATATGGGATGTTCCAAATATCATAATTTGTAATGTAATGAGAGTGGTTGTCTAATCAACGATATACATTTAATTACACATTTATACAACGTTTTAATTGCATATCTATATAGTTCAATCAACGTGATCCGTCCGCTCAAACGTACATACGAACAATGCTTATTAAGGACCAGTGGGACCCCGGATCATCGTATTATTCATGCATAAGTGCTTCGTAAATGTGATGGGATATATGCACAACATACATGTGAACATTATCTTCTTCCTATATCATACACGGTACACGGAGTTGCCATGTGGGCCATCTTAGTGTGTGCAAGCGCCTCTTGTAGCGTTTAACACACATACCACTAATAATAGACAGTGCATCAGTGTACACATTGTAAAAAGTGCCCATTGTATATTTTGTGAGTGATGGTGGAATGGCTCAGATATCTAGCTTGTTGTGTAGTCTGCTGAAATAATATTTATAGGGTGTTGTAAAAACTACAATGGCGGAGATGGCAACTCGATGCTCTGTATAAAATACACTAACAAGAACATGGGCAGATATACGTTATGTAGATATTCAGTCACATGTATGATGCTACTACATTTCAAACAAACTGTCATATTCTATAAAGCCAGTCCTTAATGTTCCCAAAACAGATGTTCCTGAACATTCCATAAGAAACAGTTCCAAAGTTAACATCAATAGATGTATAAACCAGGGGCGGATCCAGTATTTCAGGTTGGGGGGGGGGGGGAGGGGCGGGACTTCTTAATTGACTGCTAGGTGGGTCCGGCGGTATGCCTTCCGGAATATTTTGCTGCGTTCTGGCGCATTTTAGAGCAAACATATCTTTACTCGCCGATTTTTTTGGCGCGCGCCGGGTTTTCCCCTACGTGAATCCGCCCTTGTAAACAAAACTAAATCAAGTACCAGAATCGTTATTTCACATAAATTGTGTTATAACATCGGTATATTATAATTATAACACACGCTTGCATATATATTATGGAAAGTTTACATTTTGTGCGAGATGAAACCTACATGTAGCATTGAAATGATATAGAGAATAGTAGGTTAGTGCCGTGAATGGAAAGACACATCTGGAAAAGCTTAGGAAACGAGATGGGCGAGGCTTGCCGAGCACATCCGGTTTCCGTGCCGCTCCAGACATGTTTTCCCATTCACGGCACTAACCTACTATTCTATTTATCCCGTTAACACCTACACATAGCTTTAAAATGCAAAAAAATAACCCCAGCCGAATCCTCAAAATCGGAGAATCGACTAGTATGACAACCGTACATATTCATACGCAGTGATTAGGTCGTATTGACAGGATATCAAAAGTTTCACGGCACCGTGTTTCATGTTATAGGCACGTCGTAAAGAAACTAATTTACACACGAATATTCCCACACATGGGCGGATCTGGAGGAGGGGTTCCGGGGTTGCATCACCACCGTTCAGCCACAGAGTTTACATAGATCACAGTTTACCACAAGTTGGAGTCTGAATTTAAATGCCGTCAGTAAAACACAGGAAAGGGCATTTCGAAGAGCTCGAAAATAGGACAACCCCCTAGTTGCGAACGGTAACTCTTGCAATTAATCCCGTATCGTCCGTAGCTAGCTACGGACGGTACGGGAGTAGATTGCAAGAGTTACCTTCGCAACTAGACACCCCGTTCCCCAAATGCTGGATCCGCCCCTGCCATAGTATTATACATGCACTGTTACTATTAGATGAATATATACGTGTAAAATGCACATTATGTCACTGTTTACCAGTGTAGATTCCCAATTACTACTATACTATATATGTTCATGGGATAGTGATATATAGTATTACTAAACACAATGTAAATGCGAATAGTGTAGATTCTGGTGAGCTTCCACACCTCCGCAGGCTAATCAGGAGCCACTACAGGTGTGTCTGTGTCTGTGGAAACATGGCCTCCGCGAACAGCGCAGACTCAGACCAAAATACGCATAGCGAATAATATATAAAAACGGTATTTACCTTCGATATCTTTGAACATGTACGGCGCATCTACAAACTTGTTTAATATGTATTTATTTAATAATCGAATAAAACTATACGATAATAAAATTAAAATATGCTGTTTGAACATAGACACAAATCTACTGCCATAACTGGTTACATAACCTATTAGCCCGCTTTGAGTCACAGCTAACTGGACAGACATTGATTCAATGTAATATCAAACAAACTTGTTTGTGACACTCAATAGACAGGCGGTGTGTGATCATCGCTTGCAATGACACGAGACCAGCACAGGGGGTTGGTCATTCCAGCCCAATCAGGGGGCCGTTTCACTAAACTTCGTACGACTAAAATGTTCGTAAGTGCACAATTATTATAGTCTTTAAATTTCACATTAATAATGTTTTCTTGTAAACAATTATTGGATTTACATTTATTGAGCATAGGCTGCAAATGCAGCCTATGCTCATTAAATGTAAAACCATCAATTTAAATTTCCAAACGATCCTAAATGTGCACTTACGAACATTTTAGTCGTACGAAGTTTAGTGAAACGGGCCGCAGATATTTACTGTTTAAACGTTGCATCTTATGAACGTTGTCAAAGTAGCAGCATTACGTACACGTTTAGCTGAGTGCCCGTTGATCGTTGGCTAAGATGAGAGATTTAACCCTTTCAACTCTAAGGAATTGGAATGGACTGTGATATACTAATGTTCCGAACAATCCAATGGTCACAAAATGATTTTCAGATTCGTCCATTTATGAAAAGGGGGTGTTTTTGTTCTCAAAAATATTAAAATTACTTTAAAAAAGTGCAGATCCTGATGAGACGGCTCGTTTCGAGCCGGCTCATCTGGATCTGCACTTTTTGCATAAACCGCTATAGCGGGATTTCGGGTTCAAAGAGTTAACCATTAGCATCATGGGAACGAAACTGTCTGCTGTTGTTTTATTTTGTTCCTTTTTTCTCAATAAAAACATGGGTTGACTACACTTTAGAATAATTTCCAAGTATAGTTATGATAATAAAATGGAAAATAGAAAATAAACAACAGACAACATTTTAATTCAGCAGTGTAAGGGTTAAGGACAAAGACATACAACAGAAATGGAGCAGTGACAGTGGCGTTTAAATTCGAATCAAACATAGTTCGTTCCTAAATATGATATATGTATGTATAACATATATGGGAACATTCACTTGTTATGGTATACTGTACGGCGCATGGAGTTGCTATATCGGGCATCTTTTTGTGTACAAGCCGTCAGTCAGTTCCCCCTTTGGCGTTTCCAACAAACAATTTGACATACACACACCACCAGTTGATACAATATCCCCCAAACACATCAATGATCAGCGTCGTATATGTTGTACACTTATATGCAAAGTCTGATTTTTGAAAAGCTTGTTTACCCATACCGTATTGATTTTTTTCTTCAGAATCCATTATAGCTGTGCAACAGTACGATAAATACACAATACTGTAGATATATATTAACATACATACTTTATCAAATCCAATGACATGTGAACAGTTATCTGGGTGTATTGTCACTAGTGTATACTTGCCTTCTATGCGAGTAAATACGGCTTTACTCGTGGGTAACATGTACACTAACATTAAACTGCATCAGTTTGAAAAGTTTACACATTGATATTTATTTTGAGATTGGTTGGAGAAATGCTCCGATATGTAGTCTTTTGCTGGCATAATATGTATAGCACGCTGTTGTCATATCTATATATGATGTATTGCACCAAATTGTATTAGTTTTGCTGTCATATTATTTGCTGTATGTGTCAAACGCTCGAAGTGGTGAAACTATATGATGGCTTGTACATACAAAGATGACGGAGATGGCAACTCAATGTACCATATAGTATACAGTAATACGAGACTTATGTTATATTCATATATTACATGTACATCACTATTACGAAGGAAGTATCATTGAAGTCAAATGTATCTTTCTATGACACAAGTCCTTAAATAAGTAGGTATTTGTTAGCATATATATGGTGGCTGTAACGATCAGGTTCGATTTAAAGGTACATGGCCACTCAGTAGGCACAACATGTTCTTTATAGGAACTCAATAAGTGTATACTTGTGTCACTATTCCACCAGTTACAAAACTTACGAGTGCCCGCTATACAGATATAATCATTTAGTAATATTTATTTTACTGACATATATTCGGCATAGTATGAAGTATGATCATTGAACATCAAAAAATAAATACAGAACATAAATAGTAATGTCCGTTAACACGGTTATCGCCCCTGATATCAGTGTGGACATTTACGTCTGATATAAAATGTATAATAATACCAATCAAGACGTGGGGTAATGGTGAATGAATTTAGTTTGCCAGAAAATGTCTCAGATGATGTCTCTGATATAAATAACAGTTTGTGCCTACTGAATGGGCATGTACCTTTAACGTACGCTAATTAGCTTTTGTATGACACGGCAGAATAACGATGTTTCCTCGTGTGGACAACGTCATAACCAGGATGCGTGATCACTGAATTGTGCGTAAATGAAAGTGGTTACGGACATTTGATCCAGCCTGTAACCACTATATCGCTCATTAGTCGTTACTCCGCTAGAACCGAGCTACCGTGGGGATGATTCCGTGACAATCAAGTCAGCATTTCAGTGTCAACATCATAATGGATTTACGTTTAGCCGGTATAACGGCTGGAAGGCAGATTGTCGTCTGCCGTATGTTAATTTTAACTTACTTCTTAACAGAAAAAAACAACAACATATGTTGGCACCACCTGAGAGTAGCCTCCAATGGAGACTACTCCCGTGTGAGGTCAAAATATATTGAGATTAAATGGAAAATATCAAATAAACAGCAGACGACACTATTTAATTCTGCGTTTTCAGGGTTAATATTCCGCACCTAACGTAGGAACATACAACGTGATACACTGTACCCGTTCGTTAGTCTCCATAATGGCTTCATCGGTTAAATTCATAAAAAAGAAAAAAGGGTCAGTGTCAAATCATAACCACAACAATACACGGAAATCGTTCAAAGCGTCTGGTTACCAGAGCAAGTGTTTCGCAATCGGCAAAACGTTTGTGTTATACGGAAATGTTCATTCTCAACAGCTGATCGGCATCGAAGAGGAGTTTTTACACGCGGCAGAGTTCGGCGATATCCCCACCGTGAAGCGAGTGCTCGTGGAGAATCCGGACTTGAATGTGGACTGTATTGACGCTCTCGGGAGAACTGCTCTCCGACTAGCCGTGAAGAATGAACACTTGGAGGTGAGTCATATGCCTACGATGTCCTGTTAGGTCCACGTTGCAATTTCGCGATCTCGACATATACACGAGACCGCGAGGCGAGGCGAAAACGCGAGATTCTATTATATTAAAATTTCGCGTTTTCTGTGTAGGTCGAGATCTCGAACATTCGAGACTGTATCATGGCCCTAACATTACCCGTGGCGCTTTGTGATCGGCGTACTATTTTTGGTTCGACAGTGTGGTTACCTTCTATCACACATAAACAACAAATTCACCAGGTATAACCCTCTCATTTCTTTTGTTCAATGGCCTGGAACTAAAATACAAAATGGCAGCAATATTATTTTTTTTTCAAAACGAATATTTGGATGGTATTTGCCACCAAATTGTGTGTCACTTATCACACATATATGATGACGGAATGTTTCTATGTACGAAGCATACTATTATCGAAGGTACTCCGCATTCCTCCTATATCAAACATACACATTGACACTACTTTGTCGTTTTATCATTATAACACAGTTTAAATCAGTTCAAGTGACTGAACGAAAACAGCGAAAACCCTGTTCAGTCTGTGCTGATGTTAGACTGATATGTATATATCTAACCGTATATATTGGTCGCAACAACAGAATGTTGTTGTTACTATAATAGTCCATCGGCTGTTGGTTAAAAAGCTCATCAAAATTTCAAGTTGGGATGGGAACCTGGTTGGACAATGATTAATTGAAGATCACTGTAGTCAACATTATTCTCAATGTAATAAGAAATATTTCGAGCTTCATAAAATTGTCCATATTTAGTTTACATAAATATTATATACTTTCAAAATGGCCTCCACATATAGCGCTATTCAATATTGTTTATTCTCCAACAACATATTTAAGTGCATTAGACTGACACTATTGTGTGCAGTTTTTACGAAATATTGTCTGTAGAAAGTATCTAACTTTATATAGCTGAATTGTTTATCATCGTGTTTTAAGAATGGCCTCCAAATAACACCAGTTTTTCATACTTCGGTAAATCAACGTTTATTTTGTTTTCCTGCTTAGGTGTCACCCTTTCATATACAGAGCACTAAATATATATATCATACGAAATGTTTTCAGATTCATAAAGTTTATATAAATTAATTCAAAATGGCCGCCAAGTATAATGCTGCTCCATAGCAATCTTCAATGATTTATTGAGTACATTAAACAACCAGTATTGCCTGTTTCTTTACCAAATGGTGACTGTTGAACATATTAGCTGAATTGATTATCGTCGTATTTTCAAATCTGTCACCAAATAATAATATTATTTTCATTTTTAGTAATTCAGAGTTATTTTATTTTGTTTTCCTACGTGTATATAAGTGTCATAGACAAATTTACCGAGCATTAACATGTATTTAGGCATTTGGAAAGTAAAACAAAATCAATGAAGCTTCTATCATGGGCGATATTATTAAACTTTCCTCATGAACGTGAGGAATGGTATACGATTTAGTTTTGCATGCATATGTAAATACGTTGTATTTAACAAGCAACCGGTGTTTGTCGGCACCGAATACATGAAATTCATATCATGTTTAATCGATGCTAATGAAGTAAAACGTGTATATGAATGTCACTTTCTTGCTTCTGTAACGAAATGAGACGCTGTTATTCGACACTCCTAAATGGTTAACGTTCATGGTTTAATCCGAGCATCGAAAAGTGACATTTGAAGTTTACAACTATTTTGACACGTCAGTAGAGTGGCTACAATTGACAGATGTCAGTAGAGAGGCTACAATTGACAGTAGAGAGGCTACAATTGACAGATGTCAGTAGAGTGGTTACAATTGACAGATGTCAGTAGAGTGGCTACAATTGACAGTAGAGAGGCTACAATTGACAGATGTCAGTAGAGAGGCTACAATTGACAGTAGAGAGGCTACAAATGACAGATGTCAGTAGAGAGGCTACACTTGACAGTAAAGAGGCTACAATTGACATATGTCAGTAGAGTGGCTACAATTGACAGATGTCAGTAGAGTGGCTACAATTGACAGATGTCAGTAGAGTGGCTACAATTGACAGATGTCAGTAGAGTGGCTAAAATTGACATTAGAGAGGCTACAATTGACATATGTCAGTAGAGAGGCTACAATTGGCTACAATTGACAGATGTCAGTAGAGTGGCTACAATTGACAGATGTCAGTAGAGTGGCTAAAATTGACATTAGAGAGGCTACAATTGACATATGTCAGTAGAGAGGCTACAATTGACAGTAGAGAGGCTACAATTGACAGATGTCAGTAGAGTGGCTACAATTGGCAGATGTCAGTAGAGTGGCTACAATTGACAGATGTCAGTAGAGTGGCTACAATTGACAGATGTCAGTAGAGTGGCTACAATTGACATATGTCAGTAGAGTGGCTACAATTGACAGATGTCAGTAGAGTGGCTACAATTGACAGTAGAGAGGCTACAATTGACAGATGTCAGTAGAGTGGCTACTATTGACAGATGTCAGTAGAGTGGCTACAATTGACAGATGTCAGTAGAGTGGCTACAATTGACAGATGTTAATAGAGTGGCTACAATTGACAGTAGAGTGGCTACAATTGACAGATGTCAATAGAGTGGCTACAATTGACAGATGTTAGTAGAGTGGCTACAATTGACAGTAGAGTGGCTACAATTGACATATGTTAGTGGAGTGGCTACAATTGTAGTTTTACAATTTGCATTTTTACGATACAGAATCAATTTAAAACTGAGGATTGTGAAGTATCACAGTGCATCTTATACATGTGTGTTCAATGCAGTAATTCATCAGTAATTCATCATTGTACTCCGCACCATCGTCGGGGACACAAAACAATGATCCCCCAACACACCAGCCATCTACATTTGATCAAGGGTTAAACTAGTCCCGGTGCGATGGCCGACTGATCAAGGGCTAAACTATTCCTGGTGTGATGGTCGACTGGTCAAGTTCTAAACTAGTCCTAGTGCGATGGCTAAAGTGCTAAATTAGTCCTTGTGAGATGGCTGACTGATCAAGTGATATACTAGTCCTGGTGCGATGGCCGACTGATCAAGTGCTATACTCGGCATGGCCGACTGATCACGTGCTATACTGGACATGGTGAGATGGCCAACTGATCAAGTGCTATACTGGGCATGGTGCAATGGGCGACTGATCATGGTACAATGGGCGACTGATCAAGCGCTATATTAGTCAAGGTGCGATGGCAGACTGATCAAGTGCTCTACTAGTCCTGATGCGATGGCCGATTGATCAAGGGCTAAGCTAGTCCTGGTGCGATGGCCGACTGATCAAGGGCTAAACTAGTCCTGGTGCGATGGCCGACTGATCAAGGGCTAATCTAGCCCTGGAGCGATGGCCGACTGATCAAGTTCTATACTTGTCATGGTGAGATGGCGGAGTGATCAAGTGCTAAACTAGTCCTGGTGCGATGGCCGACAGATCAAGTGCTATGCTAGTCCTGGTGAGATGGCCGACTGATCAAGTGCTATACTAGTCATGGTGCGATGGCCGACTGATCAAGTTATAAACTAGTCCTGGAGCGATGGCCGACTGATCAAGTGCTAAACTAGTACTGGTGCGATGGCCGACTGATCAAGTGCTATACTAATCCTGGTGAGATGGCCGACTGATCAAGTGCTAAACTAGTCCTGGTGCGATGGCCGACTGATCAAGTTCTAAACTAGTCCTGGTGCGATGGCATACTGTTCCAGTGCTAAACTAGTCCTGGTGCGATGGCCGACTGAACAAGTGCTAAACTAGTCCTGGTGCGATGGCCGACTGATCAAGTGCTAAGATAGTCATGGTGCGATGGCCGACTGATCAAATCACATGCCATAATAACTAGATGGCCATGGCCTGCATGTCGTGCCCGCCGAGGAATTTGATAGTACAAACAAAACTTTTATTGCAACAAAGCTTTAGCCCGTTGACGTAAAAACATGCCGCACCCGCCGAGGCTTTGATAGTATACCCACAAACTAAAAAAAAACACTTTAACCAAAAACTTTATCCTGAATGCGCGCCAATGTGCCGACTATATCGCTCTGTTCTGTCTGCAAGCGGGCCCAACACAAACGTTAAGGAAAATTTCAAATTAATTTGACCTTGACATTGGGCACATATAAATAATAATGAAAATGTGGGTGACAAATACACAGTATGTGAAGTTTCGAGTGAATTTGTGAAGCGGTTTCAGAGATATAGTGTTCTTAAAGGTACATGCCCACTCGGAGTAGGCACAAAATGTTCTTTATATCAGAGACATCATCTGAGACATTTTCGGGCAAAAGAAACATTAATTCACCATTAATACACATATTTATTGGCATTATTATACATTTTATATCAGGCGTAAATTTCCACACTGCTATCAGGGGCGATAACCGTGTTTCCTTAAATGTTACCAGACATTACTATTTATTTTTTGATGTGCAATGATCATACTTTATAATCTGTCGAAAACATTATTTTTTCAGGGGACACATTTAATTAGTATAATTAATTAAAAAATATCATGCCCCATTTGCCTATGAAAATAGCCTGATACCACCGCGTGTCACTATCAGTGAAATAATAAACATTACTAAATTATTATATCCATGTAACGGGCACTCGTAATGTTTAGAACTAGTGGAATAGTGACAAAATTATACACTTATTTAATTCCTACAAATAACATTAATTTTTGTGCCTACTGAGTGGGTATGTACCTTTAATTAGCATAAATAATTAAACAATATCACGCCTCATTTGAATATGAAAATAGCTTGATACCACCGCTAGTCATTATCAGTAAAATAAATATTACTAAATGATTATATATGGATAGCGGGCACACGCAATTTTTAGAACTGGTGGAATAGTGACACAATTATACACTTATTTAATTCCTATAAAGAACTGTTTGTGCCTACTGAGTGGGCATGTACCTTTACAAACTTTAACCTTAAATAATTTAACCGGACGCACGAAGTTACGTACATATGGATGTACGTACGTATGTAGGCCAATGTGACAACTATATCGCACTGTCCACATGCAGGCATATAAATACAAACCAGATGGCCGTGGCCCGCATGTCGAGCCCACCGAGGCATTTGAGGTCTCAGAGTACATTTATTTGAAATTTGAATTAAGGTATGTAAAAGCTTTAACGCAAATTTGAAAGTCATTTGACCTTGATCTTGGGCATGTGGGTCGCATGCGTGGGCTATAATATGAAAATATGGATGATAATAAAGAATTATCTGAAGTTTGAAGCAAATCTGAGTAAGTGTTGTGGAGATATACGGTATGCAAAAACTTTAACACAAATTTCAAAGTCATTTGACCTTGACCTTGGGGCACAGGGGCCGCATGAGTGGGACACAGCATAAATATATGGATGATGACTAATAAGCACTTGATGTTTCAAGTCAATGTGACTTAGGATATGGTATTTAAAAACATACACCGATTTCAGACGGACTGACGCACGGACTGACGCACGGACGTCATTGTGATCACTATGTCTCGCTTTCCGCAAGCAGGCTCGGCAAAAAAACTACGGATGAACGTTAATGCGCAGACTATATCGCACTGTCCGCAAGCGGACGCGACAAAAAGTGTCCAACCCCTTTTTAAAGGTGCATGCCCACTCAGTAGGCTAAAATGCTCTTTATGGGAATTAAATAAGAGTATAATTATCACTATTCCACTAGTTATACACATTACGAGTGCCCGCTATACAGATATAATGTATAATCATTTGGTAATATTTATTTTACTGATAATGACGCGCGGTGGTATCAGGGTATTTTCATGTGCAAATGGGGCATGGTATTTTATAATTATTTATACTAATTAAATGCGTCAACTGAAACAAATTTCGACAGATTATAAAGTATGATCATTGCACATCAACAAATAAATACAGAGAATAAATAGTAATGTCCGTTAACATTTTAAGGAAACACGGTTGTCGTCCCTGATATCAATGTGGAAATTTTCTTCAGATATAAAATGTATAATAATGCCAAACAATACGTGGGTAATGGTAAATGAATGTTTATCTGGCCAGAAAATGTCTCCTATGATGTCTCTGACATAAAGAACATGTTGTGCTTACTGAGTGGGCATGTACCTTTAACGCTAACTCCGCACTGTCCCGTGAGACCTATGCATGTGTTAAGTTTCATAAACAATATTGCAAAGGGTGTTCGCGTTATGCTCCGGACAAATCAGTGCGCAAAAAAACAAAGGGAGATAACTAGACTAAATGTGTTCATAGAACACGGATACCCCACATATCGCTTTGATAGTAAACAAGGCAAAATTCCAGTGTCCAAAAGGGGAGAGATAATCCATAACACGGGGTTCAAACCAAGCATCTAAATACACTTTCCGCATCTACTCATCATCAGGAAGCTACATATAAAATTTCAGAGCTGCAAGTTACAAGGCAAAATTTTCAAATTATAAGTCAAAAAGGGGTAGATAATCCATGACTCGGGGGTCGAATCAAAATAAACTTTGCAAATCTATTCATCATAAAGAAGCTACATATCAAGTTTCAGGTGTGTAGCTATTAGGGTTTAACAATTTTACGAGCTACAAGCAAAAATGGGAAAATTCTAACTTGAAAAGGGGGAGATAATCCATGACCATGGGGTCGAATCAAACATACATGTACCAAGTTTCAGGTCTGTAGCTATTACGGTTTAAAAGTTTTACGAGTTACTAGGTTGGTGACGGACGGAAGTACGAACAAGGGTAACACTAAATGCCCCCTCCACTATCGTGGTGGGGCATACAAATTAGTGAGGCAAAAGTTGTCATTCTTGTTAACAAGTTAACGAGTTAGCGACGGCCCGCATGACGAGCCCTTTAAGGGCTGGACTCTACTTTTCGAAATTTTTAAAAATAATATAGACGGACATCCGCACACCTGGACGTCATTGTGAGTGTGTTGAGTTATCTGCAAGCGGGCTCTACTAAAACAATAGTGGCATGCCCCAGCATATACAAGTAACTTACCTTAATTCATCAGTTACACATCAGACGCTGAATGAACTTTAATTCTCACCACACCATTTGTAGAATATTAAAGTTATTCATTATGTTCAATAGTGCTGCTTTGACATGACGTGAAATTAAAACATGCATGACATGATCTGGAAGAATAACCACAGACCAAGCACGCATATTCAAAATCACGTCTCTCGGTTTTTATCCAGCTCCGATTTCTATCACCTGTCCACAAAATCTAGAATCCAACATTGTCGCAAATTTAATCCTCTATGTTGGTGTATGTTAGAACAAAATGTCACTTAGTATATTATCCAATGCGGGTTGTAATCTCTTGTTTCTCTAAATAAATGCGTCCAACAATCCCTGTAGTGATATCGTGATACAAATGTTAAAGGTTCTGTCAGCGCCTCACATATTGATCTTAATATCCACCATTTTGTACCAGAATAATGATGTTTCCATGCGCCGTCGTAGTGTTATCTGTCAGATTCCGTTGTTTATTTGATCAAATTGATGGACAAATTTGTGTCCGCTAATGTCGCCAAGAGCATAATCTGTGACGTCGACTTTAATAATTTGGCATAACTTCTAGCTTGTGAATATTTGGTTGAATGAAGTGATCACTATGGTGAATAAGTGTGTATCTGTGCCCGGTTTGCTCAATAGGTAGAGCGATGGTGTGGTAAACCAGAGATCCCCGGTTCGATTCTGGGTTGGTACGCATGTTTCTCACCCTGTGACATTTAGCGCCCAACGCAGTTGCGGGAAGTAACGCTGCAGAATACTCCCGTATCGTCCGTACCAAGAGTTATGGTGCTCTCCGTAGGTTTCCCCTGCAAATACCAAATCACATCTGATTTGCACTTCAATTGTTAATTGCGACATATTTTCTGTATTTTTCAATTGAAAGAAATGTCAGTTTTATACTTACATTCATTTCTGTGGAATAAGTACAGAAAAATATGTTACAATTAACAGCTAAAGCGCGAATGAGATCCGATTCGGTACTCTGCAGGAAAAACCTATGGAGCACCGTAACTCTGGGTACAAGTACAGAACAATATGTCACAATTAACAGCTAAAGCGCGAATGAGATCCGATTCGGTACTCTGCAGGAAAAACCTATGGAGCACCGTAACTCTGGGTACGGACGATAATTGAGTATTCTGCAGTTACTTGCTGCAACTACTCCCAACGTGGACTGATGAAGAAATTTTCCACAAATATGGAATTCATGGTGGGCATATTTCTCCTCAGTGACAATTGTTGCCCAACGAAGGACTGTGACTGATAAATACTCCCAAAATTGTACCCAAACATATGGAATTGGGAGACAAAATTAAGCATGGAATTCGAGGACGAATTTCAATTTGGCGGGGAAGAATGTCACAGTACGCAACTGACTATGGGGATGAAGTGTGTATGATCTGTGCCTTGTTAGCTTGTACGGTAAACACGAGGTCCCCGTTTCGATTCCGGGGAAGAATGCATCTTTCTCACTCTGTGACACAAGTAAACCGTTTTGTTTTAAAGAAATGGCTATCACCGGTATAAATATTATCTTCACAAAATTTGATTCGGGCCAATAGAAATCCACAGCCTGAGCAGACCGTTTGCAGTAATAGAAATCTAATTCCAAAATATTTTTTTTTGTTATGACCAGGTTTCGAAAATTAAAATATGCTTTTATTTTAAAATTATTATCAATATGTTCACCATGTTATTATGGTTAATATGTAATTCACAGTCTCCTTTCAGCTTGAAATTGAAAGACATGAAAAGTTGTGTTGATCTCAGAAATTGTCATGTCGACTATAGGATCGCGTCGAAATAATGTTAACAGAATAGGAAAACGTAATTTGATACCGACGAAAAAGGAAACAAAACGCTAAATTTGTGCTTAGTTTTGCCATATTATACCGTAGATCACACATTATAATTTGATTGTATATGAAAATAAATATATTGTGAGCATGGTGGTGTCTATTAATTTGTTCTTGATATTCGGAACAGCAGTGACGACATTGTTTTGTGTCCAAGAAATTGTCAAGGTCAAGGTTTCACTGTTTGTTTCGCAATATCCCGCCGATTTATATTTGCGCACCATAATGGGTGAAGAATAAAAACATATCACCAATACCGTTGACTGTCTAGTCACTTTGAATTAAATAGATGGGATACAATTTTGGATTTGAACACCGATACGTTTGTGCTATTGTTTTATTTATTTATCACCGGTTTATTGTTGCTAGAGAGATTAATCTCTAGCTAGGCATATTGAATCGTATCTCGTAAACAATCACAAATTTTTCATTATTTAATTGGATTTTGTTTCTCGTTTTGTGGATATATATCGACGTCATTTACAGAAAATATCACAGTTTCTTTAAATATATTTCATGAAACACAGAGATAAATTAGTAATATTACGCATTTCAGAATATTATGAAAAAAACTGCAATGGCGGACCAAATATTAGGGGCGGACCAAGTATTAGGGCAAATAGTACACGGCAACACCGTTAATATATCGTATATATTTAAGGTATTCTGGTTCATTTATACCGTACACACATCTGGTATGTTTGTACGATACAAACGTACCAGAATATACACATGTATAAAAATCGTATAAACGTACGATTTGAATGGTATATCTATACGATATTGGTTGGTATGTACGGTTCAAACATACCGTACGTTTATATGATATGCATATCGTATAGAAAACATATCGTATTGGTATAGTATACGTATATTATTGGTATAGTACGTATAGTTGACCTGCAGAAAAGCGCTACTGTATGTAATACACGTACACTGCTAAATATATTACACGTATAAGATCATATCGTTGGGACCACATACCTTGTCAGATTGACATATTGGATCTAAAGTTAAACGTTAGGGGAACAGTGACGATGTTTATTCTATCTGTTAACGAGTAAGTAATCCATGCATGGGAATTAACCAGCGCCACCATATGACACATTCATTAAAAAAGATCACTATTCACGAGACATTACATGAAACGCTGACGTATTCAGTGAACATATGACCAATCGTTTCGACATGGGACTGTATATACAAGCACAGTGGTCGCACACACCAACGCACTCCTCTCAGATGAGTCTGTTACCTTCTTAAACGTACATTAATTCACACTTTAGTGTTTTACTCGATGCCATTCATATAGATATATTCGTTTCCACGTGATGTGTAATGGCTCACTATCTTTAAACAATCACTCGAATATGATGTATAGGCTTTGATGTAACAAACCATTGCTGATAGATGTTCTCTTCCGATCTGTATGTACCAATATACACTTTGAAAACATTCAATATCGTTTTCTTGAAATATAATGGATACCTTGTGGAGGAATTACGAATTGTAATGATCATATCATACTGCACATGCCTCGATATTGGCTCGTCACATCACAGGTTATTTTCAAAACTTGGCCCATATATCATACATACAATGTACTCGTATGTACAGCATGGCAGGATTGATTGAGAGTTTATTCTCCAGTGTTTCTTTTCTGCAATGAATGGTACCACTGGAGCATTTACAGCATTCCCACCATCTTACATCTGCATGTTTGACTACGCCAGCCAGTGGAACATACTCATCAATCTATCAATAATCAATAATCTCCAAAATGCATCGGGGATTGGTGGTAGCCTCATCAAATGTGGCTTTAGTCGGTCATTAACGATTGCAATTTGCAGAATAAATTCCCTCTGGCGTCGCACGTAGCTACATCATCCAACAGTAACACGCTGTCACATAATGTGATAACATGAACTGTTACTATTTCTTCGATCAACTGGTCTGGTAGCTGTCAATGAATTTAATGTATTGGAAAATACGTTGGCTTACTGAACGTACCAGTCTTCATCTGCAGCCGTGACCGATTCGACTTATCAATTCTATAACGTTGGTCCACTTGGGTATTTAATTGTGCGCCGAATCGGTTGACATCATTGTGTATGTTTGTATTGGTTATCGTACCTGTCTTGATGGAATGTTGTTGATAACGATCAAGTGTTACAGCAATTCAGCTGAAATATGTAATATTGACTTCATAAAACATATGTGCATAGTCTCAACATATAATTACTGTGTTTTTTTTACCAATAGCCATCATCACCGCCTATCCATATCTACTGGCAGCGATATCAGAACACCCGCACGCTCTATTAGATTTATAAAACTCGTCCGCCAAAGGTTCGGTGCATAAATTGTGCGTGAGTCGTTTCATCAATCTCATATCAAATAGAAACTCGTTTGACATCCTCTATATATGTTGTTGTTATGTGATTTGCCCTCAGAGTTTCAACTATGGTATGCTTGCATCAGGTATCTTCTACACGTAATTGGTGGTTACTGGGGTGAACGCGACGGCGTAAATTAATGGTCGGGGTTCCCCTTATGGGAAATCACGATTTGCCTGGTTTGGCTATTTTGTTACCTGGAGTTGAATTAGGTTATTGCTCATTATAAAAGTAGCAAGATTATTACCGATCCTAATTCTTTTGGGAGGGGGCAAGTGATTCTGGTATGACGAGGACCTGGCATCATATCAGGATTATTCTGATTTCCGGGCTGCATATATACTTTTTTTATTGTAAATATTCGGTTCTGATTGTGGGATCCCCCCCCCCCACCCCCATGTGTACATGTAATATATGGGATTTAGTACTACATTGTCCAGGCCTCAACTGACCGTTGCTGTTGATAGGCCGTTAAACCCCACCAAACAAACAAACAACATAGACGCAATTTAAATAATTAGTATTAGCTGGTACATGTATGTCCTGTACTTCCTGTATTGGACAAGCAGCATAACGCACACTGCTATTAATAATTGGCAAACTGTGTTCATTTGCACACCATGCACATCATAATTGCATTCCATACTTGGTGACGACAACATTGCTTTATATCTCAACATCAAATTACATGAAATTAGTAATACATGTAGTGATATGAAATGTGACAATCTATTAATTTGCATATACATTAGAAACATGTTCATGTATTCGCATCATAAGGACATATGTACGGAGCTTTATAAGGGACACGAGAAGAGAACATTTTTTTCTAATTCATTAGAACGCTTTCCAATTCGTTCTAACCAATTCGAATTCGTTAGAACGCATTCCAATTCGTTCAAACGCACGATTTCCAATTCGTTGTAACGATTTCCAATTCGTTGTAACGAATTCAAATTCGTTCTAACGATTTCAAATATTTCGTTCTAACGAATTCAAATTCGTTCTAACGCATTCCAATTCGTTCTAACCAATTCGAATTCGTTCTAACGCATTCCAATTCGTTAGAACGCATTCGAATTCGTTCTAACGATTTCAAATTCGTTCTAACGAATTCCAATTCGTTCTAACGCATTCCAGTTCGTTCTAACGATTTACAATTCGTTCTAACGAATTCAATTATTTCGTTCTAACGCATTGCAATTCGTTCTAACGAATTCTAATTCGTTCTAACGCATTCCAATTCGTTCTAACCAATTCGAATTCGTTAGAACGCATTCCAATTCGTTCTAACGCATTCCAATTCGTTCTAACGATTTCCAGTTCGTTCCAACGAATTAAATTATTTCGTTCTAACACATTCCAATTCGTTCTAACGATTTCCAATTCATTCTAACGATTTCCAATTCGTTCTAACGAATTCGAATTCGTTCTAACGCATTCGAATTCGTTCTAACGATTTCCAATTCGTTCTAACGAATTCAATTATTTCGTTCTAACGCATTCAAATTCGTTCTAACGAATTCCAATTCGTTCTAACGCATTCCAATTCATTCTAACGATTTCAATTTTTTCGTTCTAACGAATTATAATTCGTTCTAACGCATTGCAATTCGTTCTAACGTATTCCAATTCGTTCTAACGATTTCAATTGTTTCGTTCTAACGCATTTGAATTCGTTCTAACGATTTCAATTATTTCGTTCTAACGAACTCGAATGCGTTAGAACGAAATAATTGAAATCGTTAGAACGAATTCGAATTCGTTAAAACGAATTGGAACGCGTTAGAACGAATTGGAATGCGTTCTAACGAATTCGAATTGGTTAGAACGAATTGGAATGCTTTATAACGAATTGGAATGCGTTAGAAATAATTTGAATTCGTTTGAACGAAATAATTGAAATCGTTAGAACGAATTCGAATTCGTTAGAACGAATTGGAAATCGCTAGATCGAATTGGAAATTGTTATCGAGAACGAATTGGAATGCGTTAGAACGAATTGGAATGCGTTCTAACGAATTCGAATTGGTTAGAACGATATTGGAATGCGTTAGAACGAATTGGAAAGCGTTATAACGAATTGGAATACGTTCTAACTAATTAGAATTCGTTAGAACGAAATCTAATCGGTCAGAACATTTTTTTCTCTTCTCATGTCCCTTATAAAGCTCCGTACATATGCTACTCGATATATGCACCCAAATGCACCACATAGTTTTGAAATGTGGTACTTTATACACTCATAATATATGCTGCAATCGTATATTACCTATCATTGCAGGATGATCTCTGTACGCTGTAACTGGACCAACTCCTATATCTGAAACTCAACCCGGCCCCACTCCCAACATGCATATGATACATGTGTAACATGCACTAACTACCATAGTACCGGTACTATACGTACATATCACATTAATATACATAAAACATGAATAACATAGTTAGCTCCTCTTTTGGGGCTACCTGCTATCTGTAGCTGAAGTTCATCAGATCAACATGTGCCAGACATGAATTTTTTCTGAGCCAGAGACAAGATGTGTGCAAATCGACCCGCAGAAAGCTAAGTGAGTCAGTGACTAGAATGAGGTGAGCCGCCGTAGGACGACTAGAGTGGGTTGAGTCATGGGCACACGACTCGAGAAAGAGGTGAGCCGCCGTAGGACGACTAGAGTGAGTTGAGTCATGGGCACACGACTCGCGAAACAGGTGAGCCGCCGTAGGACGATCCGAATGAGTTAGTCATGAGCACACGACTAGAATGAGGTGAGCCGCCGTGTAGCGACTAGAGCGAGGTCAAGGTAAGACCACAATGGGTTGGGTCGTGCGTACGACCAGAAATATCTGAGTTGAGTTAACAACTAGAGCATGACTCACGTGCACTAGAATGTGCAGCTTGCAATATAATACGAGTCTAGAGCGAGGTTGGCCGAGTCTACTGACTAGAAATAGGTGAGTCGCTTCCGGCGAGTCGAATGAATGACAGAATGGCGTCTCGAGAAGTCTGGCAAATGCTTGACTGATGCAGCAGCGAAATCTACATCTGCAATAATTTATCTGAAAGGGGGCAAAATAGTCCAAAACGAATTGATATTTCCTTTTACAAAATAGCAGTGAGTGCCCCCAAGAGGATGAATTATGTATAACATTATCCTGCCTCTAACACCCCACTTACCAACAATTACCCAGTACTGCATACCTTATACTGGAGTTATTGGCACATTTGTGCTTGAGCGGCTTGTATCGCGCTACGTTCCACCTTGATATATCTGGTGTAGCATGATGAAGACCATCGGCCAAGAGTTTGTATCATATGATCTTCCACCCTAGCTGCTGCGGCACTGCTAGCAGCACCAATTCTAAATGAATGACCACTATACACTTTCTCGTCATAACCGAGTCTGCATAGCACTTGTTTCACATAACACAACAACTTTGTTCTAGTAAAGGGTCTGCCCTCCTCATCGACGAACAGTGGTGAATCGAGCTGGGATGAATCCAAGCCATATCTACGTAGACTCAAATATCTCTCCATCAATGATACTGGGCATGACACCCTTGAATCAAATCCAACGTTGGAGCAAAAACTCCTGAATGCAACAAATCACATATCTAACTGAGGACTTTGAAGGTGATGGGCATTCTGGTATGTGCAGTATCCCCTTGGCTTCGCTTTATACCACGCAGAATACATTGAAGTCTATCCGTACCAGAAATAGGATTATCCATGCCTGCTTGTAGGTAATGAAAACGAATGCCAGCTAAATATAGTTTAATGGTAGCCAGCCGAAGTTGCAAGGACTTGTGGCAAAAAGTAACAAAATAAATTAGCAAATCCTCGCTTACAGAAGGCAAGTCTGCTTGCCATGTATTCCCACCTGACAATGTAAGAAACTGCATGAAACACTGCATGCCTCTCTGATAAACGGATCTCGTCGTCGGGGCCACCGACGCCGACCACAAATTTGCCACTTCCCTTTCTAATTCAGCTGGAGCTCGGAAACCGGAACACACCGCTCTGGTAGCCTGTCTGCCGCTGGTGCAAGCCGTCGGAACTGCAACATGTTAAAACGGGATAAGGCATCAGCGATAGTGTTCGTTTTACCCGCTATATGCTTTGCAATAATCAGAAATTGCCCCTTTGCTGCACACGATATCAATCTACGCACAAATTTCTGAATGAAAGAAATTGTTGACCGACCTTTATTGATAATGTCCACAGTAGCTGCATTATCACAATTAACCACTATTCTTCTCTTGGCCCATTTGTCGCCCGACAGCACAGCAGCCATGACTATCGGATATAGTTCATAGAGGGCCATAGACGCGACCGCGTCTGATGAAATGAACGAATCTGGGAAACACCCTTGAAACCACTTTCCACAGTAGTAACCAGCATATGCTCTTGGTGTGGCATCTGTATAAAACTGCATGTCGTCGGCCAGTGTAAGTTCATCATTCATAAACATCGAAACACCGTTCCAATCTTGCAGAAATTTCGACCACATACTTATGTCAGATCTGCATTCAGCAGATATTTTAATGTAATGATGTAATTTACTGACCGAAGACGACAATGAAATCATGTATGACACAAATGCACGACCCGGATAAATCACCCGGCATGCAAAATTGAGATGTCCCAGAAGACTTAGCAACTCCTTTTTAGTACAAGACTTCTTTGTTGAGAACGCTTGAAGCAGAGCAGCAATGCGCTGTATTTTTTCTAACGGCAATCTGGCCTCCATTTTCACGCTGTCTAATATGATACCTAAATACTCAATTACTGTAACAGGTCCCATAGTTTTTGTAGGTGATAATGGTATGCCTAATCTTGCAAAAACAAACCGCAAAATAGCCATAGTACCATCAGCATCTTCTGTCGGGCCATTTATCGTGAGGAAGTCATCCAGCAAATGTAGACAATGTATCACCCCATAATTGTTTTTCAGAATCCAGCAAATAGCCTGTGACAGGCAGTCAAAGATTTTGGGGCTAGATCGACTGCCAAAAACTAATCTGGTATAGAAATAATACATATCATCCCATTTGATGCCCTGAAAGGGCCACAACTCCTTCAGGACAGGAATCTGTTTAAAAGCATCCCTAATGTCCACTTTACAAAATCTACTCCCAATACCTTGCTTTCTTGTAATATATATGGCATAGTCAATTGTAACATATGTCAAAGAGTATTCCTCTTTATCTATAAGGTCGTTAAGACTTGGATGTAAAATATTATCATGGGGTGCCGAGAAATCCACAATCAATCTCTTTCCCTCAGCTATACCGATTGGACTGATGCGATATTGTGAAAATGGTATGAAATGAAACGGGCCGATCACATATCCTTTTTCAAGTTCAGACTGAACCAACTGTGAAGTTATGTCAGGCTGCTTGATTGCCGACAACAAGTTTCTACACTCAAAAGGTAACTTAGGTAGATGAGAAATTCCTGTTTCGAAACCGTGCAAAAAGCCATGAAGTAGGTAATTACTAAAGTTATTGTCCGGATGCCGTTTCAACTCATCAGCCAATTCATGAACATGAATAGGGCTTACTCGAGACATTATCTCAATGTTGGAATTCTCTGTCCCTGGCCTTTCCATTTTTTTGAGTTTTCACAATTACATTTCGAGTGATCCTTGCCTTTGCATAGTAAGCACACATGAATGAACTTGCAATGAGAAACCCGACATCCACGTTGGGCGTTGAAATTGTTACAAGTTTCATTCACATTATGTAACACCCGCATTCGACCAAAGATGTCCCTGTTCGTGTTCCCGCGATATGCCATACTGCCAACATTCGGATTCGCTGTTGTAGCGACCACCTGATTAGTTACAGAATCATTTGTGCGTATCACTAGCGAAGGACAAAAGTCAGACATATGCAGCGTGCTTCACACCCTGCACAAGCATTGGCTTTGTAATTAGAAAATATGGAACAATACAGAGTGTTATTTCTTACAGACCAATCAATCTTAATTCCATTGAATCTGAGATGGGCCGCTGCTTGGGCAGAGAACATCTTGTGATACTCGTAAAACCCCTTCCCAGAATAACGAGTTGCCATGTCGACAATATCCCGTTCGTACAAATCTAGCTCCGGCCTTCTACTGGGGTGTGCCTGACACATGATGTTTTTATAAATAGAAAATGCCTGTATAAATTGTGGTAAAGTCAGCTCTGTGTTCAAACGATGATCCACTTTCTGACCGCTGCTGGTGGTTTGGACTTGTTGACTATGATTGAAGTACGGGATCAACAGAGACGCCAAATTAATATCAATACCTTCCTGAATGTGCTGTTTCATAGTCGGGTGAACAGTCTCCACGAGCGGTAGCGCTTCGGCCGAAAAACTATATACAGAACGCGCATTTTCAATTCTGTTGTTGACACTCGTGTTGTTGTTGTTGTTGTTGTGCAGATTTATAAATAAATCCGCCGCTGAATTCGAGGGACCCACAAATCGGCCAGAGGCAGAGACGCTTGGCAATTCGTCGGAAATATTTTCTATTTGATTTCTGTTTTGAACATGAACGAACGTACTCGGCACATTACGTTGTACCAGGTTATCCAGGTTGCTGGTAAGTGTAGAGACTGTGCGCTGAAGCAATGACACGCTCGCTCGTAGAGACGCGATTTCGGTATTGTATTTGAGTCCCCCCTACTTTCGGTTTTACCAGCTTCCGGATGCAGAAATTTCGCATGCGCCGACGGAATCGGCTCGCGACCTAGATTCGTAGACCCCGTTGGCTGCTGCGCAGATACGTCATTTGTTATGATAACCGCACCGCTAGAGGTGACCTGATTTGCAGACGAAACCTCCCCGACAATGTGATTGAACACATTCCAAACATGCACTCAAATATATCTGGTTCAATCTATTGACTATAATGACATGAATATTTCTCAGTTCGTAGCCGGCTATAATGGAATTCTGTTGCATTTATTAGCCACTTCAGACATCGAACATGTGATACAGAGACTAATACACCTGAAATCGCTGATGTGTTTCGCGAATGCGTATAACTGGGACTGTATTCTGAACATACACGAGGAAGTGCTCACGGAGATTGAGCGCGGTAGTTGTTCCTGGGGTGACAATTTTTTGGATGTTGAAAGTTTGAACCTGTTAGTGGACAAGTCTCACACGAATCAGTCGGCCACGAGGAAACGACCCGAGTACAATAAACGCGTTTGGTTTTGCTCCAAATTCCAGAAGGGTGGCTGCTCCAAATCGTCTCCACACAACGCTATGATCGGCAATGAGAATAAGTCTGTGCAACACATATGCGCAACGTGCTACTTAAAAGAAAAGCTGGTAGTTGAGCATGCGGAAACATCAGCGGACTGTCCCCATAAACAATGACTATATGATCCGCCATTGGTTACAAGTGTGATCCCCAACTCGTGTGATTTAGAGTCGTCTATTCCGCCGTCGTGTAACGGTGCCGGCGACACGACGTGTGACGTGAACGAACGTGATGTGACTGTATTTGACGCCGCTGTTGGCAATACTGGTTTTAGCAAACACGACATCGTCTCTATGTCGTGTGAAGCAGTCGATACATCATGTGGAGCCGTTGATGATATATCGGCCTCCGGTGACGTCAACGTGACGTTATGTGACGCCAACGTTGAGGAACATTATGGTGACTCGCAAGACATCGTCCATATGTCTTGTTGTCGTGTAGATGAATGCACCTTGTTTGATGTCAATGACATTTGTGACCCAATTAAGGCACATGAAATAGTATACAAATCCGGCGAACCTAATTTTCGCAAAGCAAAAGTTTCTATGATCAAAGTGGATAAGTGGTCGGCGCCTGATGTAGTGTTTTCTTGTGATGCATGTCTATCTGGCATAGGTGGCATATGTCATCAGGAATTCTTCCACGCGCTAATTCCACAGTGCATCAGTGAGCTGGGTCTGTCCATAGTGCATTTTGAGTGTTTAGCGGTCATCGTGTCGATCAAATTGTGGTGTTCAAATTGGCGTGGAAAGAAAATCTCGATTTTCTGCGACAACGAGGCTGTGTGCTACGTTATAAATTCGGGGCGAACCAGAGATCACTTTCTCCCTAGCAGAATCCGTGAACTCGCGTATTACGCGTGTACCCAGGAGTTCGAGGTGCGTCTGATACACCGTTCATCCGAGGAAAATCGACTCGCTGACCTGCTGTCACGCTGGCATATTCGTGAAGACAATGGACGACAGTTTTACTCACTGTCAGGCTTATCGCCCTCCGGCGAAATCGCCGTGTATGACTCGTTGTTCCAGCTGGACAATGATTGGTGATCTAGTGATCTTAGTGAGACTGTATTAGACCGAAACGTTATAATGTTCCGATTCCTGATAAACCACGCGTGCTGCGTCTGTGTTCATCATAACCAGCCTACACAATTGTGTAGTCTGATCTTTTATAAATTAGCAACATAAATTAATCACATGCTACATTAATCACAGTCGTAACAGGCAGTGTTTTCCCGGGAATCGGCCCATTGACTGGTGTATAATAGAGTTATTGTATTGATTACATGCCGATTTACGATAAGCAAGCGGTTTGCTTATACATTTTGTATTTATGTGACTTCAGATAATCTGGATCATGTGGGAAAGCTGCGGAAAGACTTGAAATCCTCGCAACGATCCGCTTACGCTTTGGGCACATACAAGAATTTAAAGACTCAGATTAGAGCGTTCCTGTTGTTTAGCGTTTTTTTTTGTTGCACGGCAATTCCTGCCTCAGTTGACACCATGTGCTTATACATCCAATTCCTTAGCCGTTCCATGAAATCTGGTCAAACTATCAGGAATTATGTTAATGGAGTGAGATTGTACCATGTATTGTGTGATGCGAAGTTTCCTGATCTCGACTCGTTTGAGTTTAAACTGGCGATGCGCGGAATTGACAAACACTTGTTTCATGCACCAAGGCAAGCTGAACCGATCACACCAGATATGTTACGGCGTCTGTACGACGTCCTAGATCACACCAGTCAAGTACATGCACCACAAAGTAGCATGTTTTCTGTTTTTACACTATGGCTAGGAAATCTAGTATCGCACCGCCGCATACCGCCACTTTCGACTCAAGTAAATATCTGTGCCGTCGAGATATTATGTTTTTTCCCCATGGTTTACGAGTTACGATAAAGTATTCGAAGACGAATCAGTTTGGTAACAAAAACGTCACTTTGCCTCTCATGGAGAATCCATCCTCTAAGTTATGTCCGGTTGCCGCCTACCACAACATGTGTCATTTGGTTCCCGCCGACCCAGACAGTCCCGCCTTTTGCATTTCACGAGGAGGCAGACTGGTGCCTATTGGTGCCTATTGATGCTAAATGTTTGGATCTGAATTTTAAGCGTCTGTTAGAGCGGATTAATGTTTCGGGACACTATACCATGCACTCTTTTCGTCGTGGCGGGGCTTCGTTTTATTTCACAGCTGGGGTCCCAGGTGAAATTATTCAATTATATGGCAACTGGGCTTCAGATTGTTATCTTCGCTATATAAGATTGTCCGAGGCGTCCCTGGTCCGTGCTGCATCACTCGTCTCCAGTGCTCTGACCGTGTAGTCTACTTTGTTTGGCCGTTTGTTTTGGCGCTGTTGGACGCGATATGTTTAGTATGTTACTATTGTGTATCTGTCGTCTATTATTTCAAACATATCGCGTCCAATATTTTCGGCCAAATAAACTTATATATGTTAAGTGTTTTCGCGTTTATTCTGCATTCCATAATTAGAACAGTATTAGAAGATACCGACGTCATTACGTCACTTGATACGTCATAAATCTGGCTGTATAGAGATGTTTAGTCAACATGGAGATGTCCCCAGCACTGGCCACATATCTGGTAACATCCGATTAATCTTTTATTCCAGACAAACTAATTCTATTTTAATGCTTAGATAAACAAGAGAAAATGTCGTTATTGGAGAATTGTATTGACATCGTGATGTTACGGGGCGCCATGCAGGACAGGTTAATTATGTGTACAAAATTGAGTTTTGTAACACTAAAAATCACAAAATCCAATTATGTAAAATTCTGATACAAAAACCAATTTTGTCCAGACAAAATTGAGTTTTGTAACACTAAAAATCACAAAATCCAATTATGTAAAATTCTGATATACAAAATTCATTTTTGTTATAAAGGATTCAATTTTGTAAGACAGAATTGAGTTTTATGAACAAAATTCAGTTTTGTGGGACAGAATTCAGTTTTGTCCACAAAAGTCAGTTTTGTCCACAAACATTAGTTTGCGTAGGATAGTCTATGTAATCTCTACGTTGATTGGTTGAAATCGGTTTTAGTCCATTTTACTAGATGGTGGAGTACACTTGCAGGTTTAAATATTTCAATGCGAAAATATAACCCAATATATCAATATTATACTTCTTTATGGACAGTTATTTTGGTTATATTATGATTACAAATGAGTGGTCACACCATATAAGCATATATACTTTGAAGGAGAAATAAGAAAAATATTCAGAATTTCCCCTCAATTATGTAAACAGGGTCAAACATAAAGTAGCCGGGACATAGCTAGACCTGAGAGCATGCCCATATATAGAGAATACCAGGCTAGTGTATTTTGATATCAAGTTTATCAGGCAAGGCTTGGAAACGCGTAGGAATTCCGAGGCTTACCGAGGAATTCCTACCGTTTCCGAGCCGAGCCTGATAAACTTGATATTAAAATACACTAGCCTGGTATTCTATTTATCAGGTAACGTTTTATGCTCGAAAATGACATTAGATGACGTCGTATTCTAACAGTAGATCTAACCTTGTGAAACAAATGGTATTGGATCTGTGTCTACTAGTTGCGAAGTGACGTGTTCGCAACTATGTCTCTACATGCATTATTTACAGTATACACCATCTTAGTATCCATGGTATGTACGCAAATACTACAAATGGTTTCCTCAAATGGCCCAATACACACATTCTGTTTATAAACACAGACAGCAGTCAGAACACAGGCCACAGCGCGTTTATTATTGATTTAACTGGGGCAGATGTACCTTGCAAATGAGTTTAAATACGAATGGGTTTGTCAACGTTTGACTGTTTGGAGATAGTTGAAGCAAAATGGCAGAATGAGAAATGAATCATCGGCCGAATGTGAAATGAATCATCGACATTGAATGTGTAGATCGGCGACCGTGACCCATTTCTCGAGTGCAGTTTCTGACCAATGGTAGTCCTTCTTACGTGCGTGTGCAGAATTGAATTTTGTGACACAGAATTGACAGAATTGAATTTTGTGACACAGAATTGAATTTTGTTACACAGAATTGAATTGTGTGACACAGAATTGAATTTTGTTACACAGAATTGAATTTTCAGAATTGAATTTTGTGACACAGAATTGAATTTTGTTACACAGAATTGAATTTTGTGGCACAAAAGTGAATTTTGTGACACAGAATTGAGCAAAGTGAATTTTGTGACACACAATTGAATTTTGTGACACAGAATTGAGTGTTGTGGAAGTGAATTTTGTGACACAGAATTGAATTTTGTGGCACAAAAATGAATTGTGTTGACAAAATTGAGCCATGTCCCACTTGGCGCCCCGTAGCTGTATACCGCGGACAATGCATATATCAAACAATTTACTTTAATCTGCTGTGCAGAAACGAAGACTGTTACATTTTTCGCCCATGCTACATAATCAAGGTGCATGATCACGTGGTTACAACAACAACAACGTCGCCAACTCCAAGGTCAGTATTATTTGATATTTTCCTTAATATGTAACGGATTTTGATGAAATATGGCGCAGCAAACGCGTCTTCATGAGCTGCATTTGGTGGTCCAGGGAGTTCGGCACAGACTTATGTCGTTTTTTGCGAAGAATTGATTTCCGTGTTGGTAGACACGGAAATCGATTCTTCGCAAAAACGGTAGAAGTTTGGGTGAAAATACAGAGACCACCAAATGCAGCTTAACAAGACGCATTTGATGCGCCATATTTCATCAACATCCGTTACGTAATACGGACACTTAAAAAGAATACGTACTTTGAATCAGATGGATTCTGGAAGTTTCAGTATTTGTTGTTGTTGTTAGTACCACGTTATCATACACCTTGATAATAATCCTAGTTTTATCATGAAGAGTCGAGTGTTTTGTTTGATGATGTGTATCAAGTTAATGCACCCAGCTCGCCACGAGAGATGATCTCGTTATCGGCATAATATAATATTTATGACATCCAATCGCGACGTCAATGCTTCTAAGCTACCATCCTTTTAATTGTAAAGGGAAGCACTTTAGAACATAACCGCTTAATGTCAAGGTGAACGCAAACATTGCGGATCATGTGAAATATTGCACATACACAAGTACGTGTACATGTCATTAACACTATACAGTGGGGTCAGCGTGTAAGTGCACACACGAACGAACATGTCGTGTTCGTTCGTGTTTGCACTTACACGCTGACCCCACTGTACTATATCACAAAAATAGGCCGTAATAGGCATTTGTTCATTTTATTTTATTCGCCTATGAATATGTTACCATTGAGAACTTGCATTAATATAAACGTAGTCTTATTAATAAATGGACGAATACCTTTCAGAGTCAGATCGCATAAAATACCTGAATTTATCAAATGACTCACAGGGCTCCAGATAAGGAATTGGTCACTCCATCATTTCTGAAGCAATTGGGTAGAAATGTATTTAAAAATTTTAATTGGGTAAAATAAAGTCACAATACTGTTTACACATCAACAGATAGCAATTATTGAATGGTTTGCTTCGAAATGAAAACACATCTTGATATTTTATTAGAATGCCAAGACATGTTTTCAAAGTGTATATTGGTACATACAGACCAGTAGCCGATTTCACCAACATTGCAAAGTATACTTTTCTAGTAAAGTATATTTTGAGGGAGTAATCATTTATTTTTCCTGAAATGCATTATTTCATATTGAACAAACGACTGCATATATTTGATGATTAAAAGTATGCAGAATAATATTCAGTATAATACAAATTAATAAATTTATCCTAAAATTTTAATATTTCTCCCTCAAAGTATACTTTGCTAGAAAAGTATACTTTGCAATGTTGGTGAAATAGGCTACAGAAGAGAACATCTATCAGCAATGGTTTGTTACATCAAAGCCTATACATCATATTCGAGTGATTGTTTAAAGATAGTGAGCCATTACACATCATGTGGAAACGAATACATGTATATGAATGGCATCTAGTAAAACATAAAAGTGTGAATGAATGTACGTTCAAGCAGGTAACAGACACGTGTGAATGAATGTACGTTTAAGCAGGTAACAGACAAGTGTGAATGAATGTACGCGTTCAAGCAGGTAACAGACTCGTCTGAGAGGATTGCGTATAGTTAGACTGCCATTCACACAATACATTACATTACATTACATTACATTACATTACATTACATTACTTACATTACATTACAATACATTACATTACGCCACATATTTGGAGATTATATTAGTAATACACTTAATGAATGGCTTAGCGTCTCATATATGTTTATGATTTCAGAAGCCGATGAATGTGTTCAGTAGCCGATTTCACCAACATTGCAAAGTATACTTTTTAGGGAGTAATCATTTATTTTTCCGGAAATGCATTATTTCATATAGAACTAACCACTGCATATATTTGATGATTAAAAGTATGCAGAATCATTTTACTGAATTTATTACATTATCACAGCCAAAATATAATAAATTCAGTATAATAAAAAATAATAAATTTATCCTAAAATTGAAAATTTCTCCCTGAACGTATAGTTTGCTAGAAAGGTATACTTTGCAATGTTGGTGAAATAGGCTCCTGATGCGTTTCATGTTAAATATTAAAACTAATGTGTGAATAGACAAAAGGTTGCGGTCATCTTGGAATTTAATAAAACAACTTAATATCAATATATGGTTATTATAGTAACACCTACTGGTTTTATTGCAAGATTTCCCATGCCAAATTATTTTACAAAATCAACTGTCATACAAAATAATGCTTACGTGGCGGCCATTTTGTTTTTAAATTTTGAAGGTCAAAAGTAAAAAACTCAGCCTGGTAACCGATTGATTTGGATTCAGCTAAAACCACTGGTTACCTAGCATTACCCAAAAATGGAATAGTTTATATGAGAAAAATAACCCGTCTATATCGGACATTCAAAAACGTAGTCCGGATTTAGAATCACTCGCGCTTTTTATTCCCATGTTACTATTACAACCAGCCATTTTACTAATCCGCATGTATCACGCAGACGGACGAATGTGCCCCAACATTGATTGAATACACGCTGAGCATAACAAAACACTGGTATCAGGCACTACCGCTGATACAATGTATCATTGCCAAATTATATAGAGGATATTCCATCGTACATTTTTAATAGCGGGAAATAATACACGAGTATGCGTCGGTTTCCACGTAAGCAACGAGTGAGCGTAGCGAAATATGTTCGTATCACGCATTGACTACTTGGCGGATCGTAACTAAATTCGGGTTTCATGTTTATCATGGAAAGACGAAGAAAACTATTCATTTTCACAATATTCTCCACATATCTCCACATTCGCGTTTTTGTAGCGCGCCTTCTAGTACGGGACCCACAAACGCCTATCGTACACAAAATGAAGTTGACCGGCCCTGGAATAATATACGGCTGGTGTTTTGCTTATATCAATCAATCCATTTTTCAACTCAAAACTCATTTTCAGAACAAAAAAATGTTCTTGCAGAAAGCCATGACGTCAATTATAACGTGTATTATTTCCGCTATTCAAACATGTACAATGGAATATCCTATGTATTACACTTCCACGGCGGATTATATGCACATTTAGTCTAGTTTTGAGATTATACTCAATGCATTGTGCTGTGCGCATGAATAGTTATACAAGGACGTGTTTTTCCGCTTTTTGACGTTACGTTGTGTGACGTCAAATGTGACGTCATGTAAACCAAGCAACTCAGCTGTTTCTATGAGGTGATATATTTGAGTGCATGTTTGGAATGTGTTCAATGACATTGACATTCTAGATTAGTCGAGACCCTTTCCAAATTTTCCAATAACTTTATTTTGACTGTAATAAAAATTAAACATCTTTCATGGTAGCTCGTGGTTTCCAAGAAAACACGCTCGCAATTACGGGTGTTCTCTTCACGGTGTATTATTTGTAAGGAATTGATTACTGGTTTTCTCTCACAGCGAACTTATTTGCAAGAGTGTAATAAACTATCTACATGTATCTATCTAATTCGTTTTCCTATCCTGCCATGTTACATAACCAATTTTTTCCATACTAAAAACACTATTTTACCGAATTTCACGAAATAAAAAGAATGTTCGTTCTTAAATTTTGGTACAATTTAATATTATCGAAAGAAATATTGTTTTTGCATTGTTTATATTGCCATACATTTTGGACAGAGTTCGTGAAACAGACAGTAGTATTCTCTATCAAGGTGCACGATCACGTGGTTACCACAACAACAACATTGGCTGAACGTGTTGAAAGCGCGCCCACTCCAAAGTAAGTATTATTTTATATTTTCCTTAATAGGCAACGGATTTTGTTGACATATGGCGCAGCAAACGCGTCTTCGTGAGCTGCATTTGGTGGTCCCAGCATATACTTATGTAGATTTTGCGAAGAATCGATATCGATTCTTGGCAAAAACGATAGAAGTTTGGGCCAAAGTACCGAGACCACCAATGCAGCTTAACAAGACGCGTTTGATGCGCCATATGTCATCAACATCCGTTACATAATAAGGACAAACTAAAAGAATACGTACTTTGAATCGGAGGGCTTCTGGAAGTTTCAGTACTTGTTTTTGTTGTTGTAACCACGTGATCATACACCTTGTCTATGTGTACGTCTAGGTGGTGGAAGTGCTACTGGACAAATCGAGCAGCCGCCATATCTACGAGGCGGTTCTGCAGGCCATCAGTGCCAGCCATGTGCAGATCGCGGAGAACATTCTCAAACACAAGCGCTACCTTGAACTCTGGAAGGAGCGCAAGAAGCTGGGTGACGACGATCACTTCTTTAAGACGCAGTTCGAGGAATCGCAGTTCTCGCCCGATATCACGCCGCTTATACTTGCCTCGCAGAAAAACCAGTACGAGATCGTGCAGTTGTTGCTGTTACGTGGCGAAAAGATTCAGAAGCCGCACAAATTTGAATGTTTGTGTCAGGAATGTGTAAACAAAAGTAAGTTCGACCAACTGCGGTCGGCGAAGTATCGACTGAATGCGTATCGTGGGTTGGCGAGTGAGGCGTATATTTCGCTGTCCAGCAAAGACCCCATTCTCACGGCGTTTAGACTTTCAAAGGAGTTACAGAATCTCTCCACGAGTGAGAAATATTTCAAGGTTTGTATGATTTGTGGCTGTGCCTGTCGCCTATTTCACCAACATTGCAAAGTATACTTATTTAGCAAAGTATACTTTGAGGGAGAAATTTTCAATTTTAGGATAAATTTATTATTTTTTATTACACTGAATTTATTATATTATCACCATTTTGGCTGTGATAATGTAAAAAATTCAGTATAATAATTCTGCATACTTGTAATCATCAAATATATGCAGTCGTTAGTTCTATATGCCATAATGCATTTCAGGAAAAATAAATGATTATTCCCTCAAAGTATACTTTGCAAGAAAAGTATACTTTGCAATGTTGGTGAAATAGGCTACAGGAGAAGTTGGGGTTATGGGTTTTGTTTCGTGATCAAATATCACACTCGTGTAGCTTGATGTCGATTTATATTGCTTGTAAACACAATGACAGCAGTTGATGGAATGACGAACAGTGCAGATCCTGACTGGGCGGATGCACAGGCTGATTTGGATATACATTGGTTTCAAAACCCATAAAACCATTTTTCCAGTCACATCTGTCACATTTAAACATATTGTAAACGATAGCAGTTAATGAACACGCGTATATACATGTATCTACAATACATGACTTTCATTGACCCACGTCTTATTTTATCTCAGCTTCGTCATACCGACCCGACGATTGAGTATTTATATTTAGTCCGTCAACACAGTGCGTATGTGCCGTGAAACGCGGTGCCGTGAAACATTTGTTTATATCCTGTCAATACGACCTAATCACTGCATATGAATATGGTGGCTGGGGTTATTTTTTTGCATTTTAAAGCCATTTGTAGGTGTTGACGGGATAAATAGAATAGTAGGTTAGTGCCGTGAATGGGAAAAATATCTGGCGCGGCACGGAAACGGGATGTGCTCGATAGAGCCTCGTCCATCCCGTTTCCTAAGCCTTGCCAAATATTTTTTCCCCTTCACGGCACTAACCTACTATTCTCTATATTGTATAATTAGAACCAAAACAGCTCCAGTAATACATCTAATTTGTAATATGTATTTATACGTCCGTTAAAAAACGGGACGTATTACATGCATGTATTCACCTTCCTGTTCAATGCGGGCGGGCATGCGGGCGGGCATGCGGGCACGTATTCGTTCACGTATTATTTTATATTGTCCTCATTACGTGACGGATTTTGATGAAATATGGCGCATCAAACGCGTCTTGTTAAGCTGTATTTGGTGGTCACTGTATTTTCGCCAAAACTTCTACCGACACGGAAATCGATTCTTCGCAAAAACGACATAAGTCTGTGCCGAACTCCCTGGACCACCAAATTCAGCTCTTGAAGACGCGTTTGCTGCGCCATATTTCATCAAAATCCGTTGCATATTAAGGACAATATCAAATAATACTTACTTTGGAGTGGGCGACGTTGTTGTTGTTGTAACCACGTGATCATGCACCTTGTACTTGACGGATCGTAACCAAATTCGGTATACATGTTTATCACGGCAAGACGAAGGAGCCTATTTATTTTCGCCTTGGCCGCCATTTTTAATGTTCGTATTCTGTATGTTCGTATCACGCATTGACTACTTGGCGGATCGTAACTAAATTCGGTTTTCATGTTTATCATGGAAAGACGAAGAAAACTATTCATTTTCAAAATATTCTCCACATATCTCCACATTCGCGTTTTTGTAGCGCGCCTTCTAGTACGGGACCCTCAAACGCCTATCGTACACAAAATGAAGTTGACCGGCCCTGGAATAATATACGGCTGGTGTTTTGCTTATATCAATCAATCCATTTTTCAACTCAAAACTCATTTTCAGAACAAAAAAAATGTTCTTGCAGAAAGCCATGACGTCACTTTTAACGTACACACCTAATTAAAACGTCATTTTTGTAGTACACATAGCATAACATGTAAATCTGATTGAATCGAACAATAAACGCATTTAATGTTTTTATCTTTATGTGGATATGACTATATGTTCAAATTATGGAATAACGCATACGTCGTTGACATCACTAACTTCAATTATTATGCTTTATCACGTACGTGCCTGTAATTGCTGTTTATTAGTCATATCTGTTCGGAATAAATTCACAACATATCATCGCAGTAGTAATATGTAAAATTGACGATAAATTCACATTAACCACGGTGATGTGGCTGTATGAAAACGTCAACCCTTTGACGTCACATGTGGGAATATAATAAATGCTACAATCCAGACGATTCACAGGTGTAATCAGCCCATATCTGAAACCCAGTGCCTTTAATGTTAATATATCAGTAGCCTATTTCACCAACATTGCAAATAAGTTTAAATATTTGCAGGACACGATGTGTAAAAGGTCAACTTTAATTCTTTAGGTTCTCGAGTTATGTAAATGTTATGCCATTTTCAGTTTAGTCTAATTACATGTATATATTATATACATTACTATCAAGAGAGTGTATTGTTGACAGCAAGAGTACAAGGAGCTGGCAAACGAACTGAGCGAGTACGTAGTGAAGTTACTCGACCGCGTTCGCACTCAGGAGGAGCTGGAGCTCGTGTTGAACAAGACGGGCAAGGCGAATGTCGAGAAGTACAGCACCCTGGCCAGGCTCCACCTCGCCTTGCAGTACATGGAGAAGAAGGTACTACCAGGGTCTAATTTGGCGAAATCCCTCCATCCAGGACAAAATTACAGCCCGGACAAAAATTCGTACGGACGGTCTAACGGACGTATATAACATACAGTAATATAGAAAATGATAAAGAAGTATATGGAGTTTCAAATCAATTCGTATTTCTGTTGTATAGATAATGGGTACTCGAACACTTTAACGTAACTCTTACGGACAGACGGACGGATATAAACAAAGCGTACACACTACGGTAAAATCCAGTGACAAAGGGTACACGCTACCATAGTAAAATAAAAACGATAATTGAGTTGTCGGTTGCCTATACTGACTTGGGTATGCGTTACATGTACATGTAGTTGCAATGGCGACAACTCTCTTTGCATCATGTCACAATTATCATGCGCTGCTAGGAAACACATAGTTCGCCGAGGAATTAATGATGAACATGATAAACTTGATATCGCCCATTAATGAAATAAAAGTTATTCGATGATGCAAGTATATGGCTGTGATTGGGAAATGCGGCATATGTCGTCAGTAGGCAGGATAGCTCCCGATCGTATAGCGCAAGCATGCAGCATTATACACGTATGCACTATTTGCTTGAAGTATGCCAAGTGCTTTCATGGCGAATAGAACGGAGCCCCGCAGGGGTAAACTTTTTTTTTGTATTAATTCGTTCCCACGAAATAACAATTCGTTCCCTCAATTTAACAATTCGTTCACACGAATGAACAATTCGTTCCCACGAATTAATAATTCGTTCCCTCAATTTGACAATTCGTTCCCACGAAATAACAATTCGTTCCCACGGGAACGAATTGTTAAATTGAGGGAACTCGAGGGAACGATTGTTAAATTGAGGGAACGAATTGTTATTTTGTGGGAACGAATTAATAAAAAGAAATCCATGTCGTCTGCGGGGCTCCGTAGAATAGAGCATGTGTGCAGTGTATTTCCATGGTATACACTAGTCCAAATGACAACCAGCCCGGTTTTTGCGGCTAATGAATCACTCTAGCATGTGCATGGTGTGGGTGGCAGGTGGGAGCATGCGATGGGTAATTTAACGATCGGGGTTCATCCTTACCGGAATCCCGACTGGAGACCTGATTTGGCCCTCACATACATCTTTGGCATTTTCTATGTGACAGTTGTATCTGGTTATATCCCTTATGTGAGTATTACGATTATTCGTAATCATATTTTAGGGGAAGGGGCCAAGTGGCTTTGGTGTGGTATGGACCTAGCACCAGGTCAGGTTATTCTAATTTCAGGGCTGAATATATTTGTTCTCGATGTAAATATTCCGTTCTGATTTTGGGACCCCCCCCCCTGCCCCCAATGCAGCAGGTTAAAACGGGATCGAACCTGTTTGCCCGGCCTTACATGATCTTAGCTGTTGATATGCCGTTAAGCACAAATAAACAAACACACCAACTCTAGCATATGCAGTATGTATGTTGTAGACGCAGAGCCAGTTTCCACCCTTTACAAACCATTAGCGAGATTCAATCAATGATTATGGCCGTCACCTTTTCAGCGCGTCCCGAGGGGCACATTAACGTGTTGTTTTTATTAGATTGTGTTCATTAAATATACAGGGTGCGCCTAGAAAATGTCAGCACTTGCGTTTGTTGATATATGCATTATAATATCTAATATCAAGGTTATATTCAATGCTGAAATGATTTGTGCCGATATATCACTAAACTAATATCATTTTACAAACATTTCCTGCATTTAGAAATGGTTTGTCAAAACTTGGCTTAACGTTTTGCGACCGTTATAGATAGACACACATGCACAGCCTGGTCGGGTCAACGTTCTTTACCATCTCGTAATACTCATACAACATGTGATAGTATAGTGGGAAAAGGTGGCCAGGGTGCACACTAGTTCATTGTAGCCAATACGGCAGCACTGTTATTACAGAGAGTTCTGACTATTATTATAGCAATACACAGGATGAAACCTATCTAACTATTCTATTATTATAGCGAGATAGTCGTCGACAACTTGATCAATGTTTGTATAGCCATATACTGGGTGTTATTGTAGTGAGATACAGGGGCGGATCCAGCATTTGGTGACCGGGTGGTGGGGGTGGGGGGGGGGGGGTTGTCTAGTTGCGAAGGTAACTCTTGCAATCTAGCTAGCTACGGACGGTACGGGAGTAATTGCAAGAGTAGGACAATTAATACCTATGTCCTATTTTTGAGCACTTTATTGTGTTGTACGGCATTTAAATTCAGACTCCAACTGGTGGTAAACTGTGATCTATATAAACTCCGTGACTGAACGTGTGGGCGGCGGGGGGGGGGGTGGGGGGGGTGGGGGGAGGTAGCTTGCGAGTAGATTGCAAGAGTTACCTTCGCAACTAGATAACCCCCACCCCGTTCCCCAAAATGCTGGATCCACCCCTGATAATATATAATATATATGGCATGTTAAAGGCGATGATGTGTCACCATCACAAAGTTTATATTGTCAACGCTTACTAGGATACTAAGATGTTATCATACTAAAACATTCATTTACGGATGCCATATTGTATATACTGCAGTTGGAATTGGCATACATGGTTGGCACTGTGCTATACGTGATTCCAGTTGTTGGAAACGTACAAATTGTCACCAAAACTAAATTAATAGGTGCAACATTTGCCAAATTATGTCAATTGAAAGGTTTAATCCCTCACGCACGGCACCCGTGTTGGCTTAATGTCCGTTATAATGATTGCATGAGCGTATGCTAGATAGATTCATTGGCTATGTAAACATATGTTGATATATTAAGGGAGCTATTTATTAATTTGTGATTTGACCTAAGCAATATGCTATCCTATAGACTGGCCATTACGGGCGTACAATTCTAATTGATTTTCACGGTGGTCATATTGGATTTAATGCAGTTGGAATGGCTCTATATGACTGAAAGTGTAAGGTATGCTTTGCATGCTTCTGATATCATATGTACAGACATAAAAGAGAAGATGATCAGACAATTGTGACAATTTTAAGACACATTTCCTCATATATGGCGGCCATATTGGATTTGCCGTCATTGAATAGTATTACGCCACTGAAAGTCTGTTAGATAGATTGCTAGGTATCGAAAACATGGATGTAGACACCAAATCGAAGTCTCTAGGTGACTTATTAAGTAGCTATTCTTGATTGTGTGTTTTGAACTAATTAATATGCTAATTTGTTCAATTAAGAAAACTGCTACACATTATATTTGCTGTTTATTAAAGTCTCATAAATGTACATACATAATAACAATACATTTACAAGTGAATTAACACATTACAGTGCCATTCTGTGTAAGAATTATAAGAGACTAATATAGATCAAATAGCTACACACATTATTACCTTACAGTAAAATTACGTTACACGGTTGGTACTGGTACACTAGTTACTGTCACTGTGTGTATAACCTGGTTAACAAAAACAAAAAACAAAAAACAACCGTGATGTCAACATCTAAATGCCCTTGTTAGTAGCCTAAAACTACTGTCTGTTTCACGAAACCTGCCCAAGCTTGTGCATATGCAGCCTATGTTCAATAAATGTAAATCCATCAATTGAAATTTCCAGACGATCCTACATTTGCACTTACGAACATTTCAGTCATACGATGTTTCGTGAAAAGGCCCCATGGTGACGCACTTGCTCTGATAGTAGCAGGTGTCTGAAGCTGAACTCCGGGATTCGTTTTCATTTGGGATATGAACGATAAAGTCACAATGAATACAATTACTTCTGATTTGTCATGATAATTATAACAAGAACAATTATAACATGAATGATCATGTTATAAAAGAACGCTTTGAGTGTATGTTATTATTATTGAGGCCAACTACATGTTTGCAAGTAGCATGTAAAGTTATAGATATCAGGGTATGGGATCAGTGGTTTCCGAACCTGCTTTTCCGACGTGACGTATTCTGTGACGTCATTTTTACAGTAAATTTTCTTGAAACTTTTCCAAGCAAACGGACGGATTTCGATGATATGTATCACACCATAGAAGTGGCATACCGGTTCGATGATATGTATGACACCATACATTCACGTTCTTTACATTTATATTCACATCCATGGTAACCGATTCTTCGTCAAAACCAGAAAATTGTTAGATTAAAGCAAACTATACCATAATGCAAGAACTGGCATCATTAAACGAAGCTAATCCCCTCGCACTGGCATCATTAAACGAAGCTAATCTCCTCGCTGGCAACATTGATAATAAAAAAGTACTCCGTGACCTTGGGCGGTCGAACGTGGGTCATATGAGTCTACTCATATGCTAAACCATGCTCCATCCATAGACACACATTATGGTCAAATAATATCAAAATCGTGGAAGCAGTTCACAAGTTATTGAAAAATGAAATGTGTTACTAGCGTACGTACATACGTACGCAGCACATGGACTAACAATATACCAGCTCTTGCCTATCGGCGAGGGGATACTAATTGGCAACCTGTTAAGCATTACTGCGTTATGTTTCATTAAACTCTGTCTTTCCATTATAAAGATATTACATTCAACATCCTGCACCAACTTTAATTGACATGGCGCAATTTTAAATATTGCGCGGGCCCAATTTTCCCAATTTTAGTACTTTCCCCCAACAAAAAAAACCGACATCTAGTCGCACGCTGACTGAGCCGCGATCTATAAACTTACCCAGGGAGATTACATTGCAAAAATAGTGTAACGCGTCCACTGGCGGTTTGTTTCGGTGAGTCCGCACAGTACAACTGTTCAACAGTCCGACTTGGCAACGCCACCTAGCGACTTATCACCGGCACTGCAGTGCATGATATAAAAATCCTAAAACCATCAACTTCTAAAACTGGCGTTTTGAAGAAAGTCATGAAATATGCAATCTTAAATTCGATAAAATTGACGCAGTACAATTTGAACGACGTTATAAGCCAAAGATATGAGTGCCAGAAATAATCCACATTCAGACACATGAAAATGTTTTGCCATTTCTCCATTTCATTGTCGAAACTCCAGACGGTTTTACAGAATGTGAAAGCCATAGAAAATGTATACTGGATATAAAATACTCCTACAAGCACCAACGACAGGTCATACATTACATCGAAACAGAAATCATTGCCTTGAAAAAGTCTGAGAAATATTACACACACACAAGTACACATTCAAACGGCTGTATGTCAAAAATTGTTCTGCGACTTTGCACTGCAGTGGAGTATCCAGATTCATGCAGAGGGGGTGTGAATTGTGAATGGAGTTTGGAAGGAGGTGCGAGAACATACATTCAATTTCTTCCATTGTAGTGATTTTCACATATATTATACAGGTAGTTATTTCCCCAGAAAACGTAGGTTAAAGTAAAAAAAATACACACCTGACCAAATGTTACGGGATGCAATTACACACCATGTCACTGGACTTTGTACTGTACACCCACTGGTGAATCCATGTGACAAGTGTTTTGTATGATGTGGTGTTTGTGAATGAGCTGATAAGACAAGTGTCGTGCCTTTGCACTTAATGACTGGGTGCCAGACATCCTTCAGCAAAGTTGCAAATCATGATTTGAATTGGGGTCCCATCTGTTTGGCACAAAGTGTTCTTTATAGGAATTAATATTAAATAAGTATAATTGTTTAACTATTCCAACAGTTTTCAAAAATACGAGTGCCCGCTACACAGAAATATTCACTTAGTAATATTAGGTTTACTGATAGGTTGTATCATCGTGCTATTTTGATTGTAAATGAGGCAGGTCATTTTTAAATTATTTATATCAACTAAATGTGTCACCTGAATAAATATTTGTATTGACTTGTTACAAAATATGATCATTGCACATCAAAAGATAAATAGAGAGAATAAATAGTTGTTTCCATTAACATTTTAAAGAGTCAATGTTATCGCCCTTGATATCAAAGTGGCAATTCAAGCTTGATGTAAAAATAATAATAATGTAAAATTAACATGGTTGATATGATTTTTTTAAGAATTTTACCAAATTTTCTACGACGGCCATCTTGGATTATGCGACAACCTCCATTTTAACAAATATGAAAATGCTTCACCCACGCACCACAACTGTGAAGTCTGACCAGCGTCGGCCAAACGGTACATGAGAAGAAGGCGAAATCTATAATTAAAGGATGACCTGTCAGCGGCCATCTTGTATGATGTATCATCCGATTTTGACAATACCCACGATACCTTCGATTTGATATATATCGGGACCATATTAGGTCAAATTTGAAATATCGCCATGTGCCAAATACAAAATCAATGCGTGAAAAAACAAAAGGAGAACACTGGAATATTAGTGAGGCAAGAGTTGTGATAACTATACAAAAAGGAATTCCAGTTATGCTCGGGACACAAAATCAGTACATGTATCCGAAAAAAACAAAAGAAATCAGTACATGTATGGTAAGATATGTTATTCTTGCTTTTAAGGACTAGAGCAAGTGAGCGGGGTCTCACACATACCCTCGGCCGTAGCAAAGTCATTTGGCCTTGACCTTTGGCATGAAAGCCGCTTAGGTGAGATATAGAATGAAAATATGGCTGTTGGTAAAGAAGTATGTGACATTTGCAGTTGATCCAACATACGGTTGCAGATAAATTGTGTACTTAAAACTTTAATGCAAATATTTCAAAACATTTAACACAATTTGACCTTGACCTTGGGCATGAAAGTCACATGTGTGGGCTATAAAATGAAAATATGGATGTTGATTGTTGATAGACAAATATATGAAGTTTCAATTCAATCTGACTTACGGTTGCAGAGAAATTGTTTACTTAAAACTTTAACGCATATATTTCAAAACATTTAACGCAAGTTTCAAAGTAATTTCACCTTCACTGTGTGCATGAAAGCCGTATGAGTGGGCTATATAATGTTTGTTTAATGGTGTTTAACGGCCTATCAACAGCTATGGTATAATAATAATTTCATCGAGAAAAATAAAGTCAGCCCTGAAATTAGAATAACCTGACCTGATGCCAGGTCCATACCACACCAAAGTCACTTGGCCCCTTTCCCTAAAAAAGGATTACGAATAATCGTAATACTCACACAAGAGATATACCGGTAACCAGATTCAACTGTCACATACAAAATGCCAAAGACGTATGTGAGGGCCAAACCAGGTCTCCAGTCGGATTTCCGGTAAGGATGAATCGCGATTGTTAAATTACCCATCACATGCACCCAACAGGGCTATAGAAAGAAAATATTGATCTTCTAACTTCATAAAGAAGTATATATATGAAGTTTCAAGTCAACCCGACTTGCGGTTGCAGAGACATTGTGTACTTAAAAACGTTGACATGTTTGATGCAAATATTTCAAAACTTTAAGTAATTTGACCTTGTGCAGGAAAGCCACATCGGTGTGCTACAGTATAAAAAATATGGATGACGATAAAGAAGTATATGAAGATTCAACTCAATGCGATTTACGGTTGCAGATATAATGGGTACCCAAAAACCTTTAACGCAAATCTTACGGATGGACGAAAATACAAAAAATATATACACCTCGACATACTTTGTATGCCTGGGTATGAATCATGATTGAAGGCACTGTGTTACAGATGATGCCTCAATATGTTGTTTGTCACATCATGCACTGCAAATGACCAATATCAACCAATTGCACCATTTCATTCGAAGTCAAATTTCGAAGTCGAAATTTATTGTACACATGTAATTTGTTACAAGTTTGACCATTGGGCATTGATTTCAATTATAATCATGATAATAGCACAAAAATACATCATTAATTCGTAAATTTTCATTTCCCTTCGAAAGTCTACAAAGTTTGTCTTTGGTCTATTCTGGATGTTTCAAGTAAAATCCTTTATTGCGAAGATAACTGAAACCATGTGAAACCAACCAAATATAGACTTTATAGACTGTGGACGTTAAACAGAAATTTATGAATCAAAGATTGAATGCAATACCTTAAATGTTAATCATTCTAGGTTGGCGGTAGGATTTTTAAATTTGCTCAAATATGTGTCTGTGACTGGAGAAATGGGGCTTATGGGATTTGCGACCAGTGTAGATACACATATCCGCACAGGATCTGCACTGTTCACCATTGCATCAATGAAATCTCCATCATGCTTCTAACAAGCCACATCATTATCAGGCTACAGGAGTGTACTATTTGATCAGGAGCTACACTGGTCACAAATCCCATAAACCACATTCTCCTGTCACAGCCACCGGTTAAAGTAACGGACCAATACCTATAAATACATTAAATATACCTAAAAGCATCAATAAGTGAAATAAAATAAGCTAAACAAATTATTTACTCCCATATATCACACATGGAGTAAATACATTTTGTTTAGCTTATTTTTCTCTCACTTATTGATGCTCTTAGGTATATTTAATGTATTTATAGGCCATGGTCCGTTACTTCAACCTGAGGTCACAGCCACATATGTGTAAAAGCATAGTAAATATATTTCTGACCATTTCAATATCTAGTCCTTCGAGTGTCACATAATCAGAAAAATGTACAAATGTCATTCTGTCCACCACAAGAATGAGTCACCGATTCAAAAAATATTGACAAATCTTAAAACTGCACAAGTCAGATTTGTGTGAATAAGATTCATTCTCAATTCCATCAACACAAGAAGTAACATGTCTTCACGACACATCCTTTCAACAGGTTGATTAGATGATTAGAGCAGAAATCAGAGTTAAGAACCACACAAACAGTGCCGCTGGCATGGATGGTACTCCGGTTAAATGTTAATTTTTTGTAACTGAACTTGTCTTTCTCAAGCTCTTCCTCGAGGGTTATATTTTCAGATGTCGCTGATCTTAAGATGATGACAGTCTGTCATGGCGACACTATATTTTGCTTCGTGTAGGTCAGGAACTGGATCAGTTCCCATTTCGCGAGTGTTTGGCAACTTGTTGCCCAGGTGGAGTGAGTGTCTTCGGGCAGCGATTCTTCTGGTGGCCTTTGTCCTTCAACAGCAGAATGAGAAACAATTTCCGCCTTATCTGCTTCTTCTGAAACGCCCATATACTATCTCAATAGCCCTGCTGGTGTCTGCCTCGACTGCAGGGTGAAGTTGAAGAGGCTCGACGAATAATCCAGATGGCTAAGATCTGTAGACGGCTTCCCTGAAACAAACAATCAAACACTATTATGTTCATGGTTAGCCTTTTATTGAATTTCTTACCAGTATTAACCATTACTCAGCAAATGACTCCGCAACTTTCCAACATGAAACAGTGCTTAGAGAACTACATCCCACCCGGGCATCAAACTCACAACACTTGGATAAATGTGGTAAGCGAGTAAGCCACATTGTTCATAGTTGTGAACAGTAACTCTTGAAATCTACAACCGTACTGTCCGTAGCAGAGTTACGTTTCCATTCATAGTCTTCCTCTGCAGAATAGTGAATAAGAGATCTGGTTCGCAAATTACATGTAGCAGCTAAAGTTGGGGTCCTATCCACAGGTTGAAGTAACGGACCGAGGTATATATATGTGTGTGTTATAGAGGGAGTAACAAAACTTTTTTAGCTTTTTTTTTTCGTTTATGGACGCTTTTAGGCGTATTTAATGTATTTATAGACCTCGGTCCATTACAATGTACTTCAACCTGTGGTCCCATCTAGTAGGCATAACAGTTTGCCTATAAGAATTAAATAAGTGTATAATTGTGTAACTACGGTACATGTATTCCGCCAGTTTTAAAAATTACGAGTGCAGGCCCACTATACACATATAATCATTCAGTAATATTGATTTTACTGATAGTGACTCGCGGTGGTATCAGGCTATTTTGATATGCAAATGAGACATGACATTTTAAAATTATTTATACCCATTAAATGTGTCGCCCGAACAAATATTTTTATTGACACATTATAAAGTACGATCATAGTGCACATAACAAAACTAAGCAAACAGAATATAGTTTCCATTAACCTTTAATGGAAACACGGTTATCGCCCCTGATATCAGAATCACTTGGCCCCTCCCAAAAGCAGTAGGATCAGTAATAATCTTACTACTTCTATAATGGGCAATTACCCAATTCAACTCCCATGTAAAAGAAAGAGCGAAAGATGAAAACGTGCATGAGGGCCAAACCAGGCAAATCGTGATCCATACGTATTACTTTTATAATATTTTTTTTCAGATGGAAAATATACAAATTGTGTCACAATTAACAACTAAAGTGTAAATCAGATCTGATTAGCTATTATGTAGAGGAAGCCTACATGTATGAATGGAATAGTAACTCTGCTACAGACGGTACAGTAGTAGATTGCAAGAGTTATTGTTCGCAACTACAATAACATGGTTCAATAATAATGAGACATCAGTGATTCGATATTTTAATGTACATATTGGTGTCGTTTTTATAGTTTCGATGTAGAACCAATAATTCATTAAACTGTGTTTATTCCATTAGGTGACAGTCCAGTTGTTACATTTATAACAGTATAGCCAATTGTTCTCGTCATTTTTTTAATTTTATTTCCACTTCAAGGGACCAGGGGTCTCAGAAATGTAATTTCCGTTATGTACATTTACATGACGTAAATATAGCTTTACATTTACATTTTTTTCTTTTCAACGGCATAAAACATACAACTGAAGGGCATCTATTTAGAAAAGTGTCAAGAATATGGTAAGCTAATTGTATTAGTGCGAAACAGAGAAATTTAGTAGCAAGTCGTGGAATTTCTCATTTATGGCAACCCAACAACATGTATTTAATATGAATCAGTAAAGTTAAGCAAAACAAAACAAAATAGCTTGGCAACCAACAGAATGCCGTGTTTTACCACATGTACCAAACATCGTTATACATGGTATTATCATAGTTTCTTTACTGAAAAAAAATAAATTTCCTTATAAATTGTGTGATTTGTCAGTAAATTACACCGGGACACCAGATGTACATAAAATATAGAATCACTGACATACATATCTGTACATGTATCAAACCAATGAAAACTGACATTCTGATCTGCATATAAAAAATGTCATTTCGGCTAATTCTGCGCACCGGCTAATGCACAATTCACGTAATGTTTTGCCCAGCTTTAATCACGTCAGAATAAATTATGTTGATTTTGGAATAAATGATTAGTGGTCCTGCTTACTAAATTAATAGATCAACAACAGATCTGTTAAAAAAAGCTTCATAAACCAATAATACACATGCAAATATACCGACATTGGTTATTATTTTATTCCCGTATTATTCGCAAAACTCAAGGACAAAATGGACTGATATTTTGATCAAATTTGGCTGGGTCTCCGCTAGGCGGATACAGATAATAGACGACAGATGAAATAGTAAAAGCCATCTGTTTAGCCGTGATTATCTTGGCTAAGAACTGCCTTGAATGTTCAGGGAATTTAGACTGAATATGGACATTTTCACGAAAATTATTATTAGGTGTGCAGAATTAACAGACACGATTGTAATCCCAACAAACATACAGTCTCCACCACCGCCCATATTTCGTGAGGTCACCCCAATGAAGCAAAGAAGTCCCTCATCACCACCCCAGACCAAACATGGGTACCCTGTGTACAAATAAATTTTAGGAAGCCCACCCACTGCAATACAAATACTTAATACAAATACTGCACTTCAATTTTTTTACTTGTTTGGTCACTGTTGTTAAAGTTTTCTAAATCGTGTAAACACGTGACTTTCTGAAAACACTTGTCTTAAGAAAACAACATGAATAATCAGACATGTAAAATATTGGTGTGTGCAAAGCCACATACACGGTGCGAAGCCGGGTACACTTACTTAATAGAAATACTGCACCGGCCTATATTCATGATATTTCGGGGAAAAGTCACCGCTGTGCAAATGCAGTGTACCTGGATTCGCACACCTCAATTTTTTACTTATTTCATCACTGTTGTTACAGTTTTTATAAACACATTTGACTCTCGTGGGGGGGGGGGGGGGAATGAAAGTAGTGTCTTTTTTAAGTGGCTAAAAGCCTATACTATATAGACAATAGACAATAGATAACAGATAATAGCCTAAATAAATAATGAATTGACTTGTTGGACTGAAAACATATATTCAAAGTGAATCTACAAGTAATCGAGGTGCCACACAAAACCCACAGAGTCCGAGAGATGCACCATAAATTAGCTATTTAAACAACAATTGTGGAAACAACATTGGTCGCGAAAACCAATGACTCGGCACATGCACAGGCAATGTTGAATATCCCCCACCCACTTGAATTCATGTTAGATTGAATACAATGGAATTATTTTAGTAGCCCTGTGGTTAAAAGTGCTGTCGAAGTCAGCACGATTCAAATATTGGTCAACAGTAATAAAGAAATAATTCCTACCTGAAACGAATGTTTCGTGTCTGGCAGCTAGTAGACTTGAAATGTAGGTCAATTATTGATGCGTCTTGGCTGTCGCCGTATTGTCCTCTCAACTTTAGCAAATTTGCAGAAATGTACGTCTGTAGCATTCACAAATCGTCGAGTACACAATGAGTATCTGTATTTCCGTATTTAGAGCTTATCAACAATGAAGACAGCAATAATGACACGATGGCTTCGACCAGTACGTGTAATGGCAATATGACCAATCATTGTATTATTACGCGTTTGGCAGGACACGAAATATAGTATGACGTCACAATGAAAATAAAATCGCATTTAACAACAAATAGCTGACTTTTTAACGTAAATTTGTTATTGGTTTGTATATTACATTAAAAAAAAGTGTCCTGTGTCCAATAAATTGGACACATGACACTATGGCGTTTAGTAAAAAGGTTCAAATATTGACTCTATATGTGCCGGACGTTCTAAATGAGGCTCCATACGGGATAATCTATTTAAACTAAATTTCATTGGGAAGCTATTTTTTTTGCAAATTACATGCGTATTATTATTTTAATATAACCTATCAATGTTTACAGGTGTTAGCATGTTTCAATATTGAACTAACATATAGCTTGTTGGTATTGGCACACTTTCATTTTACGAAGTTTCCCGCAGCGAACCCCATTCGGCCCATCGACCGATTGTAATTATAGAACGCCTGTAACTATTCACGAGAATATAGGCGTTCTATGAAAACTATAGTTAAGTACATAACATTTATTAAAATCATAAAAATACTAGTGTCACAAATAAGTATTTGAGACCGGTACAACACACGTTATGTGATCCATACAACTTTAACGTATTACGTTCTTATGCAATAATGTTATCGCTCATTTGTGATCCCCTATATAGTACCACACATACAACACAAGTGCAATGCTACTTGCAATTTAAGAAAAGAGTACACATACGACGACACCTGACCACCCTCCATAAATTGGAGTAATTACAAGCCACACCACCCATCACAACAAGTAGTTACGAGTTATACAGATCTTCCAGCAAGTGTTAGAAAGCGGTTCATCCTCACCATCTTACGGAGCTCCGCAGGGGACATGGATTTCTTTTTATTAATTCGTTCCCACGAAATAACAATCGTTCCCTCAATTTAATAATTCGTTCCCTCGAATTAACAATTCGTTCCCACGATATAACAATTCGTTCCCTCGAATTAACAATTCGTACCCACGAATTGACAATTCGTTCCCTCAATTTAACAATTCGTTCCCCCGAATTAACAATTCTTTCCCACGATATAACAATTCATTCCCACGAATTAACAATTCGTTCCCGTGGGAACGAATTGTTATTTCATGGGAACGAATTGTTAATTCGTGGGAACGAATTGTTAAATTAATTAATAAAAAAAAGAATTCTAAGTCCCCTGCTATCCGTACTATCTGATAATTCTGGAAAAGCTACACTAACTATTTGATGTTTTATTTAGTTTGTCGCTCACCCAAGCTGCCAGCAGCGACTGGACAAGAGTTGGGCGGAGGGGATTGGACCGTTCAGGAAAGCTCCGATCTTCAAGAAGATATGGATGACCGTCCTATTTGTACTCAGCTATCCGTTTCTTATATTGATTTATTTGGTCATGCCGAAGGCAAATTTCAAGGTAATATACACCCCCTTATTCCACTGACTTCAAAATATCGTACATATATATATATATATATGTTATATATACAGTATAATATTTCTAAATCAGACATCCATTAAACGTCTGTGTGTGCTTATATTTGATGCATTTTGCCTCACCTACGGTAGTGGAAAGCGAGACACAGCGGCCACAATTTCGGCGTCGTCGTCATCGTCATCGTCGTCGTCGTCGTCGTCGTCGACGTCAACAATTTTGGATGTAAATTTTGAACGTAAGTTCAAATATTACAGAATTGTTCAGATATATAATGCACAAAACGTTTGGATATAGCTAATGCATACCTACAATTGGACAATGTACGTTAAGTTCCGTGATTCTTCTTCGTTTTAGTAGTTAGTGTGAGAACACTAATTTTAGATCGGAAACATTGAGGGCAGAGACCAAACTTTGTCAGAATGATCGAAATATCATAAGAAAGTAAAGAAAAAAGTTCCCCAACTTTCTAGCCCCAGGAACTGCCTGAAATGAGTTCTCCATCAGAAATTATTGTGTTTAGACATTATTGCTGGTGGTGGCCATTTTGAAAATATGACACTTAGGTGCCTTCCACCCCCAGGAAAGTTGGATACCTTTTTTATACGGCATATAATCTCGTGGGTAATGTGCGGTATTTTTCACATTATATTTTATTAATTTAATTAGTAACAAAATAAGGAACATTCTTGTTATATTTTACTGTAAAAATAATTGAGGAAGCCTCCATTCAGACACTTACGTACTCATTTCCCGGAAGGCCATGGGTACTGTATACCCTGTCTACAATTATGTCATATTACACGACGTCACAAAAATAGACAGCGTTCGTGTCAATGTTTCATGAATTAACTAGGTTATCATGTGAAATGATTGAGGGATGGTTGTAGTCTTTGTTGATGATTTATATCTGTTCCGGCAAGTTGATTATGCTATTTGTTTTTACTTTACTCCCTATGGGCACGCAAACCGGCAGCTCCTCGGTACGTATATACATAACAGTGTTCTCTCAACATAACATATAATTATACTGATTTGTGACGAGCCAAGTGATTTTGTATCTAAGAAGATGTGCGATATCTCAATCTCATGAAAAATATTTACAAAATTTGTGATATTTTCCGTATATGACATGGAATGTTGACTAAATGTTCGGAATTCCGCATTTGTAATGATAATTTCGTCAACTTTCGACGTCATTTACAGAAAATATCAAAGTTACTGTACATAATTTTGATACATGCATAAAAGCACATGGCTCGTCTCATTTTGTGTTCTAAAGTCGCATAATTCGTAAGTTAATCACAAATTAATAAATCTTCGTACAACATTTCACTAAACTTCGTACGACTAAAATGTTCGTAAGTGCAAAATTACATTAATTTCACATTAACAATGTTTTATTGTAAACAATTATTGGATTTAATTATTGAGCATAGGCTGCATAATTCACCAATTTAAATTTACAGACGATCCTAAATTTGCACTTACGAACATTTTAGTCTTACGAAGTTTAGTGAAACGGGTCCCCGAGGACTAAAGCCGGTGGCCCAAGCTATTTAACATATTGTATGACTAATTTATATGCATACGTTCGCACAGATCATGCGGGTGATGGCGTTCCCGTGGATAAAGTTCGCCGTCCAGTCGATGTCCTTCATCTCGTTCCTCGTAATGATCGTCGTCTCCACGGCCGGCGCCGGCATCAAGGTAACTAGTTTAGTTTAAACATAGTTTATTGCATATAAGTACAATGGGCTTGGGCTACAAGTTCTCACAACATTAATTACAGCCCTTACCCAAGTATTTCAACAATACATCAATTTAACAGCAATGGCGATAAGTATACAGGTATATGTACATGGGTACATACCAATAATCTTGCGGTATATATATATATATATTTGCACAATGTACGAAAAGAAAAATCGGATAAAAAGAGAGAGTAAAGAAAGTGAGAGAGGAGATTGGGAGAAAGAGTGAAAGAGTGAAAGAGTTATGTGTCACAATGTACATATAATATATAACCTAATGCATAGATAGATGTGCAGTGCAGTTAATTTCAGTGTTCGTTGTTATCAGGTGGTACCGGATGATGTTGGCAAATGGAAAGCATCCGATAGAGCTTGCGTCTCATGCATCCACCAAGTGTGCTACTCAAATCTTTTCGTAGCTTTAATATAATCTTGTACAGCTTTAAAAATAACAGTATTGCACTCATTACTTTCTTCAGGTATGCCATGCAAAAGTATATGTGCGTTCAGGGGATAAAATTGTCGCAGTGACTGGCATAAAATTAGACGTTGCGCATGATATTTAATACATTCAAAGAAGTAATGTTCAGCATCCTCTACAAAACTTCACTACATTCGCAGTAGGGAGTTTCTCTGATATGGTTATTGCAAAGATCACAATTAAGACTGCTACATTTATTTCGAATTCTTGCATGCATAACTGAAAACAATCGATCTCCTTCTAAATAGTATGGTGGTATATTATATTGAGTATATAGTTGTTGGGCGCATGATGTTTTGAAGTGTCTAAGACTATCTATATTTCTCAGCAACGGGTCCGTTTCATTCCAGAGTTGTACCGAAGATGGTATAAACGATTGTTTGTATACTTCCAGTCGTGTAGTGGGGACATTTAAATACAAATTGATTTCTAAGATTGTAACGAGATATATTATTAACAGTGGGTGGAATCAGGTTCGAAATATAACTAGGTACTTGATTATTGTTGGCTTTGTACATGATCGAAAGCTTTTGAATACTACGTCGAACAGATAGAAGTTGCCATCCAACTTCTTGCCTTAAGTTGTCGAGTGATACTAACCGTGTTAATCCTGTTACTATTCTCGCGGCTTCATTCTGAATTTTTTCCAACGAATCCTTTTCATATTCTGTACACCCATCCCAGACAGATGAAGCATATTCTATTATAGGTCTCATGTAAGATATATATTTGGTTTAAAGACTGTCTGCTTATCTTAAATTTTAGGTTACGCATTATTCCCAATACTCTCGTAGTCGAATTAATTATATGTTGTATGTGTGTATGCCATTTTCCGTTATTGCTCAATGTTAAACCAAGATGCTTATGATCGTCAACAAAGGTTATGGACGTGTTCTGAAAGATTAAGTTTAAGGGTCGATCAAGTTGTCTTAATGTTAGAAGCATCGCTTCAGTCTTGTTCGGATTGAAACTAACCAACCATTGTTTAGCCCAATCAGAAATCATTAGCAGGTCATGATTTATTATGCCTTCTAGATCATCAACATTTGTTGAAGAAAAGGACAGAGAGCTGTCGTCAGCAAATAATCGAACAATACTTAATAGATGGTCAGTTATGTCGTTGACATATATTATAAATAGTAATGGGCCGAGTACCGAACCTTGTGGTACACCAGCAGTAACTAATTTGGTATCTGAGGTTGTGGCGAGGTAACTCTCGCTGTCACTGCCACTGGTGGGCCTATGGTATTGGTGACCAGTGCAGCTCCTGATCAAACACCACTCTCATGTAGCCTGATACCGATATATAGTGGGTGTTAGAGGCACCACGGGTGTTTCATGGATAGAATAGCGAACAGATCCTGATCAGACTGTGCGGTCGCAAAGGACATATACTTTTTTCTTTTTTTTTAATTCGTTCCCACGAAATAACAATTCGTTCCCTCAATTTAGCAATTCGTTCCCATGAATTAATAATTCGTTCCCACGAATTAACAATTCGTTCCCTCAATGTAACAATTCGTTCCCACAAAACAACAATTCATTCCCACGGGACCATGCATTTGTAATGTGTAGCTACATTAAGACAGTTCATGCCAGAACAAACCGAATTATCAAAGCTTTGGGTTGCATATGGCGCTGAAAAGATATTTTTTGTTATCTCCCCATTCAAGATGTCATGCATCAGGGCCAGAAAGATGTCAAACATTTTCCATGCATTAACATGGCGCAATACAGTGTCTGTTTTGATGGAAGATGACAGAAGTCAACATGGGATGCATGGAAAGTTCTTCCAGACATAACTGAGACACTTAATATGAATTTGAAAACATACCTTTTTCATAGGGTTCAAGATCTATTGAACACATACCGCCAACTCTGGCATTTCTTATACTATATACACGATGGACCCTCTACCAGACAGAAGCACTGGTGGCCAATCCAGAACCTCCGGATCCCGCCAATTGGGACTGGTAGATGAGCACAGCTGGTTGGAAGCTATTATGGACGACAGTCACTTATGCAACTGTATCATGTTATGAACTGATATGTTGTTCTTGCAAGAAGGCATGTAGTGAAAGATGTAAATTCACTAAGGCCAGCTTATCGTGCACTGTAGTATGTGTTTGTGGTGAGATTGTGGCTGAACAGAATAAAAGCACATTCTAGAATGAGCACCTACGGTGTAGGTAATGTTATATATGTTCGTGGCCATAATAACTACATATTCATTTGTACAGTATTTTAAAGCTATAAACAATCCGGAAGATCATTTTTTCCAAGCAGATGAAGATATATTACAATTTAATGATAGATTCCTTCAGTCAGAAATATACATTTTGTTCGATGAGCTAAATGTTGAAATATCGCAGAGTGAGATTGATAAGGGAATTTGCCAGCTCCAAAATAATAAAAGTGCAGGACCGGATTTAGTGTTAAATTAATTTTTTGTTCATGGCAAAGATATACTTCTGCCTTTATTTCAAAAGCTTTTTAACGCAGCATTTAATAACGGTTATTTCCCAGACACATGGTCAGATGGACATATAATTCCTCTCCATAAGAAAGGTAGCATAAACAATACAAATAATTACAGAGGAATAACATTATTAAGTACAGTAGGTACATTTGTAGGCTCTTTACACGAGTTTTAAATAATAGACTGACAGAATGGGCCGACAAATATTATGTATGCGTCGAGGCACAGGCAGGTTTTCGAAAAAATATGAGCACAATAGACCATATGTTTGTATTACATAGTCTAATTACGAAGTATATTAATAATGACTCAACATTATTCTGTGCATTCGTAGATTTTACGAAGGCCTTTGATTATGTTGTTAGAGATAATTTGTGGTAAAAACTTTTGCATTTACGTATTAGAGGCAAAATGTTCAATGTTATTAAGTCAATATATAACAATGTTAAGACGAGAGTGAAATATAATAATCAGTTAAGTGATGAATTTTCATGTTGTCTTGGGGTACGTCAGGGTGAGTGTTTATCACCATTTTTATTTGCTATGTATATTAACGATCTTGAAGATGAATTGTGTCAAAAAGGTTTAGACAGTGTAGATATAGGAATGGCAAAATTATTCCTATTGTTATATGCTGATGACATAATTATATTTTCTGAATCGTTGGAGGGTTTGCAAAATGGTCTAAATATTCTTTATGAGCATTGTCAAAGATTGAAATTAACTGTTAATACTGATAAAACCAAAATTATGATTTTCCGTAATGGTGGTAGACTACCTTTAAATACATATTTTTAATACAATAACTCTGAAATAGAAATTGTATCCAAGTTTTCTTATCTTGGAATTGTATTTTCTACAAGGCGGGTCTTTTGTGAACGCTCAAACTACATTAGTTGGGCAAGCGCGAAATGCTATGTTCAAATTAAATAAGTATCTGTATCAGTTCACGGACCTCAAACCAAAGTATGTATTAGATTTATTTGATAAGCTAGTGTTACCTATTCTAAATTACGGTGGGGAAATTTGGAGATTTAGCCAAGCAAACCAGATTAAACGAATACACTTACAGTTTTGTAAAAGGTTATTAGGTGTCAAACTATCAACCCAAAATGATTTTATATATGGAGAGCTAGGACGGACATCTATACAGACACACAGATTAATATTATTATTAAGTATTGGTTTAAGGTAACTGGGGCGACAGATCGTAAATATATAAATGTTCTGTATAAAATGATGTTGAATGATATTACTGAAATACCAAATAAAACTAACTGGGCGTCCCTTGTTAAAGCACTGTTATCTAATCTTGACTTTCATCATGTATGGTTGGCACGATGTATTTTTTAAGCATATTAAAGCAGAGGTTAACTGATAGTTTTATCCAAAACTGGAATTCCAGACTAGTAGAGCACATTTTTACAGACAGTTTGCACAGTTTGAGTATCAGTCATATTTGGACATTTTCACAATTAAACAATTTCGGGTTTCTTTCACAAAACTTAGAGTATCCCCACATAGATTAACTATAGAAACAGGAAGATGGCACAAGCAAATGGTATTTTACCCATTGAAAACAGAAAATGTAATATATGTAACGTTTTAGAAGATGAATATCCTTTTCTATTTGAATGCGCTATGTACACTGATTTACGCTTGCAGTATGTATATACATTTTACCGACAGCGCCCAAGTATGTTTAAAGGACTTAGTTTGATCAAGTCAAATAATGAAAGGAAAGTAAGAAACCTAGGAACGTTCATTTTTAAATCATTTAAAAGGAGAGATGAAATATTGTCACATCTATAATGTATGTCAACTTAACTGTTTATATACATTGATATATATACGCAGGCGAATTCGTATTATGTGCGTATGTCTGATCAGTAGTGGACATTTTCTTTCATACTTTGGCGATTGACAACATTTCAACGTACTCTCTCTCTCTCTCTCTCCTCTCTCTCTCTCTCCTCTCTCTCTCTCTCCTCCCTCTCATCAAATGGGACCCTGGCTGTCTAAAGAACAACACAACAGTTGTGGCCACCATACACGCATGATAGACTGCACATGACCAGATACATCAGTGTTTGCCATTCAGGTAATGATACATTAACTTGTCGCATTTGATGTTGATGAAAAAGAAGTATGAACGGTATTAATTTATCGGCAGCTATACTGGTTGAAAATGTCAGGAATTTATTTTGTTAGCCTGTGGTTTATTATTACTGCATCAATAATTATATTTCATCAGACAATTGCTGCTTGCACAGACAAAGCAATATCAATGATGGATATGTATGGGTATATACTATACGGGTCCACAGCTGAGAAAACGGACGTCACACTATGTGTGACCAGCATAACCACAGATCAGCACGTTATTACATGCAGTGTCATCCCTACAACTGGCTTACTGACATCAGCAAATGGAATTGATGTAAATCAAAATGTGCAAGAGACCCAGGAATTACAAATGCTGCAATATAGTTTGTGTCAGCCGACGGCCAAATTATGTATTATTAACAATTCTCTTAATTTAAGTAAAGTGACACACACTACCAGGGTATGATCAAACAGTTCTTCTAATCTCATTTAATGTTGAAAAGTTTAGTGATAATAAATCATGTACTATATATGTAGATGCAGTTGTCATTTCCTAATCGGACGTACATCTTATAATTAAAGGACAATGGCCATCTTGTACTGTGGTGGCAATCTTGTAACTATGCTAATATGACATATATTCACTGTTTGTATCAGCACTACCCATGTGCTCTTTTGTTGTTAGGTTTGTTTCAATTACATGTACTTAACAAGTGTATATCATTTGACAATATATACTGATATTTAAGGTAAATACTGATTTTTGCGGCCATCTTCAATTGATGCAAATGATCTAATTTTACAGTTATATTTTACTAACATCCAATACTCTATTAACATAACTAACTTAACCAATAATAACATTTGAAATAAGAACACCTACCATTTGAGCGAAACGTAACATTGCAAGACTAAAAAACAAATATTTGAAGGCAGCCATCTTGGATTTTAGTCACCACTGGTGAAATATGTAACTATGAAAATAATGTAAACACTATGCTGAATTTCAGATTGTTATCTCATTTGAAAATATTTTTAAAATATATTCTGATCAGGACATTGAAATTGTATTATTTTGGCGGCCATCTTGGATTTCTTGGTCGCTGGGAGCCAACTCGGATTTCATTTTCTATATGTTATAAGCATGTGTATATTTATTGGACGAAGCCATGTTAGGCTTGTTTCATTTATATGTACTTACCATTGTATATGACTTAAGAGTAAATACTGGCATTTAAGGTAAATAATGATTTTGGTGGCCATTTTGAATTGATGCAAATGATCTAATCTGACAGTTATAGTTTAGTAACATCCAAGACTCTATTGGCATACTAACTTTACCATGAATATCATTTAATAATGTAACACGTAACAATTGATAACAAAACTAACATGCAGGACAAAAAACACCATTATTTGATGGCGGTCATCTTGGATTTTGTGTCGCACTTGTGAAATCTGAGATAGCAGATTATTGTTTAAATAATGCATATGTAATGCTCTACAGATATATTAAATTTCAGCTTTGTATGTCATTTGAAAATATTTTTAAAAAATATTCTGATCAGGTAATTGAAATTTTAAGTTTTTTGGCAGCCATCTTTGATTTATGGACAGCTGCGAGCTAAATCTAATTGTTTTTATTATTTTATATGACTTGATATGTCTTTCCCTATAACTCCACCAAGTTTCAGCTTTCTACCATAACCAGAATATTTTTATATATTTTTTATTTGCTGAACATGGAAACGGCGGCCATTTTGGATTTCTGGGTCGTCATAAGCAAACTCAGAGATGGCTCCATATCTGAACAAAATTAGTTTGTTGTTCTATACAACTCCACAAAATTTCATGCTTGTATCACAAAGTGAACAATCATATTGCTAAGAACCTGGGTTATCATGGTCAGTCTAGCTTCTGATACTTACATATTTCTGGAGCTTGATAATATTTTATATTTATTATTTATTAGCAACATCACGTATGTTAACTGACATAATGGCGAACAACTATATACACAACTATATACACAACTATATACACAACTATATACGCAACTATATACACTATATACACAACTATATACACAGCTATATACACAACTATACACACAACTATATACACAACTATATACACAACTATATACAACTATATAAACAACTATATACAACTATATACACAACTATGCACTATATACACCACTATATACACAACTATATACACAACTATATACAGCACTATATACACAACTATATACACAACTATCTACACAACTATATACACAACTATATACACAACTATATACAACTATATACACAACTATATACACAACTATATACACAACTATATACACAACTATACACCAAACTATATACACAAATATACACACAACTATATACACAACTATATACACAACTATATACACACCTATATACACAACTATATACACAACTATACACCCAACTATATACACAATTATACACACAACTATATACACAACTATATACACAACTATATACACAACTATACAACTATATACACAACTATATACACAACTATATACACAACTATATACACAACTATATACACAACTATACAACTATATATACACAACTATATACACAACTATATACAACTATATACACAACTATATACAACTATATACACAACTATGCACTATAGACACCACTATATACACCAATATATACACAACTATATACACAACTATATACACAACTATACACACAACTATATACACAACTATGCACTATATACACAACTATCTTCACAACTATATACACAACTATGCACACAAAAATACACACAACTATACACACAACTATACAACTATATACACAACTATATATACAACTATATACACAACTATATACAAGTATATACACAACTATATACAACTATATACACAACTATGCACTATATACACCACTATATACACCACTAGATAAACAACTATACACACAACTATATACACAACTATATACACAACTATATACACAACTATGCACACCACTATATACACTATATCACAACTATATACAATAATATACACAACTATACAACATATATACACAACTATGCACTATAGACACCACTATATACCATATATACACACTATACACACAACTATACACCAACTATACACACAACTATTACACAACTATGCATATATACACAACTATCTTCACAACTATATACACAACTATGCACACAAAAATACACACAACTATACACACAACTATACAACTATATACACAACTATATATACAACTATATACACAACTATATACAAGTATATACACAACTATATACAACTATATACACAACTATGCACTATATACACCACTATATACACCACTAGATAAACAACTATATACACAACTATATACACAACTATATACAACTATATACACAACTATATACACAACTATATACACAACTATGTACACAACTATGCACAGAACTATATACACAACTATACACTATATACACAATTATCTACACAACTATATACATAACTATATACACAACTATATAACTATACACCCAACTATATATACAACTATATACACAACTATATACAAGTATATACACAACTATATACAACTATGTACACAACTATGCACTATATACACCACTATATACACACTAGATACACAACTATATACTCACAACTATACACATCTATATACAACTATAACACAACTATATACACAACTATATACACAACTATGCACACAACTATACACACAACTCACAACTATATACACAACTATACACTATATACACAATTATCTACACAACTATATACACAACTATATACACAACTATATAACTATACACCCAACTATATACACAACTATACACACAACTATATACACAACTATATACACAACTATGCACACAACTATGCACACAACTATACACACAACTATACACACAAGTATACACACAACGACACACACAACTATACAACTATATACTCAACATATACACAATCTACACTATCACACAACTCACACACACAAAACTAACATCACAACTATTACCACACAAATATACACACACAACTATACACACAACTATACAACTATATACACAACTATACACACAACTATATACACAACTATATACACAACTATGCACTATATACACAACTATATACACAACTATACACACAACTATACACACAAGTATATACACAACTATACACTATATACACAACTATATACACAACTATATACACAACTATATACACAACTATACACACAACTATATACACAACTATACACACAACTATATACACAACTATATACACAACTATACACACAACTATATACACAACTATACACACAACTATATACACAACTATACACACAACTATACACACAATTATACACACAAGTATATACACAACTATACACACAACTATACACACAACTATACACACAACTATACACACACTATACACACAAGTATATACATCAACTATACACACAACTATACACAACATACACACAGTATACACAACTATACACACAACTATTACACACAACTATACACACAACTATACACACAACTAAACTATACACACAACTATACACACAAGTATATACACAACTATACACACAACTATACACACAACTATACACACACCTATACACACAACTATACACACAACTATACACACAACTATACACACAAGTATATACACAACTATACACACAACTATATACACAACTATACACAAAACTATATACACAACTATATACACAACTATGCACACAACTATACACACAACTATACACACAACTATACACACAACGACACACACAACTATACAACTATATACTCAACTATATACACAACAATGTACACTACACACAACTATACACACAACTATACACACAACTATACACACACAACTATACACACAACTATACAACTATATACGCAACTATACACACAACTATATACACAACTATACACACAACTATATACACATAACTATATGCACAACTATATACACAACTATATACACAACTACACAACTATATACACAACTATACACACAACTATACAACTATATACACAACTATACACACAACTATACAACTATATACACAACTATACACACAACTATACAACTATATACACAACTATATACACAACTATACACACAACTATACAACTATATACACAACTATACAACAACTATACAACTATACACACAACTATATACACAAACTATACACACACTATATACACATATATACACAACTGTATACAACAACTATACACAACTATATACACATACACAATATACAAACTATATACACAACTATAAATAACTCAACCTAATATAACAAACAACTCACAACTAAATATACACAAATATATACACAAATATATTCACAACTTTATACACAATTCATACACAACTACACAACTATAGACACAACTGTATACACATCTATATACACACTATAATACACAACTAATATACACAACTAAACACAATATATACAAACCAATATGGGCACAACTAATACACACAACTATACACATAACTAATATAAACAAACTATATGCACAACTATATGCACAATATGCACTATATACACTAAACTATATACACTATATACACAACTATATACACTATATAAACTATATACACAACTATATACACAACTATATACACAACTATATACACTATATACACAACTATATACACTATATACACTATATACACTATGTACACTATATACACTATATACACTATATACACTATTCGCTTCTCCAGTAAGAACAGGGGGTCGTTTCACTAAACTTCGTATGACTAAAATGTTCGTAAATGCAAAATTATGATAGTCTGTAAATTTCACATTAGATATATTTTCTTGCAAACTATTATTGGATTTACGTGTATTGAGCATAGGCTGCATTTGCACTCTATGCTTATTAAATGTAAATCCATCAATTGAAATTTCCAGACGATCCTAAATTAAGTTTAGTGAAACGGACCCCTGGTGTCTACAGAAATTACGACTACTGTATCCGCCGTTGTATATCCTGGCTTGACATTGTCGTTGATCACGTGTCAGTGAAGGTTGATATTAGTATGTGTTATACAACGGGAACACGATGGTCATATCAGTGTAAAACAACAAATCATTAACACTGATGGATGCACCCATTAACATTTTCAACACAACTGTCTACTAAAAACGGAAATCTTCGACGGGCAGAAACTAACTGCATTTAACTTAGCATTATGACGTACATATTATGAGAGCATGAATCTATGCATTTCAGCATGGCCGGCTCAGCTCGGACTACCCAGATGTGTTCGCCAAGTACACGGTACTAAGCAACTTGTCGTCCATGCATTCCATCGGGGCAGATGTTCCCCTGCGACAGGCGTTACCTACTACAACCCAGATGCTCATATCGATATGGGTTCTCGGTAGGTATATCGCTGAAAATCCATATTAGTATGTTATATGTGGCTGTGACTGGGTAAATGGGGCTTATGCGTTTTGCGACCAGTGTAGATCAAGATCAGCCTGTGCATCCGCACAGTCTGATCATGATCTGCATTGTTCGCCATTCCATCAATACCATGTTGCTGGATACGCCACATCGCATCCCTTCATCACCTCATTAACTTGCTTAGCCTGCTTTGGGCCCAGCCTTCCATGTATGATGCCAATATTTTCCACATCACACATTCAGATATAAAAAACATTTGTCTCCGTCTTATATAATGCAGTAAATTGATCAACATAATATGATTAGACTGATTTATGGGTGCTTTCCATTACGACCAACTTACGCTAGTTATTTTGCAACGATAGTTATTTTTTATTATCTCCGTCCACAATTCACTGTGAATGCATGCCAATATCTTAGCGTGCTGCATACAAAAACATGTATTAAATTTAATTTTATTCCACATATGAAAATTAAATATACATTACAGAAAATCTCAAAGTAGTACATTTCTGACCCATTTCATTTTATGTTTCTAGGATTGTAACATTATGCGACCAGTGCCCACTGGTGCCTTAGCGAAATACATAATTGTAATATTGCAATTAACATAGCATGGGTATGTTAGGACTTTATTCGAAATGTTTAATGACTTTTGTATACCTTGCTTACTATTTGCCGGTTTTAAACAATGTTGCTCTTCAATGGAGTTGTCAGGGGAGGTTCGATGGGTTCGTACGAACTGACTGTTTTGGAGCCATTATCATGATTATAATTTATTTTCCATAAATGAGGTCCGCGAGAGCTATTTTTCAGTACATATGTGAGCAGGCATTATACTATTCAAATGCTCTACCCATAAAAAAAACAGTCAAGTGAGGCCAACCGAAATACGTTTCATAAATTGACCGAAAGCTCCTTACATAGGAGCTAGTTGTTGTCTGCATAATTTGACTTATGGAAATCAAACACTTTCCGGAGCTTTGAAGCAAATTAAAGGTGTAAGTGGTCCAGGGGACCCCCTTTATATTTCGGTTGGTTCACAGCTTAAAGTCGAACCCCCTTTTAGTAAATGCTGGTAATGCCCATGCTCTTATCGCTTCAGGATTTCTCTACCAGGAGTGCACCCAGATATACGGAGAAGGGATGACTGTCTACTGCGACTCCCTCTATAACCTTATGGACTTCACTCTCCTCGTCGGCTACTTCTCCGCATTTACACTGCGATTCATCGTCATGATTAAGGTACCATTCATACGGTTGGTATGTAATGCCATTCGTTAAAGCTGTAAGATTTCAGCATTATATGATGGGTTGAACGAGGCTTCATAAACCACAAAATCACTCTTCCAACGTTTCAGCCCAAAGCCTTAATTAATTCCTTGATAACGGCATTAGGCCGAAACGTTGTAAGTGTGTGTTCCACTGTGTTCCATTATTACTTGTAATCGGACGATCTCCGTCCAAATCAAGACAAAACTACTTCAGCACGTGGTGTATTCTTACACATCCAAATTCTCCCAAAATAGGCAGATATTTTGCCAAACATAATCACTGAAGCTGCTATATTTACTATTCGTCGTAACAAATGAGTATTTAAATTTAATAATTAGTGATAATTGCAGTGAAAAATGCGACATTCGCTGAAATTGGACAATTACATTTAAGGATTATTTTCACCGTTCACGGATTTCCGGACCAACGACAGTTTGGTCATACAGAAAAAAGCTAAGTCTCCCAACATGGCATTAGAAATACCAATATTAGCACATTATGTTCTGCTCTATAACGCACTCGGTAGCTAGCTCGCATTACCATCTAAGGGTCTGGAGTTCGACCATAGGGTGGAGCAATACGTTTTTTTCTTTAAAACTCGCAGTTTCACTGAATTGATATTGGCCAAACACACAGGGTTACTATATGGGTGAAGAATTGTCGGAAGAAAAAAGAGAGTTTATTATCTCTGTTCGTCCGTCCGTCACGTAATAGCTTAATACATGATATTTGGTGTGCGGCATCCTTGTGGTCTGCCGAGGCGCAATGTGAATTTCGATTTTTGATTTGACCCTCGGGTCATAGATAATCTCTTCCTTTTGGACTTAGAATTCTCTTTTTTTGCGTTCCATACTAATAATTGTTTATTCACTCAGATTACATGGCATGACAACATGATACTAGGATGACACAATGACGCTACATGTAACCGTTTCGGGTCAAAACGTACCCAGGTCAAAACGTTCCCAAAACAAAAGGACCAAAACGTACCCAATATGTGGTCAGAACATACCCATTATCGGTATTGTAAAAGTCAAAATGGATTATCTAACTTACATGTACAATTTCTATGTTATAATATATTATTGACAATATATTGCACTACAATTGTTTGTTAGTGAATACTCGTTGTGGCTGACTGAAACCAGATAATTCTGACGCAATAGCATTGGTGGCGCCGTTTGATAGTCTGGGCAGGGGTGTTAACCCGGGACTCTGAGCTTTAGGCTAATTCCACTCTACGATAGATTGCGTGCCAATACAAGTAAGATTGCAGAACTACCCGTTGTCCGTCTTATAGAGGTTCCAACTCAGATGGTGATCACAACAACGTTACACAACTCTCATATGGCTTTGTCCTGGATCGTCTGCGAATCACGCGTTACTATTGTCTGTAATCGCTATCTGCAACTGGGACTTCATAAACTGGGTAACTTACGGTAAATGAAATAGCAACACATTGACAACCGAGCGTCGCCGACGAGGGAACTACGGTGTTACTAGCTACGCTAATTTGCCTCCGATATGTGTATCTATGCGTAGTGGAGAAATATCGTAGCGGGGTAGCAATATTATTGCTACGGTGTTGCATTGCCTGTCACCAAAACCGGTGTATCAGTTTATAATATTCCGTGATATAATCCTGTTGGCATCTCAAACACTATGTGTTTTCTTCTTGTCCATTGAGATTTATGTTCTTATTTTATGGCAATAATAGTTCGGCTCTGGTGGCAGTACTTACAGTACATGTACTTTGATTATGAATTATTGTTGCAGACTTAACACGTAAAAATCGTCACCACCGTATGTTCGATATTCACTGATTACACCCCATAAACGAAGTTTAGGGGATCTATATGTGTCAACTTGTTTGTCTGTCTGTTGGTGTGTCGATCGGTCGGTCTGTTGGAAATTTCGTTACCGCACTATGTCTGCTATACCGATGAATGAATTTTCAAATAAGTGGCCACAAATGTTTACCATCATACGTTCAAGGTCCGAGTTCACACATAGCGGTCAAAAGTAACATTTCGTTTCCACCCTATATCTTCTAAACGGACAAATGGATTTGCCAGAAATGTCACGTTCGATACGCACGTGACTACAATCAATTACAAGGTCACTTCTAGGGGTCAAATGTCAGAACTGCGCGCGCATGACATTTCGTTTCTGCTCTATATCTACCAATGAATGGATTTTCAAATGAGTTGCCACAAATGTTTGCCATTATGAGACGATGGTGCCGTTCAATACACACGTGTCTACGTGTTAAATGACAAACGAAAAAAATGCGCATGACATTTAGTTTCCGTTCTATATCTTCTAAACAATTGAATGGATTTTCAAATGATCCACAAATGTTTGCCACGATGAGACGATATGTCGCGTTTAATACCCACAGGTACGCTTAGCGGTCAAAGGTCCAACATTGGCATGACATGTCTAATCCGACCTAACGATTCCAATGGAGCAATTTCTGATATTAAACCTGTTCATGTGTCAAAACGATGTCTGTGAGAGGTGCATGTATTATGATCATTCCCGTGATATGTCTAGTTTCACTGTGATTTATCTTAGACTGTTTGTCTATGATTATAAAACAACACCATGTATTGGATTGCTTATACATCCTGATTAATGTATATAATAATAAACCGAGCACTGTTAGCTTCCATAATGACGGACTTAGAGAGCTAATGTACAAATCTACTGCAAATAGTTGTTCATGTGCTCTTATAATTTCGTTTGGAATATGACTGTCAATCCTGCCCGTCTAAGCTTACTTTAAAAGCAAATTTGTACAATACGTATTTTTATAGCAATGCTGTCGCATCCCATAATAATATTATAATTTTATAGCGTGATGTTTTCCGCATTTGTGCATGCTTTTTCATTTCCTCATATTGTCATTTGCCAATGTGGTACCGGGGCGGATCTGGAGGGAGGGGGGGGGGGGGGGGGGGGGGGGGTCCAGGATTGCAACCCCCCGTTCAGCCACGAAGTTTACATAGATCACTGTTTACCACCAGTTGTAGTCTGAATTTAAATGCCGTAAAACACAGGAAAGTGCATTTCGAAAGCTCGAAAATAGGACAACCCCCTAGTTGCGAACGGTAACTCTTCCAATTACTCCCGTACCGTCCGTAGCTAGCTACGGACGGTACGGGAGTAGATTACAAGAGTTACCTTCGCAACTAGACAACCGTCCCCCCCCCCGTTCCCCAAATGCTGGATCCGCCCCTGTGGTATACTCGCACGCTTGTTTTTTTTTTTCAAACACTGTGTCTAATTTCTTTGTTGCTTTACAACGGAGCATTACATTGCAGTTACAAATTGCCCTGGAGTATTACTCATCCACCAGCACAGCTGCCCTGTTGGCCAATCCAAAGGAGAGTCACGATTATCTGTATTGGATGACAGCCGGTACGTAGATGTTCCGTCTATCTCGCATGTAACCGACTTCACCAACATTACAAAGTATACTTTTCTAGCAAAGTATACTTTGAGGGAGTAATCATTTATTTTTCCTGAAATGCATTATTTCATATAGAACTAACAACTGCATATATTTGATGATTAAAAGTATGCAGAAGTATTATACTGAATGTATTATATATTAATGTAATAAATTCAGTATAATAAAAATTAATAACTTTATCCTAAAATTGAAAATTTCTCCCTCAAAGTATACTTTGTTAGAAAAGTATACTTTGCAATGTTGGTGAAATATGCTACAGATGTAACACTTACATGTAGTAATAATTCACTTTATTATACCTCATCGCAATTTCTAGGCGTTGCATTGGTCAATTTCGTGATAAAAATGTTCTACCGTGTCGCACGCTTCACAATGCAGCGGGCAATATTAGAAGGAAATATTACAATATTACCATCCCGTCCCGAAATACCCGAATCGTAATTACGGAAACAGCCGAAGTCTGCTTGGACTGCCTCGGCGTTTATACAAAATAGACATATGTATAGGCTATATGCGGCGGGCGCAATATGCGTCGTTACAGGGCTGGCACCCCGTACTTGCCATCGCTGGTGCAGTATTACAATAGAGACCGGGTACATGTACCAGCCCAGTATTCAAGTACAAGTAAACACATACATTCAGAGCTTACCTTAGGCATTATATACTGCAAGTTTGTCTCCATTTTGATAAAAGTACAAATTTCTGACATCCACGTCACTTTGATCAGTCAATTTACCAGTTTAGCGCGTATAGGATGTTTCCTGGTGACATTTATCAACTTATCTGTGTTATTTAACTCTGTCAATGAATATAATGGATGTGCAACTGTTTCACAACGTTCTAAGCAATGGAAATGCCGGAATTTGACGCTAGTGCCAGGTCCTCACCACACCAGAGTCGCTTAGCCCATTCCCCAAAAGTAATATAGTTAGTACTAATCTTATTACCGGTACTTTTATAATGAGTATAACCGAATTCAAATCTCACGTACCAGAAAACCAAAAATGTACCTGATGGTCAAACCAGGGATATCGGGATGCCGTTACGGATGAAACTCATTGTTAAATGTACCCTTCAAATGCTCCCACCAACCACCCACAGGGTTATGTAATGAAACTATGGATGTTGATAAACAAGTGTATGAAGTTTCAAGACAATTGGACCTCAGGTTGCAGAGATAACAGGTACACAAAAACGTCAATGCAAATCGGTCGAATGGATGGACAGACGGACGGACGGACAGTGGTACACCATCATACATCCGGTTTTTCAAAAGGGCGTCCCATACAAGCATTTGCTTTGTTTCTTTGTATTTATGCTGCCTCTTCGAAATATATAGATTAGTGATGATTCGGAAGGGTACGGTTTTGTGACTACTTGAACTGTACGTAAGTGATTTTCTTCTGTTTTCTCATTTATGTAATTTGTTAGTGATTTATAAATTAATTCATTTCTTGGCGACTCACAACTAGCGTTTATAATAAGTAAGTAATAAGTATGAAATTCTCGAAGTAGATATTCGTGTTTATATGTCATATGAGTGGTTTATATAAATGAATGTCTTAATAGTGTAAGGGACATGCAGTCTGGTTTTTGTCAGGATGATTATCCAGATATAGGATTTGGCAGCTCCGCACCAACAAGGATGTACCTATCAACTAAATATTGGCTGAGAATATAATATGAGAGCGAATGTCAATTCGACAAGTTTAATAAAGTCTTAACACATGTAACAACAATTAAAGTATTCTTTACAGCGTAATATTATGTACAGCGGTTATTTTGTAAGGATATCCGATGTGGTACTCTTGTCGATGCCTATAAATGAAAGCGGAGTAAGGCCGATCAGGTTCGCGCACGCGTCTCAAATACAACGGATCGCGATGGGGTGGTATTTGGATGGTATATGTGGTGGGATCTAACCGTAGTGAACCAATACTTAATTTAACATGGGAAGTTACAATACTACACAATGCCTTATTATCTTGTGAAAGTGATTTATGTATCGAACACGCCACTAGAAATCACTATTGTAAGTGCATAGTCACTGCACTAAAACATAAGGAATTGGTGTTTAGCCACTCCACTAATTCATAAAATATAGTAGTTTGGTGTATTCACGTTTGTGTATTAGCCACTGCGCTAATATAAAGAACGTTGCCAAAACATCAGGGGTTTAAGCACTCACTAGATTCAGTCCTGTTTTGTGTATTAGACACTCCACTGGCACTGAGCGTTCAGTGTTTATAACTTAACACGATGTGGATCAACCGTGTCTTTGGTAATACTTAATACAAGGTAATATTGTATATTGTAATATTGTATTTGACACTTACAATGAGTTTAATAGAAGCAGGTAAGTGCACAAGTATCAGTATTGGCTCAAATAAAGCTGGTTATTGGCTTTGTCGAGTATTGGTTTTCGAAAAGTAGCGCCTATGCAACTATGTAGTAACTACGATTAGATGCTGAAACTGGCCGTGCGCCGTTCTTTTATAGACATCTCAGAGTACCACGTGATGGCTATTAACCAATGAAAACACTGGAAATTTGTATCATTTCCTACGGTTTGCTCATAAAACAGTTAATAGTATTCTAACTAGGAACTCAGGTCGGCCGGACTTTCGCTCCTTTTACTCCGCTTCTGACAAAGTGTCAGAAGCAGGAAAGAGGAGGAAACCGGAGTTTCTCATAAAAGCGGAAAATATGGAAATATCCATTATAATACAGACTGCGGATTTCAGAAAATGACCGTCAACCAATCAGAAGTCTCGAAAGCTGACACACCTCCAGCGACTCGACGAAGAAAATAGGGTTTTGTATTTAAACTAGGAACTCCACTTATTTAACTTTGAACTCCTTTCTCTGTTCCAAAATCTGAGTCAAAATCTAAAAAGGGGAGTACGCCGTAGTTCGCTGTATTTAAGTAAGACCAAATATAAGATCACCAAATGTGATCGCGCACTTGCAAAACCAACAACAAGTTCGCTTAGCAACGAAATACTTCGCTTCACAGAAACAGTAAGCTTTCGAGACTAATTGACTAATCTCCGTTATTCAGTCATTCGCTCCTTTTATAAAGGTACAAGTAAGGATTGTAGTTCAAAAGTATCAGAGAGATGAAGTTTGTAACAACAGTGAAAATGGGATAAAACGAGCGAATGAAAGACACGGATTGATTTGACATTCAACACTATGAATGCCTAAGCACTACACTACATACACATAGGAAATAATCCATTACGCAAACATTGTATTAGCGAGCCAACCTCACCAAATCCCCGGTTACCTATGTAAACAGCGGGTTTGATGAGGTTGCCGCGCAATAGGTAATGCGGTCAAATAGGTCACGATGCAGTGACTATTTTCAATCAATAACTTATGTTGTAAGCGATTGTAATGTGTATTTTCAATATTGATATTATTAAAATGTATCATATCGGTACCCCTTTAAGTAATATTTGTATATTTTAAATGTAATGATGTTGTCATGAAGCGCATGAATATAAGTATTAATTAATCCAGTTTATATTGAGCAAATCACACAGCCTAAAAACATAGTGCTGGAGTATAAACCATAGTATCGTATATTATTCATAAGTATATCACTATTAAACATTAATTACAATATGTATGCATATTATTAAAACAGTAGATGCTACCGCTGTTTCGCTGTATGTGATATTTATAACATTTTTTTTTTTTTTTTTTATTTTTTTTTTTTTTTATTCATCCGCGTACGGATTTCTGTCACACAAAGCGCCATTTTCAGTTCATATTTTGACCTGTGCATATGAACCGTACTAATTTAAACAACGCTCGATTCCGTCCAATTCAGATTTCTCTGCAGAATGTTCAGACTAACTACATAGTAAGAATGTTGCTAATAAGTGTTAACGGCTGGAACATGGTTATCACTAAAAGGAAGAAACCACAGTCGTATTATTGAAAATTAAGATTTACCTGAGACCTCATGGAGGCCGCCATTAATCCAGTGAAATAAACAATAGACCGTGTGATCCCATTTCCTGAGTAGCCACCACTTAGTGAAACGATGTGCTAATCATGATATTGTGTTCCCCAATAATTGGAAACGGTTTTGAATTCTTTCTCGGTAAAAACTACGAAAGTCATAAAAAAATAACGATGTATATTTAACATTGGATACGTCTTAAACGGTATTACTCTCTCATCGGATCGTCAGTTGTCGTCGATAGCGATTTAACGTACTGATCTGGTCTTAATTTATTGTCAACTTTCAACGCCATTTACAGAATATATGGCTAATTTTGGAAATAAATAACGGCAAATTACGATGACGTCTGCTCTGAAATATCTGTCAACATGTGGACGTAATTTAAGGAAATCGATTATATTTTAAGGCTACATCTGTGACTAATTACGAATTTATGTATGGTCTTTGGCTACACCCGACACATTACACAGATCTAGTTGTAAATACACGTCGCTTTGTGTGGGGAAAAAAATCGATAATGCGTAGTGTGTGACGAGGTGTTGATCTGATGACACCACACAGCTGTGACCCTTAGGCAATGTTTTGAAATTGACGTGTCGTTTTGATGTGTGCCGCAACACTTCACAGTCGGAGACAACATGACAATTAACGATATACTCTCGATTATACACAGATCTATTAGACGGCTGGTTATTTAAAATAAAGAATAGTTCAGTACATCTTCGCCGATTGTTTTTAGAAAATCAGTAATATTTTCCGAAATGGTGTTGAAAAGTTGACAAAAATTCTATCACCGTATTTTATATTGTGCCGATATTGTTTAAAAAATCATAATTTTTTTTTCCGTAAATGGTGTTGAAAATTGACAAAATATAGTTTAGCCGCCATTTCTCCGATATTCGTTTAGAAAATCACCAATATTTTCTGTAAATGGTGTTGACACAAAATGCAGCGTTCACGCGGAATTCAAATAAATACAAAATAATAATTTAATAAATAGACGCCGATGGCTACTGTGTTTGCGGCCAGTGAATTCTGGTCGTGGTAGCCACAGGCGCAGTTCGAACAGTGTTGTGAGCAGATGGAGGACAATAACTGTCTGTGTATATATTACTTAAAGACAGACACTTTAATTGTTGGTAAGTTTCTATCAATTTATAGGTATTTTTATTAAAATCATAAAATTGTGAAAATATTAAAAAATATTAAAATCACAAACATAATATATATGGATAATTTTTTTTTATACCACGTCGAGGTTTGAACCACCGACCCTTCCGTGAATCGGTAATTAAATCATTGAAGTCGGCGACCTTAACCTCACGACTGTTGCGCCATTTACGACATCACAGTTATACAGAAGTGCTATCTGTATTACGCCACCATTTGAACGTAATAATTATTAAATTATATATTTGCAACTCCATCTACAACAATACCGTTACAGAGATACGCTATTGAAACAACATGTATTAGTACCCATAACATAACAAAATGTATCATTATATATCACAGGAGATAGCTTAAAACTATATATACTAATCATAAACAGAACAATCCGCTTGGCTCGTATGAAAATAGTTCGCATGATATTGATTATCTCCCTTGCCGAAAGTAGTTCAGTGATTTATTAATTCCAAATAAGACGTGTTTGCGTAATGCACGTTAAACAGGCAATGTTTAACGCGAAAAACAACTCTTAATCCTATTAAAACATTATTCCTAGGGAGAAAAATCGGAAGTTAACCAATATTGGTGTATTATACTTGGTAGATCTCACAGCTTCCGATAATTTGTCGATACACCGGGCGCACCGGTTCAAAGGTCAAACTCGCGGAAGTGAAAGTTTAGAGAAATGTCTTGATCCAAAAATCAGTCAGTTTTAACCAAATATCAGCTAAACTATGACCTGTCATTACTCATGACACCTTACAATGGGTGTTTGCATATAGACAGACTTTAGTTACGCTCGGATGCGCTAAATTCAGACTGAATATCGGATTATGCGGTGCAGAATATGTCATTTCCACATTGTGGCAGAAATGAACACATGTCAAACAGAGAACAATAATGGGAATCTCAACTTCCAAGTAACCTCGAAGTAGAAGTGGAAGGGTGGTGACCTCCAGGTCACGAAACGGAAGTGGACGAGTGGCAACCTCCATATGTCGCAAAGTAGAAGTGGAAGGGTGGTGACCTCCAGGTCACGAAACGGAAGTGGACGAGTGGCGACCTCCATAGGTCGCGAAGCAGTAGTTGATGGGTGGTGACCTCCAGGTCACGAAACGGAAGTGGACGAGTGGCGACCTCCATAGGTCTCGAAGTAGTAGTGGATGGGTGGTGACCTCCCGGTCACGAAATGGAAGTAGACAAGTGGCGACCTCCATAGGTCGCGAAGTATTAGTTAATGGGTGGTGACCTCCAGGTCACGAAACGGAAGTGGATGAGTGGCGACCTCCATAGGTCGCGAAGTAGAAGTTGAAGGGTGATGAGCGAGGATGATAATGTGGATGACGTACTGGTGTTGATCAGGAGATAGAGGAGACGGATTTTGATTTAGGAGCTGGTAATTCTGATGGGGATGTCCTTCTTGTGGATCGCTAGCAAAACCTGGCTGCACGTGGCTGGTGTTGTTGCCATGTCTCTGGCTGCTTCCAGCTGTGATAGGACATTATTGGCATAGCTGATATCCTTCAAGTTTCCCAACGCTATGTCCCGTAATATCTTGAAATTAAAGAATCTGATGTTATGGGCCGTGCTCTTTAGCTTGGTGTTAGCCGTTCCGGGTAGCGCAAGATAATTGTACTCGTCCAGAACGTCTTCTCTGTCGAGTGAGCCCTTTGTATGTGACATGGCCAGTGATGTCGCTGCCGCCTCCCAGATCAGCAGCTTCGAATCGGGGCTGTATGCCTCCAAGGCTGATGGAGGCCATGTCAACAGGGCAGGTGGAGCCTCTCTCGGCAGGACAATGGTAGTGGCCGAGGTCCAGGCGCGGCGGGCTGGGGCAATCAACGGCATCCCTCCCGACTTCAATATCGATTCGGCCCTGCTGGCTAGCCGCTTCAATTCGGATGATGTTGCATCAGACAGGACCTTCTCGTTAGGTGGTGGGGTTGTCGTTGTTTGGGATGGATCTTGGTGAGTTCTGTTGGACGAGTACTGAGACATCGGCGCGATCCGCTTGGTGGGTGGCATTGATGTTTTGTTTGAGGTAGGGGTCTCGGAGGAGGGAGCAGGTTCAGCTGAAGTTGTCTCAGGTGCCCTTTCAGTTGAGGTTGTCATAGGGGTCGTGCAAGGAGGGTCATCTCGCTTCCGTTTGGTGGTATAGCGGGCCTCTGTCGCCTCCCTCACACGCAGGACTAGGTTGCGCGGTACCCCTAGAGATGACGCGGTCTTCTGGTAAATTTTGTTCACGTCGATCTCGTCCCCAGGGACTGGAATTACACCGAGGAACGGGGTATTTGCCATCATCCGTCTCATTAAACGGTCCCTTTCCCTCGGGATGATGAGTATCTCCTTGGCCAGGTCAATAAAAATCCATCTGACTCCCTTTTTCCCTTCCTCGTACAGAGAGGCCGACACCTCAGCTGACTTAATGACTACTTCATGGATTTTTACTTCCTCTTCTGTGGTGTCCTCATAGTCCAACTGGAGAGGTGAGTTTGGTGTCAGGGGAGGCATCCCCACCCACACCGCCAGTCGCGCACAGATCTTGGGGGTCCTGAAGACTGTTCACCCACGTCTCGATGGCCGCCCTCAGGAATGTTGACTGAGGGGACTGCAGTGAAGTGGGATTGATCACCCGCCTGCAATCATCGGGGTTTTTCGCCAGGTAAAAGCAGTTGGGCTCTCCCCAATAGTCATTTGCAACCTCACTGTAGACATTTGCATGGTGGGTTTTTACATGGTCTTTCAAGTCAACTGCCCTCCGATGACAATTTTCTTGTCCACAGCACCAGGGACAAACGATCTTCAACAGCCCATGCACTCCCATGAGATGTAACTTCAGCTTGCTTTTATTTGGTAGCTCCGCGTCGCAAGCCCAGCAGTCGTGTATGCCCATCTGAAATGACGGCAGTTGTTGTCTTAGTACTATTGTTCATATACGGGGAGTATGTTATTTTAATGTTCATGTTGTACGGTTAGATCCAACCATTTGTTTATTATTTTGTGGAAGTTGTGTCAACTTTATCGCGCACCCGTAACGCGAAATTTTCGGATTTAATTTATTTAGTAACGACCGTTATGAACCCGATATGCCCACTCAGGGTGACCGCCTAAGTCAATGTTTCTGACAAGGTACACGATTCAGATTTGCTTTAGAATGTTATCATGGTTGTGAATGTCTTTCCCTATCCTTGCAGTACTAAGACATTTAATAAAATAATATGATCCGCGATGGTTCACATCAGCAAACTTCACCGGATATTAAATGTCCACTCTTAAATTGGATCCGGATTGATCAGGTCAGAACCCATATAACCGAATGGCACTAATAATCAACGTCCAGTTAAATTTGTCTCGTGTACAATTTGCGATTGAAATCGAATTTGCTTTTACAAGATGCCGACTTGTCGTTAACAAGCTGCGACATGATGTAACCATTTATCTCTCAGATGTCGACTTGTCGTTAACAAGCTGCGACTCTGTACCATTTATGCTCTCATTTATCAGATGCCGACTTGTCGTTAGCAAGCTGCGTCTGACTCTGTGTAAACAATTTGCATGTAAACTGCAATGGACTTCTTCATTTTCACATCCATGGTGCCAGGTTACACCCACGATACGGTAACAACCTATCAATGTGGAAAGCTTTCGCCGGTTGTTTCGGCGATCGTTTCACCAAATAGAGTAAGTCGTCCAACTTTCTGGTCACAAGATATAGGCCCTTCCACTTGTTGGCCAGTTTATTGCACACACCTACTTTCCTGGCTGGATCGTGTAGCCATACGGCTTCGTTGACTTGCATGTCTCTCAACTTCGCTCGTTTGCCTCGGGTGTCATAGTAGTGTTTACGATATTCCGCATTCTTCTTCAGAGATATCCGCGCTTGATCGTGGGCTCTGGTCAACTTCTTTGTCAGCTTTTCTACGTAGTTGTCTTCGTCGTCATTGTCGTCTGTATTGTTCACCACTGGGGATCCTAACACAGCCTGTAATGGAAGTACCACCTCCCTGCCAAACACATCATGTTCGGCGGTGATTTACCGGTACTTGCATTGGGCGAAGCCCTATATGCCATCAATACTTGTTGAAGGTAAACATCCCAATGTCTCTTGATCATGTTGACAATACATTGACAACATTGTTGCGAGCGTCTTATTGAAACGCTCCACAACGCCATTAGCCTGCGGCCTTAGGCTTGTTGTCCTGGTCTTCTCGATGTGAAGAAGGTTGCACATTTCGTGGAACATCTTCGATTCAAAATTTCTGCCTTGGTCCGAATGAAGTTGTAGAGGGGTTCCGAACTTGGTCACAAAGTTATCGACAAAGGCTCCAACAATTGTGCTGGTCTCTTGATCAGGGATGGCCACCGCCTCGGTCCACTTGGTGAAGGTATCTGCGATGACCAGTATAAACTTGTTTCCTCTAGATGTCAGGGGAAGTGGTCCTAGTATGTCCACGGCCACTTTTTCCATCGGGTCCCCAACTAGACAAGTTCCCAATGGGGATTTGTTCTGTCTCTGAGAAGGCTTCCGAGCTGCGCAGAGATCGCATTGCTGGCAGTATTCGGTTGCTGCCCGTTTCATCGCTGGCCAATAGAAGGAACGCTTAATTCGTTCAAGTGTTCGTTTTGCATCCAGATGGGCTGCCGATGGTATGTCATGGTGGATCCGTATAACATACCTCTGTTCGGCTTCGGGGACGACCAGTTCTTCTATCCATCTACGGTATAGGATTCCTGACAGCACCTGTAGTCGATCCCAACTTCTCCAAAGTGTTTTGTAGACAGGTGATTTTGATGCGATAGCTGCCCAATCTGGTCGCGAATGTTTCTGCTCAATGTCGACGAGGATTGGTCCCAGATCTGGATTGTCGAGTTGTTTTTGTCGAATTTCTACTGGCGTCCACCCATCGAGTATTACTGCTACCTGTGTACGAGACTCGCAGTCGTTTGATCTTGTCATCGCACAAACTCTGACCTCTACCCGTGTTTCATCGTCGACCTCATCTATCGGGGTGTTGCTGTCCTCCTGGTCATTTTCTTCATCGCCCTGTTGCTGTCGCGAACAAGCTTTGCAAGGTTTCCTGGAGAGCGCGTCTGCATTGGAATGTTTCTTGCCAGGTCGGTGTATTACTTCCAGGTTGTACGTTCCAAGTTCCTGGAGCCATCGAGCTACCTGCCCTGTGGGTCGTTTGAGGTTTCGCATCCAACTTACTGCAGCGTTATCTGTGCGCAGCAAAAGCTACTGCCCATAAAGGTAGCTGTGGAAGCTTCTGAGTGCCGCGACTACCGCTAGCAGCTCCTTACGTGTGACACAATAGATGCGTTCAGAAGCTGACATAGCTTTGCTCATATATGCAATAACTCTCTCCTGGCCTGCCTGCTCCTGCGACAGAACAGCCCCTACAGAGTGTTCACTCGCATCAGTGTCGAGGATGAATTGTACTCCCTGTTCGGGGTATGCCAGGATGGGAGACTTAGTCAGTTTCTGCCTTCATAGTGTCAAATGAAATCTGACAGTCATTTTCCCCCAAATGAATGCTGCTCCCTTGTCGCATAGCCTGTGCAATGGCTTTGCTATCTTTGCAAAGTCCTGCACAAACCGACGATAGTATGAGCTGAGACCCAAGAAGCTGCGTACTTGTTTACTGTTTCGTGGGACAGGCCAAGATTCCACAGCACTGATTTTGTCAAGGTCAGTGGCGATACCGTCCTTGGATACGATATGACCTAGGAACTTCACCTTGCTTTGGAAAAATATACACTTGGACAGTTTCAGCTTCAGGTTCGCTTTGCCCAACCTCTGAAAGACTAATTCAAGTCGTCGGAGGCTGTCTTCGAATGAGGCACTGGGAACGATAATGTCGTCCATGTAGACCAGGCAGATGTCCCATTGTAATCCTCGGAGAACGTCTTTCATCAGTCTCTCGAATGTCGAGGGCGCATTGGCGAGTCCGAATGGTAGGACAGTGAATTGGTAGAGTCCCATCGTTGTTGCGAACGCAGTTTTCTCCTTATCAGCAGGGTCAATGCCAATCTGCCAGAAGCCGGAGTTCAAGTCCATACAACTGAACTAGCTGGCTCCAGAGAGAGCGTCGAGGCAGTCATCGACTCGTGGGATTGGATTCGCATCCTTAATGGTAAGATCATTAACGCGTCGATAATCGACACAGAACCGGATCGTGCCATCTTTCTTTGCGACAAGGACTATTGGTGATGACCAACTGCTATTCGATGGTTCGATAACCTTGCGTTCCAGCATCTTTTGGACTCTTGTCGTTCGATATCCGTTTTTCCAATGGGTTGTCTCCTGGGTGGCTGTCGGCATGGTGTTGATGTTCCCGTGTTAATACGATGTTGCACCCGATCTGTCTTTCCAAGATACTCTTTCGATTTTGCGAAGACGTGTTGATATCTAATTAGTAAGCTCGCGAGTTGGTCAGCTTCTGTGTCGGTCAGGTGTTCGATACTCCGCGTCAACATATCTGCTAGGTGGTCGGGCAACTCCTTATTCTCGGGTTGGTCGATACTCCCCATATTCTCATGGTCCAATGCTTCTTCATGTGGTCCCACATCGTAGAACGACTCACAAGTGCCAAGTGGGGTAGATGAAAATATCTTGGCTTCATTCTCCCCAGTGTTGATGAGCTGGACTGTGGCTATCGGTCAGCCGTATTTATAACTCCTTCTACCAGGACTGTATCCTTGCTTTTCACAAGGTTTCTTGACTGTGTTAGTAAGCCCGCTTTGGATAATTTATCAAAGTTTGGAAGCTCGACGTCTACTAGTATACTGGATTTTGGTGGTACGATTGTCGTATTCATTAGTAGAACACGACTAATGGCCTCGGTTTCACCCCCCCCCCCCCACCCAGCATGGAATGTTCGCTTTACTTGTGTCAATGTGTAATCTTTTGTAGTCTATTCTGCTAACATACTTTAGCAGAAAATCCTGCCCTATCACACCATCTGGTAAAATATCGCATACAATGATGGACTGTTTGAAGTGCGCACCACCTAGCTCTAGTTCTATCTCGGTGTAACCATGTACATCAATATCCGTGTCATTAGCCCCTTTAACCTTATCCGTCATATTAGTCAGTCTCGGGCGGTCATGTTCTTCAATGGAAAAATAGACTCGGTCTGAAAGTAGTGTTGCGGTAGAACCACTGTCTATCAGAAATGTTACATTTACCCCCATTAGATGACAGTTCACATAGAGTCCATTGTCCCATTTAGTTATAGTGTCACCCATATGTCCGATTCGTTCAGTATGCTCACCAGGCCATTCTTCATCCGCTGGCCCATGGCCTAAAAGGTAGGCGGTATGAAGTTGTACTGTGGTTTCCCTTGGTACCCCGTTCTCCTATCTCGTGTGGTTTCCAGTTTTGCCAGTCGCTCCAACACATGCTGCAAAGCATCATTTCGAGGAGAATTCTCTCTCTCTCTGGGATCTATTTGCGGTTGAGCGCCATTTCCATACTACCTATTTTGACCATGGTTGAATTGATTGTCAACGGCCCTCACAGTTGCACGCTTTCTATCGATACTGTCCCCCAACAAAGCCTCATAACGCTCAATTATTTGTATTGCAGATGCGATACTTCCACAATCACGGTCAATACAACGGCATTTCATTTCGTTGGTATTATCTTGTATAGCTGGTGAAGAGCTATGGTCTCTTGTGCGTCTGCACCTAGGTTAGGGTATGACCGTTGTGCCATCAACCTAAGGTCGTCCCCTAGAGAAGCGATGTCCTCCCCCGGTTTCCGCTGCCTGATCTCGAACTTGGTCAGGTAACGGTTTTGCTGCCTCGTGCTGCCAAACCGCTCTGTCAGCTTGCATACCAGTATCGTGTATGAATTACGCTCCGACGGTGTCAAGCCCAAGTAGTAGGATATTGCGTGACCCTTCAAGCAGGAAGCGAGCGTCAGCGTTTTATCGCTGTCTGCCCACCGACCTAGTTCCGCACAATTCTGGAAATGCGAAATGTATTGATCCCAATCATCGGTACCATCAAAAGATTCAGGTTTTATCTGTAGATGGGGTTGAGACGGTCGGTAATTATAATGTGGCTCTCTTATGCCGAGATTGTCGTCGTATCTATGTTCGGAGGGGATATGTTGCCTGCGACGTCCGGTTGGCGACCTATACCGCATCGGACTCACAGAGTTGTTGCGGTTTCCATTGTGCTCTTCGCCCAAATCGGACCGATCGCGATTTTCCATGCGGTGTCTGTGACTGTATTCCATGTCGCGCCTGATGTCATCGCTGTGGGACCTCCTTCGTCGACCGCCATCTGCAGGCACTGGAAGAATGTGGCGTTCATAGTCATCGTCGGAGTCGCCAGCAATGTCTCGAATTATTACGTCTGCAGGCGGTGGTTGTGATGTATCATCGTTATTACCTCGTTCATTGTCTTTATTCATGTTGAATTCCACCTCGGTGTCGCAATCAGATTCCGCCATCTCTGTTACTTTTAATGTAAATGTGTCATCTTTACTTTAATCAAGTTTCAGGAATAATGTAACAAATAAAACTATTATTTTATTTACAATATTTTACCACCACATATATCAGGATTGTTACTGCACCAAGCGTAGGTTCGTATCACTGGATATCAGATAGGAAAACTGATATCCCACTTCTCTGACACCAAATGTAAGGGACCTGCAGTCTGGATTTTGTCAGGATGATTATCCAGATATAGGGTTTGGCAGCTCCGCACCAACAAGGATGTACCTATCAACTAAATATTGGCTGAGAATATAATATGAGAGCGAATGTCAATTCAACAAGTTTAATACAGTCTTAACACATGTAACAACAATTAAAGTATTCTTTACAGCGTAATATTATGTACAGCGGTTATTTTGTCAGGATATCCGATGTGGTACTCTTGTCGATGCCTATAAATGAAAGCGGAGCAAGGCCGATCAGGTTCGCGCACGAGTCTCAAATACAACGGATCGCGATGGTATTTGGATGGTATATGTGGTGGGAGCTAACCGTAGTGAACCAATACTTAATTTAACATGGGAAGTTACAATACTACACAATGCCTTATTCTCTTGTGAAAGTGATTTATGTATCAAGCACGCCACTAGAAATCTCTATTCATAAAATATAGTAGTTTGGTGTATTCACGTTTGTGTATTAGCCACTGCGCTAATATAAAGAACGTTTCCAAAACATCAGGGGTTTATAAGCACTCTAACTAGATTCAGTCCTGTTTTGTGTATTAGACACTCCACTGGCACTGAGCGTTCAGTGTTTATAACTTAACACGATGTGGATCGACCGTGTCTTTGGTAATAATTAATACAAGGTAATATTGTATATCTGTATTTGACACTATTATTGCACTTATGAATAGTTTAATAGAAGCAGGTAAGTGCACAAGTATCAGTATTGGCTCAAATAAAGCTGGTTATTGGCTTTGTCGAGTATTGGTTTTCGAAAAGTAGCGCCTATGCAACCATGTAGTAACTACGATTAGATGCTGAAACTGGCCGTGCGCCGTTCTTTTATAGACATCTCAGAGTACCACGTGATGGCTATTAACCAATGAAAACACTGGAAATTTGTATCATTTCCTACGGTTTGCTCATAAAACAGTTAATAGTATTCTAACTAGGAACTCAGGTCGGCCGGACTTTCGCTCCTTTTACTCCGCTTCTGACACTTTGTCAGGAAAGAGGAGGAAACCGGAGTTTCTCATAAAAGCGGAAAATATGGAAATATCCATTATACAGACTGCGGATTTCAGAAAATGACCGTCAACCCCAGTAGCCGATTTCATCAACATTGCAAAGTATACTTTAGTAGCAAAGTATACTTTGAGGGAGAAATTTTCAATTTTATGATAAATTTATAAATTTTTATTATACTGAATTTATTACATTATCACAGCCATTATGGCTGTGATAATGTAATAAATTCAGTATAATAATTCTGCATACTTTTAATCATGAAATATATGCATTTGTTAGTTCTATATGAAATAATGCATTTCAGGAAAAATAAATGATTACAGAAGTCTCGAAAACTGACACACCTCCAGCGACTCGACGAAGAAAATCGGGTTTTGTGTTTAAACTATGAACTCCACTTATTTAACTTTGAACTCCTCTTTCTCTGTTCCAAAATCTGAGTCAAAATCTAAAAAGGGGAGTACGCCGTAGTTCGCTGTATTTAAGTAAGACCAAATATAAGATCACAAAATGTGATCGCGCACTTGCAAATCTAGTTCTATGTGATAGAACGGCTGCAAATCTATTTTTGCAATCTGTTATTCTCTTTATTTGCACACCGTTCTATCCCTAAAGGCCAAAAACCGTTAGCAAAGTTCCGCCATGAATCGAGGGCGGAACGTATTCATCAAGTTTTTTAACTATTTTAGCCACAAATTGCTAAACCCATTTGTAATCCTGTTCTAGAAACCTTATTTAACAATATTACTGCTTACCGTGGCAAAATCGGCATGTATTTTGATCTTAAAACGTGGATTATAACAGCAAGGTACAAGAAATACAAATCTAGGTCACCCATTTACGAGCTATTTACATATTTTGATCACGTGAAGATAAGGTCATGTGTATTTTGCGAATTATTTAAACGAAATGAATATTACCGTAATTTGAAAATAGGCACTGCCTATCAACGGGCAAAAATATGTGATAGCTGTTCATTGTATTACTGTAGGTTGGAAACATACCACATTTTATTCGGATGTATTGGTTGCTTGTTGGTTCTTTCAACAAAGACAGTACATGCTGTGGGGCTCCAGATAAGGAATTGGAAAATTGGTACTTACTGCTACGCTATACTTGTGAACAACTAAATTAGGTATTTAAAATGTCCTCTTTTAAAAAAAAACAACACACCTCATATTTTGTTTATGGGTATTTCAATATGTTTTGTAAAATAATTAATTATTATAAAGTTCAAAATAATTTCTAAATGAAGTTCCATGCCAACAATTTTACTAAAGATGATTGGTAGGTTCAGATTGAGGCAGATAATTGATTGTTTTGCACGCTTTCTTCATATCAATACACTGTAGGGACATGGTACTGTTGTAGTTGTTGTTTTTTCATGTCACGGTGGGTTATCATGACTGGCATACATTGATACATGTACCATGCCAAAAGTTTCTGATATAATAACTTCAGAAATACCACAGTACACCCACAGCTATATTTTCATTTGATTACAGTAAAAAGTTTTATTTCTTTGATTATAAAATAAATATTTTGTAAATTCCGCTTACATGGTTAATTTGATTATTTCAATAAATAATTTAATTTTTACAGCTTACCACGATCTCTGATGCATGTCTGAATGTTCACAATTGTCAATAGTTTATGATTGTCGTCTTCATACACAAGGAAACTTGTTTAGTTAGTTATAATTCACAATAGTTTGTTGACATGTACTGTATGTGTTGAATGCAACCACCATCTTTGCTGGTTCTGCTTGTCTTGGCTCGTGTCTGGTCGGAGCTTCCTTCTACATAATCTAGCCAATCACTGGCAAAACCTATAAATAGGAGTGCAAACTTGTAAGGCCCTAAAAATGTTATCCTATTACTCACCGACGATATTACCCATGGTCCGTTAATCGTTAGATATGATGATTTGAATGTGATTCTGGCATTATTGAATATTAATATTGGGTGTAAATATGACAATGCCAATATCCCATTACCCTACCCACTTTTTCCCCATTGCGATGTGATTCCCGATCCATGCTTCGTGATCCCCGGCTGTGTGACTCCCCACCCTAACTTCGTGGCCCCCTCCCACCCCCGTTATCTGATCCCCATCACATCGTCATGAGTCCTAGCTGTTGTGTGTACTCCCTCCCACCCCTGCTGTGTGATTCCCGATCACCGATTCGTGCACCCCTGCTGTGTGACTCCCCGCCCTAGCTTTGTGACCCTCCCATCCTTGCTGATTGATCCCCCACCCGTTATTCGTTCCCACCTACTGTGTGACTCCCCACCATCGCTTCGTGTCCCCTCCCAGCCCAGCTGGGTGACTCCCACACCCAGCCGTGATTCCCGCTGTATGACTCCAACCCAACATTATTCCCCTCCCCCAGCTTCGTGATTCCCGCTGGTGTACTCCCCACCCTAGTTTCGTGCCCACTCCCACCCTTTATGTATCTGCCTGTGCCAACAGGAAAGCATTTGGACAAGTTTCCTCATGATTATTTGTAATAATTGTAAAATAAATACAGTTTTAAACTAATGTGCATGACAGCCAAGTATATGTATAATTAATTGACAGAGTCATTGAGTGAAATATGCTGACAGTATGGGTACCTATGTACATCTATTAGTTGCTCAAAATGCAACCCTGATTTACATGTACTCCCCATCATCGGTAGTAGAGCTATAGTGCGGCCAACAGCATTCTTCTGCACAGTAGTCTGGAGTATATCAGTGTTCAGTTTCCACAACTATATCAGAGGGTGATGGTGTAAATAAATAGGCACACGCGCATAATGAACGGAGCTAACTGTGACCATAGATATTCGGGAAAATGGAGAGAACTGTAACTTTCATATTCCGTAGATTAGCCAATTTACACCATCAGCAATCATATGTAAATTATTTCAACTAATTGGAAACAAACATATTCCAATTAACACTGAACATTTACGTTCACCACAGGCACCTTTGTTTGTGAATTTGTGATTTTGTTTTCAAGACATAGTCAAGCGATCCATGATAATCAGTGGACATGACTAACAGACACACGAAAACATGCAAGTGCGGTTTTATCGCACCTGTTCAGTTGTGTCACGGACTGTGCTATATTCACAGTAAAAATGTGCTCAAAGACCATCAGGGATGGAGAAAAATAACTCAATAATTTTCAACAACTTCCGGTATTTTACAACCTGCCAAATTGGCGATTAATTGCGCAATTAATTGATTGATCGACATGGACCAATCAATTATTGTCTTTGGTGTTTCAAGGGTCATTGAGGTTAATCTACAAACCGCTATATAAGCACTGTTCGTGCTATGTACCTGGTCAGCTTATTGCAAACTAATACAGTGATCACATCACTTCAGACCTCTCTCTCTCTCTTGCTCACTCGCTCGTACCCGGTAGGTTTCGTACCAAACTCGCTCATTATTCGGTCGCAAAATTACCTTTTCCACATAATATTCATTTTCTCACTCGTATTATTTGCCCTAACGCATTATATTTCGTGTTGTCTTCTTGTGTATTCAAATAAATTGCTATTGAGCTAAGCTATCGACAATTTATATATACGAACGCTTACGGTTTGGTGAAATTATTCTTCCAGAAACGTGTTTATTACGTTTCTGGGTGGATTTTTTCATCCTCCTACTGACTTATCAATAAACCGTCAGCCTTTACGAACCTTACGATTACGGCCTATGGTAGGTCCCTAAAAGCGGTCTTGAACAACCGAAGTACTCGTTCCCCCCACCACGCGGACCTACTCAGTACCATTGATACATGTAGCATAACATCATGATAAAGCTATACATTTTTAAATTTTGTTTCATACACCAACGTCGCCCGCTATACATGTAGGTAGTGCCTGTTTCATATTATTGTTGTTGTTATCTTACTAGTAGCTTTCCACGCGCTTTCATTTAAAATCTAAATGAATTCGTTTCGTTAAAATTTAGATTTTTCGTTTTGTATTTATCCAAAATGGCAGGAGCTGGAAGTTTTGAAGACACCGGTTTCAATTTAAATCATTTATTCTATTAAGATCTACATCTACCAGGAAAGGATACTTGCATTAACACTTCAGATTTATGGTTTTATGAAATAGAGTAAGTTTTGGAGTTGGCAGTGGCATATTTTGAAATGGCAAAAATGCTAATGGGCTTTCATACAGTAGCGTAACCATTTGTCGGGATTACCCCGCGTCGGGAATTTTCGTAAACCGCATTTGTGACTAATCACGGAAACTTTCATTGTCAGTTTCACGGACATTTTTTGCAGAAGACACCTATCTGTCAAATGGAGAAAAATATTCCACATCGCCCTTGGTCATGTAAGGTTTTAATCAAAATTGTTAGAATACCTTCAAAATTTTGTATTTCAGCTATTCCCACTTTTGTCCACTCATAAACATCATTATTGAAAACGATTTACAAAGCATGGTTCTGTCAGTCTGCGTCACTGGATTCTTTAGCCATTTTGAGCAGTCAATGTCATGTAAACACAGACTGGTAGCTGTCCAATTACCAGAAGAGAGCTTCTCATTATACTGGGGGGTCTTATATGAAAAACAATAAAAAAGCGAACACATAATTATATTTGATTACACAGATGTAGATATAAACTCTGTTTTTAGTAGAATTTATTGTTCTGTTGATTATAAAAATGCTCAGAATAATATTCTACAGTTTGTAGATTGTTATTATCTTGTTGTTGGTATATCCTGCCTGTAGTGTGCAATTTAATGAATATGGTAAAATAACATGTACCACAAATGAAAATTAAACGTGATCTGAAAGCATCTTGCAGTATGATTATTAGCCTTGTGATAATATTATTGTCATTTATGACTGGCAAAGGAAATGGTGGAAAATTGTTACTGTGCTACACTCCTCTGATAATTTAGATAACCATTTTTCACTCTGATCCGATGGTGCGCCACACTACAGGATGAGAATAACCCAACAACAAAAATCCAGAGTCTAAGGTCACAGTCTATTTTCTACAAGCGCCTGGATGATACGTTAACAAAATGGACGACATGGAAACGATCAGCACTTTTTGATAAATCTGGTTTCACAGCACTTTTACGATAAGTTTATTGTTTTAAAAAGTTTTGAATAATTGTTTTTGTATGCTTATAGCTCTAGTAACTGGCCAACGAAGGCTTATTATCCAGAACCTAGGTATATCCATTGTACCGATGAACAAAACTCAGCAACAACAACACACACAAAGTTGCTGAGATTTTGTCACACAGAACTATTGCAAATCCAACAAAAAGTTCGCTTAGCAACGAAATACTTCGCTTCACAGAAATAGTAAGCTTTCGAGACTAATTAACTAATCTCCGTTATTCAGTCATTCGCTCCTTTTATAAAGGTACAAGTAAGGATTGTAGTTCAAAAGTGTCAGAGAGATGGAGTTTGTAACAACAGAGAAAATGGAATAAAACGAGCGAATGAAAGACACGGATTGATTTGACATTCAACACTATGAATGCCTAAGCACTACACTACATACACGTAGGAAATAATCCACGTTAAACAGGCAATGTTTAACGCGAAAAACAACTCTTAATCCTATTAAAACATTATTCCTAGGGAGAAAAATCGGAAGTTAACCAATATTGGTGTATTATACTTGGTAGATCTCACAGCTTCCGATAATTTGTCGATACACCGGGCGCACCGGTTCAAGGTCAAACTCGCGGAAGTGAAAGTTTAGAGAAAGGTCTTGATCCAAAAATCAGTCAGTTTTAACCAAATATCAGCTAAATTATGACCTGTCATTACTCATGACACCTCACAATGGGTGTTTGCATATAGACAGACTTCAGTTACGCTCGGATGTGCTAAATTCAGACTGAATATCGGATTATGCGGTGCAGAATATGTCATTTCCACATTGTGGCAGAAATGAACACATGTCAAACAGAGAACAATAATGGGAATCTCAACTTCCAAGTAACCTCTGCAACTAAGCAACATGTGTCGGTAAGCTTGGTTAAATATTCAACATGTTCTCATGTTATAGTACATTACAATTTGCAGTGTTTAAAGATTGGTGGGGTAACAAGTGACAAAGGGCACATGGCCACAATCCCTGATCCTTACAATAGTAACACATTCCGCGGTTGTGTGAAACATCTTGTTATATGGAATACAAATTATGTAGTAGTGGTGCCTGTAAATGTCGGACCCAGTTGCGGGCCACATAAGAAGCAACAAGACGCATATGGATGTTCAATAGTATATATAGGAATATATAGGATGTCTGTAATATTTCTATGTCAGTGCGCCGAGTGCGGCATAACAACGTTTACTGTTTGATTTCATGAAGGCCATATACTATATGTTATATCGACCAACTTATAGGTTGAAGCTCAGACATATTAATATGAAGAGCATGTACCTGTACAAAATAAGATATTTAACCACCCGTGCGTAATAATATTGCTTTGGGAATTCAAATATACCATGACAAAAGTAACAAAGTGGCTATGTCTGTTTCATACAAAGGCCGTACTTACTCAGGTATATTATAAAAAATTCCAAATTATAAACCGTGCCACAACAGAACAAATAAAAAGTACTGTAACCGTCTTCTCCAATATTAAATAACCCATACTAATGAATTATTGCGGTACAATGTCAACTTATGGCGGCCGTCTTAGAATTTGGTAAGCTAGGCATTTATCCAAGTATGTGTTACATTTGTTTTACTGTTTCAATGTGATACCGTTTACTTGTTTTAAATGATTAATGCCATCACATAGATAACTCAATGTAATTTGATGAGAAATCGTGATATTTGGCGGCCATCTTGGATTTTGGTAAGCAAAACAGTTATCCAAGTATGTTTTGATACTGTCATGGCCGTTTACTGTGTACATATGATTATACGCAAGTATGTTTTCAAATGTTAGATGGTGTAATTTCAGTGACACGATGGCAAATGAACGGAGATTCTGATTGTTGGCGGCCATTTTGGATTTATATACATAATTTCACGTAATACATATTTATTGAAGTAGCATAAGCTTGTATTTCATTTATAAAATATAATCCAATACGAATAAACTAACAACTGGTCATATACACTAGTTTATATATGGTTTAGTGTGGTGCGGTAAGGTTTTAGTTTAAACATAGTTTATTGCATATAAGTACAATGGGCTTGGGCTACAAGTTCTCACAACATTAATTACAGCCCTTACCCAAAAAGTAAGGTAGTGGTGCGGTAAGGTAGTGGTGTGTTGGCGGCCATCTTGGGTTTCGGAGGCAATTTTGAATGAAAATGTTCTAGTTTGATTATATGTAAATCACAAATACCGGGTGCAATGTTTTCAGTACGATTTACAGTGTGTACATACGATTCTGCGGCAGTTTGATGTGATTGTTTGCAAAACAGCCCTTTTTACGAGTAGAACATGTTGCTGTTAAGGGATTCACTTATAGGGGCATACAAACTTTAAACGAAGACCTATAAATTGCTACCATGCTAAAATGATATTCTGGGATATATACATTTCAAGAATATATAGTGTCAATTTGCCCCACCCCCCCCCCCCCCCCCCCCCCCCCCCCCCCCCAACCCCCCCCCTTCCACTTCCTCCCCTTTTTCCACCTCCCCCCACCAACCCCTCCTGGCTCACCCACTAGTATACATCCCAACATGGAGTGCAGGTTGCGTAACGTAAACATGTTCGCTGTCTCACCGATCAATCCGCAATTATGACAAAAAAAGCACTCTTCCTTTTTATAAACGGACTGTCTGAATCGGTTGGAAAATTAACATATCACATACCATTCCAGTTATTTAGGGTTGAAAGAGTGGCATACGTGTATTGTATTGTATTGTACTGAACGTGTATTGATACTCCAATACAATACATTTCAGATCGGTTCCACTGGAACACATGGGACCCCATAAACCTGTCGGAGGGCATGTTCGCCATTGCCAACATTCTCAGCTTCTCCAGAATATCGTACCTACTGCCAGCCAGTGAGGCACTGGGGCCCCTACAGATATCGCTGGGGCGGATGATCAAGGTTGGTCCTACCTATCATGATCACCATGACATGGATACGGCATTTATGCTGATGAACAGAATATCGGCATCGACATTATACATGTAGTTGTGTGTCTTGCTTTTAATTGTATAATTCTCCTCAAGAAAATATGTGGTTGTGAGAAAGTGTAGATCCAGATCAGCATGTGTATCCGCATCGAAACGCCCGTCATGCTGCTACAATGTAGTAAGAAATATAGATCGTTATCAGGCTACATGAGTGTGCTATTTGATCAGGAGCTACATTGGTCACACATCCCATAAGCCCATTTCTCCAGTCACAGCCACATGTGTTTGAACAGATGGTCAGTATGTTTGTGTCATATAGATATTTTTGTGGATTTTGTGTAGATTCGGGTGCATTTCGTTGATTTTTGGTAATTTACATAGTTTTGTGCAACTGATAATGCTCATTACACACCACATAAATCGTCAATATCTACACATTCACCGTTCGAAACTTTCGGACCCCTTATATACTTTCAAAATATCCACAAAGGAACAAGGTAATGAAACCTTTTTCAATATTTGGCCTAATGCCCACATGCGTTGCTTTCAGACCGATTATATCAAGTTCCAACCGAAAACTCCAAAAATCGTGTTCTATCGATGCAGGAGACATATATCAATTTGCTGATGCCGATAGAATACGTGTACTGCATTAATATGTTCCTACATTTAAGACTATAAAAAGTCATACAATTGTGCGATTTTCTAACGAGCCCTCGTGCCATTTGATTAGATAGCCATTTTCCCGCGATGTGTCAAAATCCACTACGACATCCAAACGTCACGTATATGTAAGGATGTGTAAACAAATGCCACTGCTCAAACGGGTCGCTAATATATCCGATAATATTTGACGATTTTCAGATAATATATAACTGTTTGACTTGCAGTGGCGGTTAAGATCAAATACATGTATCTCAACTAACAGTTTGGGACCGGTTTCACTGTTATCGGTTAACAAATAATGGTTAAAAACGTGCGCGGGTAGAATCTCTGTTTCACACATTTGTACTTTTAGTTATTATATACGTGTAATTCGCGGGAGGTGAAGTAAATTGTATGTTCGTAACAATGCACCCAAACCACCAGATATACCGAAATAACCCATGAAACACCGAACTATGAACCGTTCAAGAACCAGTGATCACAGCCACATATATACGTTGAGCGGTCCGATCATAATTGAACAGAAATATGGAATGAAACGGCCGTCACTTAGACATGTGCATGCACACACTTTATATGTACAAGTATCGAATTTGTTGATTTTAATTTGATACATTCGTCAGATATTTTGCTGTAAGTTATTATATATGTACATTTATCACCCTATCTACCTTTCAACCAGCATGTATAGATGATTGCATTAACGAACCACAATCACTCAACGAAATTAGCACATATGAAAGTGACAAAATATACTAAGAATGCGACGTCTGCAAAACTCTGCATCATAGCATAAATACATTAAATACACTAAATACAATAAAGACCGAGCCTACAACAATGTTGCATTAGAGACTACAGTTAAAGGTACATGCCCACTCAGTATGCACAAAATGCACTTTATAGGAATTATTATAAAATGATTTGCTAAAACGCATTATAGCCTCTGGCTATACGACACTGGAGTGTGCTGTTTTTGGGTACTATGCACGGATGACGTTCACCTAGTTGACATTGTGCATGAATACGTGGTTACAACAACCACTCCAAAGTAAGTATTATTTGATATGTTCCTATGCACGGATGACGTTCACCTAGTTGACATTGTGCATGAATACGTGGTTACAACAACCACTCCAAAGTAAGTATTATTTGATATGTTCCTTAATAGGTAACAGATTTTGATGAAATATGGCGCAGCAAACACGTCTTCCCGAGCTGCATTTGGTGGTCCCGGGAGTTCGGCACATACTTAAGTCGTTTTTGCGAAGAATCGATTTCCGTGTCTGTAGACACGGAAATCGATTCTTCGCAAAAACGACAGAAGTTTGGGCCAAAGTACCGAGACCACCAAAATGCAACTTAGCAAGACGCGTTTAATACGCCATATTTCATCAAAATCCGACAAAATAAAAGAATAGTTTACGTGCTTTGAATCGGAGGGCTTCTGGAAGTTTCAGTACTTGTTGTTGTTGTTTTAACCACGTGATCATACACCTTGTGTTGATATATTAAGCAGAATGAGGCTAATCATGTGCCTATTAGTGAGACATCATTATTGGTATTCACACACGTCCACTTTCATTTATTATTAATATTATTTATTATAAATGGCTGACTTGCTGCGGGTGGGAGTATATCCGCTGTGATACGAGAAACAGGATATATTTGTTTATTTGTATCCACTGGATACGAGAACTAGGACATATTTAGCCAATTGGTATCTGCCGGGATACCTTTTCCTCAAATATTCAGGAAACGCTAAGTTGGTAGCTTTACCGATGATATATATGCATACATGGGATACACTGGTATTTTCATAGAACGCCTATATTCTCGTGAATAGTTACAGGCGTTCTATAATTACAATCGGTCGATGGGCCGAATGGGGTTCGCTGCGGGAAACTTCGTAAAATGAAAGTGTGCCAATACCAACAAGCTATATGTTAGTTCAATATTGAAACATGCTAACACCTGTAAACATTGATAGGTTATATTAAAATAATAATACGCATGTAATTTGCAAAAAAATAGCTTCCCAATGAAATTTAGTTTAAATAGATTATCCCGTATGGAGCCTCATTTAGAACGTCCGGCACATATAGAGTCAATATTTGAACCTTTTTACTAAACGCCATAGTGTCATGTGTCCAATTTATTGGACACAGGACACTTTTTTTTAATGTAATATACCAACCAATAACAAATTTACGTTTAAAAAGTCAGCTATTTGTTGTTAAATGCGATTTTATTTTCATTGTGACGTCATACTATATTTCGTGTCCTGCCACGCGTAATAATACAATGATTGGTCATATTGCCATTACACGTACTGGTCGAAGCCATCGTGTCATTATTGCTGTCTTCATTGTTGATAAGCTCTAATTACGGAAATACAGATACTCATTGTGTACTCGACGATTTGTGAATGCTACAGACGTACATTTCTGCAAATTTGCTAAAGTTGAGAGGACAATACGGCGACAGCCAAGACGCATCAATAATTGACCTACATTTAAAGTCTACCAGCTGCCAGACACGAAACATTCGTTTCAGGTAGGAATTATTTCTTTATTACGGTTGACCAATATTTGAATCGTGCTGACTTCGACAGCACTTTTAACCACAGAGCTACTAAAATAATTCCATTGTATTCAATCTAACATGAATTCAAGTGGGTGGGGGATATTCAACATTGCCTGTGCATGTGCCGAGTCATTGGTTTTCGCGACCAATGTTGTTTCCACAATTGTTGTTTAAATAGCGAATTTATGGTGCATCTCTCGGACTCGATACTTGTAGATTCACTTTGAATATATGTTTTCAGTCCAACAAGTCAATTCATTATCTATTTAGGCTATTATCTGTTATCTGTTATCTATTGTCTATATAGTATAGGCTTTTAGCCACTTAAAAAAGACACACTTTCATTCATTCCCCCCCCCCCCCCACCCACGAGAGTAAAATGTGTTTATAAAAACTGTAACAACAGTGATGAAATAAGTAAAAAATTGAGGTGTGCGAATCCAGGTACACTGCATTTGCACAGCGGTGACTTTTCCCCGAAATATCATGAATATAGGCCGGTGCAGTATTTCTATTAAGATTATAAGTGTACCCGGCTTCGCACCGTGTATGTGGCTTTGCACACACCAATATTTTACATGTCTGATTATTCATGTTGTTTTCTTAAGACAAGTGTTTTCAGAAAGTCACGTGTTTACACGATTTAGAAAAATAAAACAACAGTGACCAAACAAGTAAAAAAATTGAAATGCAGTATTTGTATTAAGTATTTGTATTGCAGTGGGTGCATGGGCTTCCTAAAATTTATTTGTACACAGGGTACCCATGTTTGGTCTGGGGTGGTGATGAGGGACTTCTTTGCTTCATTGGGGTGACCTCGCGAAATATGGGGCGGGGGTGGAGACTGTATGTTGTATTGGATTATTTTTTTTTTTCAATCGTGTCTGTTAATTCTGCACACCTAATAATAATTTTCGTGAAAATGTCCATATTCAGTCTAAATTTCCTGAACATTCAAGGCAGTTCTTAGCCAAGATAATCACGGCTAAACAGATGGCTTTTACTATTTCATCTGTCGTCTATTATCTGTATCCGCCTAGCGGAGACCCACCCAGCCAAATTTGATCAAAATATCAGTCCATTTTGTCCTTGAGTTTTGCGAATAATACGGGAATAAAATAATAACCATGTCGGTATATTTGCATGTGTATTATTGGTTTATGAAGCTTTTTTTAACAGATCTGTTGTTGATCTATTAATTTAGTAAGCAGGACCACTAATCATTTTGACCATGTTCTGAATAACTTTTTACCCAACTATCGGAATGGGATAAAATTGTGACTTAGTATACCGTTAATCAGCTGATTTATTCCAAAATCAACATAATTTATTCTGACGTAATTAAAGCTGGGCAAAACATTACGTGAATTGTGCATTAGCCGGTGCGCAGAATTAGCCGAAATGACATTTTTTATATGCAGATCAGAATGTCAGTTTTCATTGGTTTGATACATGTACAGATATGTATGTCAGTGATTCTATATTTTATGTACATCTGGTGTCCCGGTGTAATTTACTGACAAATCACACAATTTATAAGGAAAATTTTTTTTTTTTCAGTAAAGAAACTATGTATAATACCATGTATATAACGATGTTTGGTACATGTGGTAAAACACGGCATTCTGTTAGTTGCCAAGCTATTTTGTTTTGCTTAACTTTACTGATTCATATTAAATACATGTTGTTGGGTTGCCATAAATGAGAAATTCCACGACTTGCTACTAAATTTCTCTGTTTCGCACTAATACAATTAGCTTACCATATTCTTGACACTTTTCTAAATAGATGCCCCTTCAGTTGTATGTTTTATGCCGTTGAAAAGAAAAAAATGTAAATGTAAAGCTATATTTACGTCATGTAAATGTACATAACGGAAATTACATTTCTGAGACCCCTGGTCCCTTGAAGTGGAAATAAAATTAAAAAAATGACGAGAACAATTGGCTATACTGTTATAAATGTAACAACTGGACTGTCACCCAATGGAATAAACACAGTTTAATGAATTATTGGTTCTACATCGAAACTAGAAAAACGACACCAATATGTACATAAAATATCGAATCACTGATGTCTCAATTATTATTGAACCATGTTATTGTAGTTGCGAACAATAACTTGCAATCTACTCCTGTACCGTCTGTAGCAGAGTTACTATTCCATTCATACATGTAGGCTTCCTCTACATAATAGCTAATCAGATCTGATTTACACTTTAGTTGTTAATTGTGACACAATTTGTATATTTTCCATCTGAAAAAAAATATTATAAAAGTAATACGTATGGATCACGATTTGCCTGGTTTGGCCCTCATGCACGTTTTCATCTTTCGCTCTTTCTGTTACATGGGAGTTGAATTGGGTAATTGCCCATTATAGAAGTAGTAAGATTATTACTGATCCTACTGCTTTTGGGAGGGGCCATGTGATTCTGGTGTGGCGAGGACCTGGCATCAGACCAGGATCATCCTGATTTCAGGGCTGAGTATATAGTTCTTTTATTGTAAATATTAATTTCTGATTTTAGGATTTTCCCCCATTTGTACATGTACTTGAACATGTACTTGTACAGGTAATGGGATTTATTACTAAACCCATTGACCCGGCCTTAAATGACCGCATCTGTTGATAGGCCGTTAGACCCCAACAAACAAATAAATGATATACGTAGGCTTCCTCTACAGAATAGCTAATCAGATCTGATTTACACTTTAGTTGTTAATTGTGACCTAATTTGTATTTTCCATCTGAAAAAAAAACTATTATAAAAGTAATACAAAACTTTACGTGGGTGGTGGTCGGAGAACGAGACGACTTAAATTAACGGTAGTGGTTCCTCCATATAGGAATCACTATTTGCCTGGTTTGACCCTTCAGTACATTTTTATCTTTGGCTCTTTTGTTACCTTGGAGTTGAATTGGGTTATTGCCCATTATAAAAGTAGTAAGATTATTACTTATCCTACTGCTTTTGGGAGGGGCCAAGTGATTCTGGTGTGGCGAGGACCTGGTATCGGACCAGGATTGTTCTGATTTCAGCGCTGAATATATAGTTTTGTTATTGTAAATATTCAGTTCTGATTTTGGGATTTTCCCCCCATTTGTACATGTACGTGAAAATATACATGTACTTTTTCTTTTTGTATGAAACGTAATTTAAATCGTCACTGATATCAGGGGCGATAACTGTGTTTCCATTAAAGGTTAATGGAAACTATATTCTGTCTGCTTAGTTTTGTTATGTGCACTATGATCGTACTTTATAATGTGTCAATAAAAATAGGGCGACACATTTAATGGGTATAAATAAAATGTCATGTCTCATTTGCATATCAAAATAGCCTGATACCACCGCGAGTCACTATCAGTAAAATCAATATTACTGAATGATTATATGTGTATAGTGGGCCTGCACTCGTAATTTTTAAAACTGGCGGAATACATGTACCGTAGTTACACAATTATACACTTATTTAATTCTTATAGGCAAACAGTTATGCCTACTAGATGGGACCACAGGTTGAAGTACATTGTAATGGACCGAGGTCTATAAATACATTAAATACGCCTAAAAAGCGTCCATTCCACACGAAACAAAAAGCTAAAAAAAGTTTTGTTACTCCCTCTATAACACACACAAAAAATATCTCGGTCCGTTACTTCAACCTGTGGATAGGACCCCAACTTTAGCTGCTACATGTAATTTGCGAACCAGATCTCTTATTCACTATTCTGCAGAGGAAGACTATGAATGGAAACGTAACTCTGCTACGGACAGTACGGTTGTAGATTTCAAGAGTTACTGTTCACAACTATGAACAATGTGGCTTACTCGCTTACCACATTTATCCAAGTGTTGTGAGTTTGATGCCCGGGTGGGATGTAGTTCTCTAAGCACTGTTTCATGTTGGAAAGTTGCGAGTCATTTGCTGAGTAATGGTTAATACTGGTAAGAAATTCAATAAAAGGCTAACCATGTACATAATAGTGTTTGATTGTTTGTTTCAGGGAAGCCGTCTACAGATCTTAGCCATCTGGATTATTCGTCGAGCCTCTTCAACTTCACCCTGCAGTCGAGGCAGACACCAGCAGGGCTATTGAGATAGTATATGGGCGGTTTCAGAAGAAGCAGATAAGGCGGAAATTGTTTCTCATTCTGCTGTTGAAGGACAAAGGCCACCAGAAGAATCGCTGCCCGAAGACACAACTCCACCTGGGCAACAAGTTGCCAAACACTCGCGAAATGGGAACTGATCCAGTTCCTGACCTACACGAAGCAAAATATAGTGTCGCCATGACAGACTGTCATCATCTTAAGATCAGCGACATCTGAAAATATAACCCTCGAGGAAGAGCTTGAGAAAGACAAGTTCAGTTACAAAAAATTAACCATTTAACGGAGTACCATCCATGCCAGCGGCAGTGTTTGTGTGGTTCTTAACTCTGATTTCTGCTCTAATCATCTAATCAACCTGTTGAAAGGATGTGTCGTGAAGACATGTTACTTCTTGTGTTGATGGAATTGAGAATGAATCTTATTCACACAAATCTGACTTGTGCAGTTTTAAGATTTGTCAATATTTTTTGAATCGGTGACTCATTCTTGTGGTGGACAGAATGACATTTGTACATTTCTGATTATGTGACACTCGAAGGACTAGATATTGAAATGGTCAGAAATATATTTACTATGCTTTTACACATATGTGGCTGTGACCTCAGGTTGAAGTAACGGACCATGGCCTATAAATACATTAAATATACCTAAGAGCATCAATAAGTGAGAGAAAAATAAGCTAAACAAAATGTATTTACTCCATGTGTGATATATGGGAGTAAATAATTTGTTTAGCCTATTTTATTTCACTTATTGATGCTTTTAGGTATATTTAATGTATTTATAGGTATTGGTCCGTTACTTTAACCGTTGGCTGTGACAGGAGAATGTGGTTTATGGGATTTGTGACCAGTGTAGCTCCTGATCAAATAGTACACTCCTGTAGCCTGATAATGATGTGGCTTGTTAGAAGTATGATGGAGATTTCATTAATGCAATGGTGAACAGTGCAGATCCTGTGCGGATATGTGTATCTACACTGGTCGCAATCCCATAAGCCCCATTTCTCCAGTCACAGACACATATTTGAGCAAATTTAAAAATCCTACCGCCAACCTAGAATGATTAACATTTAAGGTATTGCATTCAATCTTTGATTCATAAATTTCTGTTTAACGTCCACAGTCTATAAAGTCTATATTTGGTTGGTTTCACATGGTTTCAGTTATCTTCGCAATAAAGGATTTTACTTGAAACATCCAGAATAGACCAAAGACAAACTTTGTAGACTTTCGAAGGGAAACGAAAATTTACGAATTAATGATGTATTTTTGTGCTATTATCATGATTATAATTGAAATCAATGCCCAATGGTCAAACTTGTAACAAATTACATGTGTACAATAAATTTCGACTTCGAAATTTGACTTCGAATGAAATGGTGCAATTGGTTGATATTGGTCATTTGCAGTGCATGATGTGACAAACAACATATTGAGGCATCATCTGTAACACAGTGCCTTCAATCATGATTCATACCCAGGCATACAAAGTATGTCGAGGTGTATATAGTTTTTGTATTTTCGTCCATCCGTAAGATTTGCGTTAAAGGTTTTTGGGTACCCATTATATCTGCAACCGTAAATCGCATTGAGTTGAATCTTCATGTACTTCTTTATCGTCATCCATATTTTTTTATACTGTAGCACACCGATGTGGCTTTCCTGCACAAGGTCAAATTACTTAAAGTTTTGAAATATTTGCATCAAACATGTCAAAGTTTTTAAGTACGCAATGTCTCTGCAACCGCAAGTCGGGTTGACTTGAAACTTCATATATATACTTCTTTATGAAGTTAGAAGATCAATATTTTCTTTCTATAGCCCTGGTGGGTGCATGTGATGGGTAATTTAACAATCGCGATTCATCCTTACCGGAAATCCGACTGGAGACCTGGTTTGGCCCTCACATACGTCTTTGGCATTTTGTATGTGACAGTTGAATCTGGTTATATCTCTTGTGTGAGTATTACGATTATTCGCAATCCTTTTTTTTAGGGAAAGGGGCCAAGTGACTTTGGTGTGGTATGGACCTGGCATCAGGTCAGGTTATTCTAATTTCAGGGCTGACTTTATTTTTCTCGATGAAATTATTATTAGACCATAGCTGTTGATAGGCCGTTAAACACCATTAAACAAACATTCTATAGCCCACTCATACGGCTTTCATGCACACAGTGAAGGTGAAATTACTTTGAAACTTGCGTTAAATGTTTTGAAATATATGCGTTAAAGTTTTAAGTAAACAATTTCTCTGCAACCGTAAGTCAGATTGAATTGAAACTTCATATATTTGTCTATCAACAATCAACATCTATATTTTCATTTTATAGCCCACACATGTGACTTTCATGCCCAAGGTCAAGGTCAAATTGTGTTAAATGTTTTGAAATATTTGCATTAAAGTTTTAAGTACACAATTTATCTGCAACCGTATGTTGGATCAACTGGAAATGTCACATACTTCTTTATCAACAGCCATATTTTCATTCTATATCTCACCTAAGCGGCTTTCATGCCAAAGGTCAAGGCCAAATGACTTTGCTACGGCCGAGGGTATGTGTGAGACCCCGCTCCTTAAAAGCAAGAATAACATATCTTACCATACATGTACTGATTTCTTTTGTTTTTTTCGGATACATGTACTGATTTTGTGTCCCGAGCATAACTGGAATTCCTTTTTGTATAGTTATCACAACTCTTGCCTCACTAATATTCCAGTGTTCTCCTTTTGTTTTTTCACGCATTGATTTTGTATTTGGCACATGGCGATATTTCAAATTTGACCTAATATGGTCCCGATATATATCAAATCGAAGGTATCGTGGGTATTGTCAAAATCGGATGATACATCATACAAGATGGCCGCTGACAGGTCATCCTTTAATTATAGATTTCGTCTTCTTCTCATGTACCGTTTGGCCGACGCTGGTCAGACTTCACAGTTGTGGTGCGTGGGTGAAGCATTTTCATGTTTGTTAAAATGGAGGTTGTCGCATAATCCAAGATGGCCGTCGTAGAAAATTTGGTAAAATTCTTAAAAAAATCATATCAACCATGTTAATTTTACATTATTATTATTTTTACATCAAGCTTGAATTGCCACTTTGATATCAAGGGCGATAACATTGACTCTTTAAAATGTTAATGGAAACAACTATTTATTCTCTCTATTTATCTTTTGATGTGCAATGATCATATTTTGTAACAAGTCAATACAAATATTTATTCAGGTGACACATTTAGTTGATATAAATAAATTTAAAAATGACCTGCCTCATTTACAATCAAAATAGCACGATGATACAACCTATCAGTAAACCTAATATTACTAAGTGAATATTTCTGTGTAGCGGGCACTCGTATTTTTGAAAACTGTTGGAATAGTTACACAATTATACTTATTTATATTTAATTCCTATAAAGAACACTTTGTGCCAAACAGATGGGACCCCCCAATTCAAATCATGATTTGCAACTTTGCTGAAGGATGTCTGGCACCCAGTCATTAAGTGCAAAGGCACGACACTTGTCTTATCAGCTCATTCACAAACACCACATCATACAAAACACTTGTCACATGGATTCACCAGTGGGTGTACAGTACAAAGTCCAGTGACATGGTGTGTAATTGCATCCCGTAACATTTGGTCAGGTGTGTATTTTTTACTTTAACCTACGTTTTCTGGGGGAAATAACTACCTGTATAATATATGTGAAAATCACTACAATGGAAGAAATTGAATGTATGTTCTCGCACCCCCTTCCAAACTCCATTCACAATTCACACCCCCTCTGCATGAATCTGGATACTCCACTGCAGTGCAAAGTCGCAGAACAATTTTGACATACAGCCGTTTGAATGTGTACTTGTGTGTGTGTAATATTTCTCAGACTTTTTCAAGGCAATGATTTCTGTTTCGATGTAATGTATGACCTGTCGTGAATTTCACTCACAAGTTCATATTGGTGCTTGTAGGAGTATTTTATATCCAGTATACATTTTCTATGGCTTTCACATTCTGTAAAACCAGTCTGGAGTTTCGACAATGAAATGGAGAAATGGCAAAACATTTTCATGTGTCTGAATGTGGATTATTTCTGGCACTCATATCTTTGGCTTATAACGTCGTTCAAATTGTACTGCGTCAATTTTATCGAATTTAAGATTGCATATTTCATGACTTTCTTCAAAACGCCAGTTTTTAGAAGTTGATGGTTTTAGGATTTTTATATCATGCACTGCAGTGCCGGTGATAAGTCGCTAGGTGGCGTTGCCAAGTCGGACTGTTGAACAGTTGTACTGTGCGGACTCACCGAAACAAACCGCCAGTGGACGCGTTACACTAGTTTTGCAATGTAATCTCCATGGGTAAGTTTATAGATCGCGGCTCAGTCAGCGTGCGACTAGATGTCAGGTTTTTTTTTGTTAGGGGAAAGTACTAAAATTGGGAAAATTGGGCCCGCGCAATATTTAAAATTGCGCCATGTCAATTAAAGTTGGTGCAGGATGTTGAATGTAATATCTTTATAATGGAAAGACAGAGTTTAATGAAACATACGCAGTAATGCTTAACAGTTGCCAATTAGTATCCCCTCGCCGATAGGCAAGAGCTGGTATATCGTTAGTCCATGTATTGCGTACGTATGTACGTTACGCTAGTAACACATTTCATTTTTCAATAACTTGTGAACTGCTTCCACGATTTTGATATTATTTGACCATAATGTGTGTATGGATGGAGCATGGTTTAGCATATGAGTAGACTCATATGACCCACGTTCGACCGCCCAAGGTCACGGTAGTACTTTTTTATTATCAAGGCTGCCAGCGAGAGATTAGCTTCGTTTAATGATGCCAGTGCGAGGGGATTAGCTTCGTTAATGATGCCAGTTCTTGCATTATGGTATAGTTTGCTTTAATCTAACAATTTTCTGGTTTTGACGAAGAATCGGTTACCATGGATGTGAATATAAATCTAAAGAACGTGAATGTATGGTGTCATACATATCATCGAACCGGTATGTCACTTCTATGGTGTGATACATATCATCGAAATCCGTCCGTTTGCTTGGAAAAGTTTCAAGAAAATTTACTGTAAAAATGACGTCACAGAATACGTCACGTCGGAAAAACAGGTTCGGAAACCACTGATCCCATACCCTGATATCTAGTACTTTACATGCTACTTGCAAACATGTAGTTGGCCTCAATAATAATAACATACACTCAAAGCGTTCTTTTATAACATGATCATTCATGTTATAATTGTTCTTGTTAATATTGTGATATGCATCACCCGCAGCATTCCACATGGCCAGCAAAATAGTGTATAGACCGCAGATTTTATTTCGCTCGTTCGTGGTCTATGGTATGTATGCTCACGTGGTACTAACAACAACAACACGTACTGAAACTTCCAGAATCCATCCGGTTGAAAGTACGTATTCTTTTATATTGTCCTTATTACGTAACGGATTTTGATGAAATATGGCGCATCAAACGCGTCTTGTTAATCTGCATTTGGTGGTCTCTGTATTTTTGCCCAAACTTCTGTCGTTTTTGCGAAGAATCGATTTCCGTGTCTCCGACACGGAAATCGATTCTTCGCAAAAACGACATAACTCATGAAGACGCGTTTGTTGCGCCATACTTCATCAAAATCCGTTGCATATTAAGGAAAATATAAAATAATACTTACTTTGGAGTGGGCGACGTTGTTGTTGTTGTAACCACGTGATCATGCAGCTTGTCTATGGTCTGTATGAAGTCGTGACGATCGCCTGTTCTGCCACCTGCCGTCTGTGTCCCTATTTCCGCTGCAGTATCATGGCTCATCATCTGTGAACAGAACTCAGCGGTAAAAGTATGCATATGGACTTCGGACTTCCTATAAATGCGAGTTTCAATAAACAACAGGAGTGCAGATCGATGTATCGTGCGTAGACATCGAAGAAATAAAATGGTTAATTGATGTTGTTTTTGGGTGTGGGGTTGGGCGAATCAGTTGTTCTTTGGTCAGTTGATCCAGAGAAAAGAACGAAAGCAATCAATTTTAATTATCTTATATTTAAGGGTAGGAATTGGCTTGCCAATGACCGTTGGCCCGTTTGTTTCCAAATTTACTAATATCTGCCATACAGTCGAAATATGTGCATTACATGCAGGAGGCAATGAGGCGGTTAATTTAACATAGCTAGTTCATTCTCCTAGCGCTCGAAGCCGGTATGTAAGACCGTGAAAAAGGCTGAGTGTGAGTGCATGTGCTATATGTAGACTCGGTCGTAACAGTGTTATCCTATATGATGATGATATTTGACGGTTTGTCAAGGCAAAACATATCAGGCAGGGACTGATCGATATTGGGTTATGCAAAGTATGATATCATATTTCGAATGCACGTGCTGCGAACCCTTATATACTAGTGCGGGAATGTAGCGATTGATTGACCATTAAGTTATAGTCCAGTTCGGACAGGAGTTCTTTACAGGCCGGTTCAATAATAAAATCCCTAAAATAAATTGGTTTATTCGAGAATAATAAACCGCATTAAATAGGTGTATAATTGTGTCGATATTCAATCAGTTTTAAAACTTACGAGTGCCCGATATACATATATAATCATTCATGGTCTGTTGCGTTTACTGTAGTAAGAAAAACACTTGGTTTGTTTAAATGACTAAATGTTGTTTTTCATACTACAGTAAACGCAACAACATATGATTTTATTCCTTAAGTGAACTCCTTGACCTTTATTGCGGTATTTCAGGATATCTTGAAGTTCATGGCGCTCTTTATTGTCGTGCTGCTCGCCTTCATGATCGGGCTACAGAACCTCTACTGGTACTACACGGTGCGCGACACGATCGAGATCGAGAAGCACGTCTCCGATGTGCCGGCGGAAACACACTTTGGAGAGTACGTTATACCAGGAGCGGATCTGGAGGGGGTGGGGGGGGTCCGGGTTGCAACCCCCCCCCCCCCCGTTCAGCCACGGAGTTTACATAGATCACAGTTTACCACCAGTTGGAGTCTGAATTTAAATGCAGTAACACACAGGAAAGTGCATTTCGAAGAGCTCGAAAATAGGACAACCGCCTAGTTGCGAACGGTAACTCTTACAATTACGGACGGTACGGGAGTAGATTGCAAGAGTTACGTTCGCAACTAGACACAATCCCCCCCCCCCCGTTCCCCAAATGCTGGATCCGCCCATGTATACGTTACATGAGACAAGCCTGTTAGTTTGTACAATGCACCAAAGGTGCGATATCTCATGAAAGATATTTACAAAATGTACGATGATTTATGATTGCCTTGCCTAATAAACTTTATACTTTATATGAAGACACCATAGCCTGGTATTGAAGACACATAGCCTGGTATTGAAGACACATAGCCTGGTATTGAAGACACATAGCCTGGTATTGTCTATTTCACAGTATAGTGAAGACATTCCGCACCGTGTTCTGGTCATTGTTTGGTCGCGGCGAGCCGACGGTGGTCACCCTGGGCGACTACGACAACCACGTGACCGAGGACATCGGATACATCATCTATGGCGTCTACAATCTCGTGGCGGTCACCGTGCTCCTCAACATGCTTATCGCCATGATGGCCCGCTCTTTCCAGGCAGTCACGGTACTGTCACATCTACACCCCGTCACATAAATATGCAATAATGTTTCACCTCCATGAACTTTATTGTAAAACGGACATTGATTTATAAATTAAACATTAAATCTGTTGAAAGAGATTTTGTGGCGTAAATGGCAATATAATGTAGTTTCCAGTGATGTGTTTGTATTTTAATTCTGTCAATCGGAAAGTTAAATGTCACAATTTGAAATTTACCTCTATTGGAAAAAGTCCATAGAGGTCAATGCTGACAGCGCTGAAATTCACGTCTTGAAATGTCAGTTTTGTAATAGACGAGTGCTATCTTGCAAGTTAGGTAGAGCTGCATTTCTAAACCAATATCATTTTTAGTAGGATTAATTTCTACATGATCTCTATTAAAACAAGTTGTCTGTGTTGAGTAGTTCAATTGTAATTAGGCCTAAAACATGTCTTCTGGTGCGGGCAACCCGACCCTACCTCTGAATATGCCGCCGACCCTAGACATTTTTGGTCGTTTAAAAAAACCGTACATATTCATACGCAATGATTAGGTCGTATTGACAGGATATCAAACATGTTTCACGGCACATACGCACTGTGTTGCCGGGATAAATACGACACATATGGCCTCTATCTCAATCTATGAGTGTGCAGTAAAATGTCGTCGCTATTGAATTTATGATTTGATTGGTATTATGTATGAAGGAATGAAACTGTGCCACTATAGTTAGTGGTATGATGACGACATTACATACAATGGAACTTCTCTAAACTTGACACGCGTGTCGGACCACGGTAATTTGGGCATATGCGCACTGAAAGACATGTCTGGTTCATTCTTTGACATAATGACCAATGCCCGGTTGTTAAAAACCTATGTTAGATCAACGACTGTTAAATCCTTAACAGTGTTAAGATCGTTAAGCTATCATAGTTTTTGAGCAACCAGGCCCAGGCTACAACCTTAGATCACACAAGTCACGCATATACAGGAGGAATCTGACGTCGAGTGGAAGTTCGCCCGCAGCCAACTGTACATGGAGTACATCAGTAATGCGTCCGTGCTGCCCGTGCCCCTGAACCTGGCGCGGATCCCCCGGGCCATGGTTGAGTGGTGTTGTGACTGGTGTGAGGAGACGCGCGAAGAGGCAAATGACGAGGAGGATGCGCCGGCGGTCGCCAACGGTGCTATGCCCGATCCCACGATGAAGAGGAAACACCTGAGGGAGGTATGGTGCAGATCTTTCTAAATAATAACAGCGCTCAACAAACACAATGGTTGGGGAAATTACACCATTAATTAAGCATACATATACCTCTGGATTCTTTTTATATTTACAATTAATGAGTATTGTATTTGTGTAGGCACTCAGATAGCTAGGTTGTATGGAGTAGTTCATATATGTTATTAGATTAAACAGTTTAACCAAACGTATTCTGATACATATATCGCATACTAATACACGGTATCAAGAAGTATAGTATACGTTTATCAGAACAAAGTAGTAAAACATAAATTTGGAAAAATAGTCACAATCCTTGTAGACCTACCATGTTTTAATACAAACAATAGCAACTCAACACAATAGTCATGCGCAATAAACACAGCGGTTCGGAACATTACAACAGTGATTGAACATACACTGGTACTAGCAATTACCGCTGATGCTCATAAGTTTGTCACTAAAGTTTAATAAACACAAGACCCAAATGGGTATGTACGGCTCACCTTAAATTATTATCCCCATTCAGAACAGAGTTAATAAAATTTGTTCCGGTTGTCTCAAAATGTGTACAGTCCAGAGAGGGTTAACGGATCACATGGAAAAAACGGGTCAGTTTTGCATTTCAAGCCGCGAAAACATAAGCAATTATAACAAATATAATAACATAAATCTGAAGGCGACTAACCGAATATTTTAAAATTAATCGTCTTACTAATTTCAAAGTGATTTTTATGGACCTTTCGATTATTGACTATTTCTGCCAAGTTTTGTCGAAATCGGTCTGGCAGTTCGTGAGAAGTTTTTTTAAGAATTGGAACTAATTTTCTATGGCGGCCATCTTGGATTATGAGACGACCTCCATTTTAACAAATATGAACAGGCTTCACCCACGCACCACAACTGTGAAGTTGGACAACCATCGGCTAAACGATTCACGAGAAGAAGACGTTTGCAATCCATATTAAAATGATGACCTTTCGATTGCCATCTTGGATGACGTAATCATCGGATTTCAACAGAAAATGCTCCACAGTGATCGTTTCCTCAATACCTTCTATTTGATATACAACATGATCACATTTGGTCAACTTTGAAATTTGACCCCCACTTGAACCTCCGGGCTCCGCCCTTTACAGATCGCGGGGTCATCACTTTAACAAATCTGAAAGAGCACTGACTATCGATCATACCTGCCAAGTTTCGTCGAAATCAGTCAGGCGGTTCGTGACAAATATGAAAAAGGGTTCACTCACGCACCATAACTCTGATGTTTGACCCCTATCGGCCAAGCGGTTCACGATTATAAGACGTTTGAAATCAATATTAAACTGATGACATTTTGACCTTTCGGCAGCCATCTTGGCTGACGTAATCATCCGATTTCAACAAAAGAAACTCTAGCGTGATCGTATCCTCGATAGTTTCGATTTGCTATACAGCATGACCATTTTCGGTCTGAAATCTGACACTTATATACTTGACCCCCTCCCCCCACCCTGGCACCGCACATTTTTTACACTGTGATATAAACAATTATACTATTACTCTATGTGACATAGATTCAGATTTATTATCGGACAAACAATTTTACTTGGTTATAATTGGTGGCCATCTTGGATTTCAACCCTAATTTCCTTCAATCAATTGGGAATCAGTGAATTAGTGGGAAATGACACCTCAATTAACATGGTAATAACATTTGATTTCGAGTTACGACCAAGCGAACATTTCACATTGTGGCGGATGGCGGCCATCTTGAATTTCGGCAGCTAACCATTTCAAAATTATTTTCCATACTGGGAATACATTGTTATCTTGTCGTTTCTCTACACATGGGATAATGTAAATAGACATCTAGAGATACCAACATGTTCGATCATCTATGTTTAATGTGTGGACTCGTATGAATAACCGGTGACCTGGTAGTACGGCCGTCTGGTACGATACTGGTACGAAGTACGGACCCTCGTACGAAGTACGAATGAAGAAATACTCTGAAATAACAAGGGTGACCATGATTACTTATTAGCATGCATAATATATACCTAATGATGGGATGGACACACAACTATTTGGCAAGTTGTGGGTCCATGAGAATCGTCTTCTTAAACAATCACTATGCACCGGAATTAACACACATAGTACATAACATGTATATAACAACAAATGAGTAACAATTAAAACATGATAGCCTGAATGATTTGTTGGGTGGTTGACAAGCGATATTTGATGGACAGTATTCTAGTGGTCATCAGCAATGAATATAGATACCTATGTACAGATGGAATAACGTCATATCTACAAGTAGTCATACATGGATTGCTTGCACCTGTGTTAACACGCACCAACATGGTCTGACGTTTGCAACATATAGAGACTGGGTAGAACCAGTTCAACACCTGACATCCTTGCATATTACCTAACTGATCCACTGGGTAGAACCAGTTCAACCTCATTGCGTCTGTCATGACGGATCCACTGGGTAGAACCAGTCCAGCATATGTGCCCTGAGTACCCACAATTGCAGAGACATGTACACAAACATTTAGACGAGACATGTACACAAACATTTAGACGAGACATGTACATAAACATTTAGACACCTACCAGAGGGATGGGTCTGGGTGTTCAGACACGCCACTATCACTCGGTGTCACTCGATATCGTTCGCGCGGTGAATGTCAGTAGAACAACTGACAGGGATGAGAATGCATTCGATTGAAACATGCAACATTCCTGTGAAGTTAATGTGCGAGATGCTCAATTCAAATAACCCGCCAGTTTGGGAAAATTCGCGCACCGCAAACACAGTCATGGAAATGCAGCTTAACAGACAAATTAGAGCGACCTTGTCAACATCACCCAATGCAGAATCGATTCAAATACAAACATGATAAAATGGCACAATACAAACAACTTACATGATTACTATCGCCCGTCAAACTATAAAATCTGTCATCAGCTGTTTGAAAGATGTCTTCCTTGAGTTCTGCCTAAACAATGCTCACTACCAAACAATACCCAACATGCAACAGTATCACTTCCTAAACTACTAAAACTAGCATTCATGGTCAAAGCCTTGACAAAGGGAAATAACTGTACCGACACATAAATCACATGAGTGGGCATGTACCTTTAAGACATAATAATATATTAATCAAATCAATATTAAATTTCTCTTAACTTGAAAATGTATACGGGTCTTTAGGACAGGCTCTGGACTATTAACCCAGCATGACGTCGCACAACGTGGATTCGTTTAAGTTTTCCAAACGGTGTGACCTCATGTTTCTTAGATGTCTTTACAGTAGATTTCATTTAATATCTTTCTAAGGCCTGACAAAAAAGTCTTGCGGTGCAGGGAACGGTCCAGAAAAAGCTAGGTATGGAGGGTAGGAATTTTTTATTTTTTATTTATTTTTTTTTAAATATTAGCGCTCAAAAAGTACGCAAAATACTGTCATAAAGCCCGTTTTTAAGCATTATAAGGAACGAAAATGACATTTTTTTTAAAACGGCCAAAAAAGTATAGGGTCGGGGGTGTTTTGCTAGGTAGGGTCGGGTTCCCCGCACCACAATACTTTTTTTATTAGGCCTAATGGAATGACATATTTTATGACATATACTGCAGCGAATGCGGTACACTCGATTCTTTGTGAAATATATGTTATTTTTTAATAAGTTTCAGAGCACCCATAAAACACATATGCCATCGTATTTGCTGCACCACATACACTAAAAATCCGTCGGTTTGTTAGGAAGATTGTAAAGAAAATTTACTGTAAAAATGACATCACAGATTACGTCACGTCGGGAAATTGGGTTCGGAAACAACGCGATCCCACACCTTGATTGAGATGCATGACGATGTTAATAACGTGACGCTATTGACCACCAACGTCGCTGTTCTCTGAGTTGCGCAAAACTGACGTCAAACTGCTTGCTAATTTTAGCGCCATATTTACATTTTTGAAACTATCCGAAAATGCAATATGAATGTAAGTAATAAAATCATGGGCTGTTGCGTTTACTGTGGTACGTATAACATTTAGTCGGTTTAATTTGTGTGAAGTCCGACGTTAAACAGACCAAATGTTGTTCATACAACAGCAAACGCAACATCCCATGGTTTTATTCGCTCCATTTTAACGCCATATTTGGTATTTTACATATTTGTAATGCGTTGTAAATATAAGTATTACAATATTGGGCTGATGCGTTTACTGCGGTATAAAAACATTTTGTCTGTTTAAAGTGCGTGAAGTCCTTCTTCAGGCAGACCAACTGTTTCCATACCACAGTAAGCGTAACGGACCATTGCTATATTCTTTAAATACTGTAGTACATTCGAATCAACGAGTATGTATTTCTTTGCTTTCGTTGCTTTTTATGTTCATTGTATGGGATCGCGTGATCTAGTGTTTTGTTTGTAGTAATGGCTGCGCCCATGAGGTATCAGGTAATTCTTATTTTTCATCAATACGACTGCGGTTTCTACATGTACTTATGTAGTTAGTCTGAACATTTTACAGAGAATTTCGAATCGGACGGTATCGAGCGTTGTTTAAACTTTGTCCGATTCAAATTTCTCTGCAGAATGTTCAGACTAACTACATACATGTAAGTAATGCTGCTAAATTTAGAATTGGCGGACTCGTAGTGTTAACGGCTGGAACATGGTCATCATTAAAAGGAAGAAACCGCAGTACGTTGTATTGATGAAAATTAAGATTTGCCTGAGGCCTCATTGGCGCCGCCATTACTCCAGTCAAAACAATAGACAACGGGATCCCATACGCTGAAGTTATGAACATTAATCTTGTGTTTCAGTCATTCCACAACAGTCCTAGCGGGAGCATGGATGCCGCTGACGTGTACCACGCCAACGACTCGCCTTTCCGAGTGACCAAACAGACCTCGGATACCACGACCACCGATTACCGCAGGCCGAGTATTTCCGCCGTTCTCGACGAACGGAAAACATACCAAGTAAGTGAAAACGGGGAAGGAACTCTACCTGTCAGAAAGCCGGCATATGCAAACATTGTAGATCCAAAGCCGGCTTGTAACGAGCCGTTTCATCAGGATCTGCAGCATTTGTTCACCTCTAAGAAAATCCGATTTTTATCATTAATGGAATAGTCCAAAAATTAGTATGAAAAGGCCAATGTATGATATCCAGGGATATAAAGAATAGTAGGTTAGTGCCGTGAATGGGAAAAATATCTGGCAAGGCTTAGGAAACGGGATGGGCGAGGCTCTGCCGAGCACATCCCGTTTCCGTGCCGCGCCAAATATGTTTTCCCCATTCACGGCACTAACCTACTATTCTATTTATCCCGTCAACATCTAAAAATAGCTTAAAACTGCAATAAAAATAACCCCAGCCACCGCACATATTCATACGCAGTGATTAGGTCGTATTGACTGGATATCAAAAATGCTATACGGCACCGTGTTTCACGGCACATACGCACTGTGTTGACGGGATAAAAGCATTACATTAACGTTTCTCACATTCTGTGTGAGTATTTATATGTGGATGTGACTGGAGCAATTAGACTTATGGGTTTTGTGACCAGTGCAGATCCAGACCAATATTTGCATCCGCACAGTCTGATCATGATCTGCAGTGTTCGCCAGTGAAGCACCCAACTCTCTATTATAACTAATTTCTTCCCTCTTCAGTCTGAGACTGGAACTATATGCCAGAAAACACACGGAATGATCCGTCACGTAGTTGTTTTAAAACCAAAATAAAAACAATCACAGACAAGGTTCCAAGTTATTATTACAGTGGTCAACGGCATGTCCGTAATACATACACCACTCCGGACAAAATGCAGTGCTCTTAACTGACCAATATTGCAAAAATAATGTTGAATCACCAACTTGTATCTGTGGTCAAGTTGAAGATGCCACTCACTACTTCTTCTCTTGTCCAAGATATACACTACATAGCGGAAACAAACTAATAGACGATACACAAGCTTATTGTCAACCGACCCTTCATACTATACGCTGTGATAATATACAACTGGACGATCCTACTAACGAAACAGTATTTACAGCTGTAAGAATGTACATAGAGAATACAAGTCACTTTTAAATGGTACGGTGGAACCTCTGTAAGTCGGACACCTTCTACATGACTGTGAGGGTAATTCTGATGGGTTTTATTTGCATTTATCTCTGATGGTATATTCTGTTCGTGATTGCAAAGCAAGAAAACATGTCTTGGAGTGATCATATGACTGATTTTTAGTGGAACATCTCTATGCCAGACGTCCTGGGGACGTCCCAGTGTGTCAGGTTTGGAGGGGTTCCACTGTGTCTGCTTTTGTACATCGTCACGACAATCAAGACTTAATGTGGGCGTGGGTGGCTTGGTGTGCGAACATAATGTTTTTTCTCGAACTGCTGCAGTCGCTTTTTATTTCTATTCTTGTTTACAATAACAAACTAACATACTTTTAGTTGTGTTTCCTTTCTTTGTTAAAACATGGTTAATGCATGTATATTTACATATTGTCATATATAATACATCTACCGGGTATTGCAGGAAGCAGATACTACATGTAGGAGCATAAAGCAAGAATAAAATCCCATTTTACGCTAATAGCAGTACATGTAGTACTTATGTCTGTTATGTCCTGGTTCTTGCAGCCTGTGATACCAAGCCACATGTTAGGGAGAGGATTTATATAAGCTTGCTTTCAATCCAATCCCATTTGTATAATTCTGTATAGACTACTAGTGAATTACATACAAATAAAATATGTTTAAACTAAGCACCCGTCATGCTTCAAACAAGCAATATATATCGATAGCAGGCTACAGGAATGTGATATTTGGGCAAGAGCTACACTAGTCACAAATGCTATACACCCATTTTCTCCAGTCACAGTCACATATATGCCTGTGTTGCGTACAGTGGGGTCAGTGTGTAAGTGCACACACGAACGAACACGACATGTTGGAACCAACCTGTCGTGTTCGTTCGTGTGTGCACTTACACGCTGACCCCACTGTAACCCTGCTTCATTGTCAGCCGCTATATACTGGTCTACTCGGTTTTCGTGCATTTAAGCAATTCGATGATAAAACACATATTTAGAACATAGCTGACAACATTATTTTCCTTCTATGATGTAAAGAATAATTGACTTCATAAATACTGAAGGTTTTGTGCAATTTCAGTCTTTCAAAACAGTTAAACTCCTTGTGAAACGAAAACAGAGTGCCGTCGATTACCAGATGGCTGAGCAGCAGGGAGGGCGAGTAACACAATTCGGGGGGGGGGGGACATCGCCAGCGTCCATCGAGCCTCCCAGCCCCATTTCGTCCTCCATATGTCGTTATCCTTGCCGTTTTCTGCGTCCACCGAGCCTCCCATCCCCATTTCAGTCCCTATTTTGTTATCCTTTCCCTTTTCTGTGTTCACCGAGCCTCCCAGCCCCATTTCAGTCCCAATTTTGTCATATTTTGTCATAATTTCTCATAATTTGTCATAATTTAATTTTAAGAAAATTATTATGAGAAATAACACCCTATTAGAGATAAGAAATCCATAAGTTATACTCAGTATATGTAATCACACAATGGTTCTAGTTAATTGTGCGTGGTTGAAGACAGGTAGTCACGAGAGGTGTCATCGTACCGGTATTTACGAGTATTGCAAACATCACAGGGCATGTATGAGAAGAAGGGTCCCAGGATTCGCGCCGAAGAAGCTGGTTCTAGTTAAGTGTGCGTGGTTGAAAACAGGTAGTCACGAGAGATGTCATCGTACCGGTATTTACGAGTATTGCAAACATCACAGGGCATGGATGAGAAGAGGATCCGTTTCGCCTCGCCCATGTCGGCATTGTGGGGTAGGAACCAGATCCGAGTCACTGCTATGTCCACCATGCGGTGGCACTCAGGCTACGCATCGACTGGTTAACAAGGAATTACGTGCTCGCAAGTATTATCGTTTAGTAATAATTCAAATCAGAACGTCAGTTATAAAGATAAAACCGATATTGTATCAACGTTAAATAGCGTTCCTATCCGACCGCTGCAGTGTATTTCACCTTATCGAGGCCACGGTGTGTATTGGTTTAAACACACGCACCCACCAAGACAGACGCCGGTGTATTTCTCCAATAGCGATTGGTGTGTAATGCACCAAGCTATCGAGGTGATCTATATATTACTTCCTGGTATGGACATTTGTGGTTTATAGGAATGTATGGTGGCCGGTGGGTGACATACTCACGGTGTTGTAACTTTTCCTCCCACTTTATCACCCAGTTTTAGCCTAAATTTATCCCAATCAGTATTCTCAATCTTGGGAAGGGTGGCACGTGCTTTCGTTCTAATAGTATTTTTTAAATACTCATATCGAGACATCTCCTCCACCACCGATTCGAACTCGACATCAGATATATTGTTATCGGCCAACGCTTTGGACACGATAACGTCGATGCTATTTTTCTTAGACCTCGCGAGAACCGATATTCTGTCGTGCTTTCTACTTTTATTTTCGAATTTCCTTCCCACCACTCTGAACGCCATACATAACAACCCCGACCCAGTGGCTACACCACTCAAACCCGCGGCAATAGGAATTGCCACGATTGTAGATAACAATGCAGCGGTTCCGGCCCCACCCATTATAGAAATTGCTGCCAGCACGGTGCTCACCCCCTCCACTATATTTGCAGCTCGTCTATATTTTTTAGCATTTACCCTCCGAGTTTCCCCCTCTTGTTTTAGAATATCCTGCATCTCTATGATATTGTCCAACCTAAAATCTGAACTTATTTCGCCAAAACCAATATCATCCATCCGCGATTGGGGTCCAACATTGTTGGTATTGGAAGCGTGCTCGGAAGCGGTGATTCGTTCATATTATCCAATATATTGGTATTTTACAAATTTATTTCAATCAACAATGTCACAACAGTGGAAGAACTCGCTGGGCTAGCGAATTTCGTAACAAAGTTAATAACACTACCTTCGGAAAGTCTAATTGGATCATCACCGGCGAACAAAACCACCCCTGAACTCCGTCCAGCGAGTTTAGAGGCTCCACCCAACCCCCCCCCCCGTTCTTCCCCATCCACTACGAGATTTGCGATGACAGCGCCCACAGGTTTACCACTAGCATTAACCGAACAGACCGCCATTCGTTGAACCGTACCTGGAGATGTCATGACGTATCCCCCATATCTATTGCTCGCTTTGGCACCGAATTAATATTCATAGGCCCCCTCATTTAATGGCCCCTTCTTCTCAGCCCAAACTGTGATGATGGGGTTTCTGCTGCGTAATAACTTAAACTGATCTACATATGTGTCCAACAATGCGGCAAGCTCCTTGATAGCGGTATGTGCCTCAATACGAACCTTTTCAGAGGTATCCTCAAGGGCTTTGTGAGCGCCTTTACGAACTCGATTTAGTTTATCGGAAACTTCCATAAACTCTGTATGGGCCTCTTCCTGAAATTCTGTTATTTTTCCACCTAGTTCAGTAAGTGCTGTCTGGTCCTCAGAGCGCAACATCCCATAGGCTTCCTTAAGGTCCGTCTGTATATCTGATCGGACTTTCTAAATACCCGTCCGGACTTCCTCAATCCCCGTCCGGGCCTCTTGGTGAACTTGTGCTATAGATGTGTTAGGACGTCCGTTCTCAGTTGTGTTATACTTCTACGAATGTGCTTTGTAGCTGAAGTCACAGTGTCATCAACCAGTGCTACGGTTTTCCCGGTAGTTAAAAATCACTCTCTGTTGGGGTGAATCCTCCTTCTGCCGGTTCCAAATTCTTTGAATTTATATCTGTCACACAATCCCGTTCAAGGGAAGAACTACCTGGTCTGTATATACTCATAATAATTTTCTTAAAATTAAATTATAATATTGGGGGCACCTATACTCAATTGGAAATTTCTAGGACGACCGAAATCGGATAATAGTTCTTCAACTCTCTCGCTTGATCATCAAGAATAGAGACCGTAAATTCGTGGATATTTCCCGATTCCAAAACTTTCATATCGGGGCGTGGGAAGTCTAAGGTCACAGTCTCCCCAAAGAAACAATCACTGGCTTGCACGGTTTTCAGTAATGTGCTGGGAGATCCGTCTAACATGTTGTACGATGTGTTCACCCGATCCAGGTGTACCCTGAGAGTTTTCGTGAAGGCGAAGTCCACCGGGTTATCACCGACGTACTCACCCGAGACAAACACTCCTTTATTTGCGGAGTATGTCTCTCTAAAACCGAGTTGAATACCCAACATCGGGGAGATCATTATCTGGTGGTCTGGGCTGATGGTCATTGTTGCAAGTCCGGTAGCCTTCGATACTGTCAGGTTGACTATACCGTCAAGCTCTGTGGAAACAAAATCTATGAGCTGTCTTATTCCCCACAGTCCGTGAGGCAGCTTTATGCCTACTTGTTGTCCATCCTTCACATAGTAAAACCCTTCGCTCGTCCCCACATTCTGCCACCCAACCGTGAAGGTGATTGATCTGAGGTCTACCCGGTGTTTTCCGCAGCAGTTGTCGATTGACTTCTGAAGTTCACAACTCTCTTTTTGAACGTTAGTGATAGTAGCAAACATGGTAATATACTTTCAAAAGATTTTGGGTTCAATTCTGTTTATGTTGGACATTTATTAGATATCCAGGATATTAGAGATATATATTATTCACTGTAAAAGATGGTGAATCGCTACGGTGTAAAAGACCTCGCGTTAGGTCAGCAAGACATATGCGTCACAATGAATGGGGACAAGTTCGAAGCCCGTTTTCTAGATTTGACCTACGAGTACACAAACCCCGTAATAACTGGCAATATCGATGTGAACAACGCAGCTTTGGTGGCGTGGAAGACAACACCGATGGATTGGTGGCAAAACCAATTAAACTTTGCAGTGTGGTGCGCGAGCTCTGTGTGTGGGTTTTCATCCGAATTACTCGGTGAGGACAATCCAATGTTGAAATTGTTGTTGAAACGATGGTCTAGATAGGTTCACAATGTTTTGGAAACCCGACGGAAAATATGTTAGATAATGGAGGGCGGATGAAACCTTTCTTCAGTGAGAAAGACGCATTCACACACCACGTAGACATATCTAGAGCGTGGACAACATTTGTGGAAGAAAAACAAAAAACTTTCACACATGCTGGGATTTCCCGCCTCAACGACTCCATTCGCACATACATCTGGGCCATTATCAGCGCACTGGCGCAAGTGCGCAGTTCTATAATAGGATACGGGACGGCGTTTGACGCACACAAACAGTTCTTGGCAAATGTCGAGGACACCATCTCATCTCCGGTGGACCTCCCGGATGCGATTAAACGGTATCAAGATGTTTTGCAGAATGCCAGCACCCCAGTAAACTATAAATTTGCAACAGGTCTTTACCTGGCGCCGACCAATATGATACTACGAGACGACCCGGTTTACGGTTACAATAATAATATCGTAATCGCCACCGCCGATCAAAAAATCGGCTACAACGAGAACCTGAACACGGGTATCATCAAGAGCACCCCCAAGACGGTCGGGAGCGGAATTGAGGTTGGAAATTCAAATAAATTTGAAAAAGATTTCATAAAACCACCAATTCACGAATTGGATACACCCACCCCAGTACAAAGCGCACCAACAAGTTCCCCCAATTCACTAATTGGAACAGGAGCGGGAACTAGTGTCTCGTCAAGTTCCACCTCCGCTCTAGCTCAGGAACGGCATGTTCCAAAAGGACTTGATGCACCATCAAGTTCCCCCAATTCTTCCAATCGCGATGGGATTGGAACAAGAGCGGGAAGTACAACCCACGAGGAAGAGAAATTAGGGCTCGTCGTCGCCCTCGTGGTGATCGTACTACTTGCGCTTTGGTTTTAGGAACTCTCGGGCGGAGAATAGTAGAAGACCGACGATCGCCACGATTAACAAGTAGGAGACGACACTTCCGATCAACCCAGGCAGAGCGGCAGCCGCCTTTCCGGCTAATTTAGCCAGGAGCTTGGCGAGGGCTTTTAGCTGCTTTTTTGCCCACTCCTTTGCTCCGCCGGATGGTGCGGCGGCTGCACCCGCGCCAGCACCCGCGCCACCTATGATCAGCTCGATAGCTAGAACTATGGTTGATATAGTCATGCCGAGAGCTACGAGGATGCTTACTATTGTAACGCCCTGCTCTCTGAACAGAGTGCGAAGTCGCTCACCAAGTGTCGTGTCCTCGTGCAGAACCCTCGATATTGTTTCGCGGATCCGACTGATTTGGGTGCGGAGAGCCTCACGGTGAGTCGAGGCAGCCTCCAAGCGAGATTCTCTTTCATCTCCCAAAGACCGCAGTAGTTCGTTGATCCGCTCGGTAGATTCTCTATCATCACGGGCTTCCCCAAGTTTTCTTTCTTCTAGCGCGATATGTTCATCCAGCGTCGAGAACTTGGAGAGGTTAAGAACCAGTTCGCCCCGGACTGTTTGCAGAGCCTTATTGAGGCCCCGGAGTTCGCGAAGAGGTAGCGGTGGGTCATCGTTCGACCCTTGGTAGAGGTTGAGTATTCAATCTATTTCGTTTTCGTTGATCTCCATTGTGCGAATAGCGTCGGTGGCTACACGAGGGAGCTCGCTGAGCTCGATCGTTTCTATCGCGGCGGCCGTCTTTGCCATCATTTCGTCGGTAGCCTGTAGGGTCTTTACAGCGCGGGCCGGCATAATTGTTTTACCACGCGCCCAATTTGGGAATCCTAGTTCGCTCCTTATGATTTCGCCACCGCCCCGGTTTCCGGCAATGGTGCTCAGCGCTAGGGGTTTTCCGGTCTTCTTGTTGATGATCGGGATATTTGATGCTTTTAGTCGCAACCTACCGCGCAGATCCAATTCGAACTTGGAGTAGTCGCGACCGACAGATGGGACCACACCTTTTTCTGCCAAACTGTTGTAGTAGTCGTCTACAGTTGACTTGACTAATTCCTGACTTAGACCAATGGTGTTGGTAGCGCCACCTATTTCCTCACCGGGTTGATTCACTATGAAGGACGTTTCGTCATCAATGTAATCATCGATGTCATCATCGATGTCGTCATCGATGTCATCATCATCGCGGAAATCGTCTCGGTCGACTTCGTCCATACCAATATCGTAACCAGCCATTTTTATAATTATATAATAATTATGTATTAAAGAAAAAACCATACGGGTTTAATAGAGTATTTAGTTTCATCGAAACTATGTCTTCAAGTCAATATGGCCGCAAACTCAATCCATACCGCAGACTGCGGGAGCCCCTTGGGGCGAAAGGTGTGAGACAGAGTGTCGTTATTACGAACAACCCATCGACGATCGACCAGAACCAGCAGCTGTTGGTCCGCTTCCCAAACCTCGGAGCTAGCGACGTCATTGTGCCGGGGACTGTTCGCCTCGCTTTCACTATTTCGCTGACGTCGACAGACGCGGACCGAACCATCGTTCAGAACCTGGGTCGCGCCATCGTCAAGAAGACCATGATAAAGATTTCTGGTAATGAGGTGATGTCGATCGACGACAGCGACGTCTACCATTGTTATCAGGACCTGTGGAAGACGGAGCAATAGCTCGAAAATGCGGTCTATCAGGGTATTGACACCAGCAAAAATAAGAACGTTACCAGACTTAGAATCGGGGCTGGTAACAAGCTAGATAACGACGCGAGCGACAACGCAATCGCGGCCGCTTACGGCAACCGCTTCTACATCCCGCTCGACTTTGAGTTGCTGGAGAGTCACATGCCCTACTATCAGAGCGCTTTGGCTGACCGCCTCGAATACGAACTAACGTTCAACGACTACGGCCGAGTTCTCATAGCCACCGACATGGCATCGACGTATGCGATCGACAATGTTTTGCTGGACTACGACATGGTCACGATGCCCGAACTCGCGCGATTGATCAGAACACAGTACGCCGGGCGCGTTGCCATACTTTACGACCGAGTTCTTCGCCATCGCAAGATGACGAAAGACAAAAGTGACACATTGTGGAATATTAATGTCAACGTACCCGCCCGCTCGATGAAAGGTATACTGATGCTGTTCGAGGAGCGTCGGTTCGAGCTCGGGGCTAGAAAAAGCGACAAATCTATAACACCAAAATCACAAAGGTAGAGGTGACGATCGAGGGAGTCCCCAATCAACTCTACAGCGCGGGCCTTCGTGCGCACCAGCAGTGGGACGAAGTCAGAAAGCAGTTTGCTGCTGGCTCTAAGCGTGACACAGAGGTTGCCGCGGTTGCCAAAGACCTGCAGCTCTCGGACGTCTCCCTTGCGCAGTCCTGACTAGCAAATACGCGTTATGGTTAGACATGCGAGTCAGCGACGACGACCAAATGCACGGTAGTGAACGCCAAGTTGAGAACGCTAGCGAGGGTGTGACGATCCAGATAACCAAAGAGGCAGATGGAGCTGGGCCATTGAACGTGTATCTATATATAATCACAGACGCACAACTCAACATCGAAGATGGTCGATACGTCTCAGTACTCTACTGATTTAATAAAAAATAATTCTAACGATTTATTAATAAATCAACACCAATTCACGATTGGAGATTTAACTCTACCTTCAAACTTTAAAGTTTGTGATGCCCACTCTGCCATAATATGTGGGCAGACAGGATGCGGAAAAAACATTTTCATCCTCGACTTGCTCGAGGGGTCCTACCGCGATATCTTTCGACAATTTATTAATAAATCAACACCAATTCATGATTGGAGATTTAACTCTACCTTCAAACTTTAAAGTTTGTGATGCCCACTCTGCCATAATATGTGGGCAGACAGGATGCGGAAAAACAATTTTCATCTTCGACTTGCTCGAGGGGTCCTACCGCGATATCTTTCGACACATTGTGATCCTGTGTCCCACTGTGCGGCACAACGATACTTATCAGCGGCGCCCGTGGATATGGACCGACCCTGAGGTATACGTTATTGACCCCGGTGATAGGCTTCACGATTGGCTGCGTGGTTTATACCAAATCTTCCAGGGCGAGCCCACCCTATACGTGATTGACGACTGCTCGGCCAAGGCGGCGATGACCAAAAAGAAGGACAGGCTCTCCGAGCTCACATTTTCTGGCCGCCATGCGGGGCAAAGCGTATGGATCTCCACTCAGAAGTACAACGCCGTCCTCAAGGATCTGCGCGAGCAAACGAAATGGGTCGCCCTCTTTCACTGCAAGGACCGAGACTCATTCGATGACTGTCTTCGAGAGAACGACGTTATCCCAACGCGCAAGGAGCGCTTGGATGTTCGACAGATACTTTCGGAAACTAAGCACGCCAAGCTTCTGATAAAGACTGATCAACCAACTGCTTACAAAGTCATCAATTAATTTATTACAAAATATTTGCTGAGCAAATGCTTAACGCTTAATTTTATAATTAATTTTAAGAAAATTATAAAATTAATTAGTAACTGCTGAGCAATGCTTAACAATGCTAAGCAATTGCTTAATAATTGCTCAGCAAGCATTGCTTTGTTGCGAGCATAACGGTGATCATAAGTATCGGGTGGTGCGCTTTTATTACTTACCAATATTATTGGATTAAATCAATATGTTAGACTTATGAGACCTGTCAGAATAGTACACCCAACACTGTTGGAATAAATAAAATAATGAACTGCAACGAACTTCTCGATCAGCTAATGGAAGAAACACTCGTGCCGACATCTTTCCTGAAAGATGGTACGACTGCCGACACAACTGAAACTTCTTTCCTGAATGATGGAACACCTGTTGGCACGACTGCCGATACGGTCCTGAAAGAAAATGAAAACACGACGCGCCGCGAGCGGCTAGCTGTGCTGGTTGCTGGCGGGCAATCGGGGCAGTATTTCGGTAGCCGTCTCTCAGTTTGCCAGGTGGATAAAATGTCAGATGTAGAGGTTGATAAAATGTATGCGCGATACGAATCCAAATTGGGGGCAGAGATGACGAAAACTCTTGGGGCGGCGGCTATTCGTTTGTACGCTACCGCTGTCAGTGCAATTCTCCCTATATCTGACACTGCGGGGTTGATTGGTGATCTAGAGACTGACCCTTTTGTAGGACACACTCTTAGAACGGCCTGCTGCTCAATTCATCACAAGTTTGGAATGTACTTAGCTCCGCTGACAACCGCGTTGACCACGGCTAAACACTGACAATTTGGAAATATATGCCCACAAACTATAAGCTCTAATATTAATATTATAAATGATGACACAAGACGCACCTGCGAGAGTGACGGAAGAGCCATCAACACTGTTGAACCCGATTGCTCTTCCGATTGATCCTCCAATTGCACGACACAAAAACCCAAAAAGACAGGCAGCTGGGCGGACAGCGGCTGCCACCCGAAAAGTTAAACAAGATAAAATACTCGCCGAGCTTCGAGAGGCCAAACAGTCGTTGCAATCGGGGATTGCGACACCCCAAAGCCAATAAGAAGAGCAATCGGGGAGTGCTGTAGCTCCTACCCCCTATTACCTCAACATTGTTGAACCTGATTGGAAAATCATCCCGTGGGTTGTTGGTGGTGGTCTGGCAGTTGTGGGCACCGTGTGTGTGTGTGTGGAAATACCTTTCGAGACAACCCCCAACCTCAACACTGTTGAACCCGAGCATGTTGGAGGCGGTTCCGAAGAAAGTTGCGAAACACCAAACACCAATAAACATTAAACGCGATCCCTTTTATATGCAATAAATATAATGGCTGAAAACAATGGTAAAATGATAGTGAATGCGGTTTATCACGCCATGGTGATAACGGGTCTCACTGTCGGATATGCTCGACTATCAAAGATGGCCTTCGGAGGGTCCGCTCCCAAATTGGACGGTAACGCGCGAGACGTAGGGCTCGTGACCATGAACGTAGCGTGCGCAATTTCGACCCGAGATTATCTAATTAAAGCTGAAATTCTACCTCCTAATATATTTAATTAAAATGGTTACGCTCTTAGTAATAGTAGGTGGCGCAATCGTGAGCGCAGCGGCGTTCGGCACTAGCAACTATTTATTCTCGTTAATAGGAAAAAAGTCGGACGCGGATGATGAGCGCAAGCGTCACGATTTAGCTACAGAACAACTCAATAGCGCAAAGGAAGCATGGGCGGAAAAACGAACCAACCGTGTGGATTGGATCAACGAAGAGCTTCGCCGCGAGAGTCACGCCGTGCAAACTTTCCGGAACGTTGACGAAGTCATGCGCGAGTACAAGCTGGCATATCCGCAGAAAATTCTCGCACCGCTGGATCCCGAGCCCCAACTTTCAGATTTCTATGGACCGTCAGAGGCCCAAAAAGACCGCGAGATCGCGTTCATCGTCATGGGAATGGGTGTGGTGGGTCTCGTCAGCTACTATATTGGAAAAGCAATAAGCAATAATTATTTAAAAACAATTTTGTTTTAAATAATATATAGAACGATGTTAGTTTACGAGCTTTATTACACTTTGATCGATATAGGCTACACGACACTTAAACACCGTTTAGCTGGCGCAAAGGGTCTGATCCGTCTGGCCCAAGATTCTCTAGAGACGTGGCGCGAGGACGAAAAAGCGCAGCCAAGGAATGGCTCAAGAAGCAGGACATCTGGCAGATCTATTTGCCCGCGCCTCACACTATTCCGCGCCCAAAATTCGACATGCCGGTGCCGAACGAAGTCCACCAAGCAGACCTCCTATTTCTCCCTCACGATCGCGTCGGTCGCAAGACGTACAAGTATGCACTGACAATCGTTGACATAGCGAGTCGGTATAAAGGGGCTGAGCCGTTGGCCACTAAAGAGTCTAAGGAGGTGGCCGAGGCTCTTTCCCGAATATATAAAAGGAGTCCTCTCAAATGGCCGAATCTTCTCCAGGTCGATCCCGGCCGCGAGTTCATGGGCACGGTCTCTCATCTATTGTCTAAACACAAAGTTTCTGTCAGACGCGGCCGCGTCAACATCCACCGGGACCAGGGGATCGTGGAGCGGTTCAATCGAACCCTGGCTGAGAGGTTGTTCGGACACCAATACGCCAAAGAGCTTGTAGATCCTCATTCGCGATCGACCGAGTGGGTGACCAGGCTGCCCGCCGTGGTCTCCGCACTGAACGGCGAGGTGACCAGATTGATCGGTAAGAAGCCTGTAGATGCCATCAAGGCGAAAACGGTGGCGCACAAACCATCCGCCGTCTCGCGCGGGCGCCCCGTTGGTTTAGCGGAGAAACGGCTTCCATCGGATGTTGCCGTCCGGTACCTCTATCAACCGGGAGAGCTCGAAGGTGGCCGCCGACGCGCGACTGATCCCGTGTGGTCTCTCAATGTATATCATCTAGATCGATCTATTACCAAACCCGATGAGCCCGTGCTCTACTATTTGGATGATGGTCCATCGCGCGGGTTTGTTCGAGAAGAACTTCTCGCGGTGCCTTCTGACACCCAGCTTTCTCGGGATGGCGTTCTCATTCACTGAGCGCTGCGGCCCCTCTTTTTCGGTTACGCTCAAGACAGGTCAGCCGCACGTTACCTCTGCAGTGTTCCTTGCTGTTGTCTAGCCGGTCGACACTGAACTGCTGTGTGTCTTTGGGCTGGTACGCCCAGAGCAACTCGATGTTGCATGCCGCGCAGTGGTTCTGCTGACCGTCTTAGAGTGCGAGGATGTGGTCGACATTGAGGTTGAACCCCTAGAAACCTTTTGTCTGATCCTGGCGCTTGTAGGCCACGAGCTTTCTCTGAATAGACTTTCTAAGCTCTTGATTGGTGGGCTGATTGACCTCATTCATCCAACCACCAACACCAATCGCAGATTGGATGGAATTGGGAGTCCAATCCTGGGGGATTGGTGGTGGATATACGGGTGACCCGCTGGAGCTGGCTCAGGTACTCTACTCTTGAGACGGCGAGGTAAGCAAGGTTGGACCACTCGAGGTAGTCGTCGATGATCCAGACCTTTTGTGGGTCGTGGATAGTGAGGCCCTGGCTCGATGTGAACCGTAAGGGCGTAACCGAGGCGCCAATCATCCACCCTGATGGCAGCCTCTGCAGCCTCAATGGTGACATCGACGACATCATTCAGGACAAGCTCTTCCTTGTTGCCTGTATCAGGAATTGTCACAAGGATGTTCTGCTTCCGACTGTCTTTGGGGTGGTAGAGAACAGGCACCGGTGTGTCTGGGAAGTGCTCCTTATGCCTTTTCAGTAACAGCTCCTGCGCCCGGTCGCGTACCTTCTGACGGCTGGTGAAGATTATATCACAGGGCCTCCACTGCTCCACAAACCGGGACCATCCCAGGCAGCTGGGCAGAGCCTTGTGCATCTCATTGCATTGGACTCTATCTGGCTGGAGACGGATGCGCCTCTTCAGGGTCTTGAAGGCTTCGTCTTTCGCCCTGTGGTCTACTTCGACCTCTTCGTAGTAATCTACTTTTTGCTGCAGCCAGTCGTGTGGCATCTCTCCTACGATCGGTGGAGGTTGACCTTGATCACCACAACATATGACTGATCCAGCCAGTCCAGGAACGTCTCTAGGAGGTGCTTGGGCACAGTGCAAACCTCGTCCCAGATGATCACACGGGGGATGAACTTTTGACCCATCCGGTCGGGTGTCCAGTCATTCTGTCCGCTCCATCTGAAGAAGCTGTAGTAGGTCTGGGCTTTGACCCCACGAACCCACTTCTCCTTGGCCAGACGATGTGTCGGTGTAAACACTAGCAGCTCTCTTACCCGGAACAGTTCGATGGCTCTCATAGTTTTACCACTGCCCCCACCACCATTCAGGTAACTCATCCGGTGTCGGGCTAGCGGGTCGTTGTAGAATGGCGCGGTGCTGGGCGCCATGTCCTTATCCTGTATTTTATATTCTGGCTTGGGTCGGTAGGCGGCATGATACTGGGGCATGTACAATTGCTCACCTTTGTCGCGCCACTGGGCTGGAGTAACTGGTGGAAGGTATGACATCCGAGTGAAACAACGAATGCACGTATCACTATCACATTCGCATCGGGTGTGGGCGACAAAGGCACTATTTCCGTTGAGCTTGTGTAGTGCCGTTTTTTGGATGTAGATGCTGTCAGTGGCCACCCGGACAGCCTCCTTAGAGTCGAATATCGAAAGCATAGAGAGGAGGTTGATGTGGGCGTAGGCCAACATGCTCTCCTGCAAGTGGGTGTACTGGGGCTGCGAGCCATCATAATACGTGAGAATATGACCCAAGGGACATTTTTGAGGCGCGCCAACCAAGGTGCCGCTTTGGCGGGTGTCTTGCACAAGGAAGTCGAGTTCTCCCTGGTCTGTCACTAGCCTTCTGGTCAGTCGTTTGCATTCGGCCTTGTTGCCTTGTGTGAACTTGCAGATAACGCTGCAGCCCTGATCACGGTTCTCAGGGAGCCAGACATCAGTTTGCTTCTCGAACGCAATAATAGCTTCGCGGACCTTGAGGCTTTTTAGGAGACCCGACTCTACGAGGAAGGTGAGCAGTGGTGTGGGAGCCCACCTCTGCTCTGCGAAATGCTTTCCAAACCACGCGGGGATGACGGGGTGAATGTTGTCTTTGAAATTCCACTCGATAACCTCGGCGAATCCAGTGCCAATATTTTTAGGGAGGGGGCATTAATGCTAACCCTGGTCATCCTGTGTTTTGGGTGGCCAAACCGATCGAAATAGGGCTTGGCTTCACTGAGGCCCTGAAAACTGGCGGGATAGCACTCCTTCATATCGATACTGAAATATATCGTGTGTCATAGTCCATCGAGTTCCAAAGGCCAACATGACCATGCTCCACGCAAGCCTTCTGGATGTCATCCGCGAAAGGCGCCGGGGTGGGCTTCCAACGATTCTTCTCTCTGGTTATTACCGCAGCAGCATGGTTGACGCCGAAGACTTTTTCTGCAAGATCGCGGTCACCTAGATCATCGCATGCTTTAATCAAGTGGTCGTGTGTTTCCCGAGTCCGGTAGGCGGTACCGTCCTGGAGCACAAACTGGTCCACAGTTAGCTGCTTGTCCTCTCCCCCTAAGAGCCATACTGCGATCGGCTGGTCTCGTGTTGCTTCTCTGATAGCTTCCCACACATCACCCTGATATATGCGAACCCGTCTAGAACCCAGGAAGTGCAGGTCTTCAGACCAGGCGTGGCCGTTGTGGATGACAAGTTCTACTTTTCGATAACTTTGGGTACCACGTCGCTGGTACTTCCCACTGTCGTAGATGTCCCCACCGGCAATGTCCTTCAAGACGATCGCCCGTTGGATAATGCTTTCAAGCTCAACCACGTCGCCAACTGTGGCACCCGGTTCATGGACCCTGTCCTCCCACTGCTGGATTTTCTGTCGCCTCGTGGTAGTGAGCCCCTGGCCCCTCGAGGCACTTTCAAAATGATCCACCACTATCTGGGCAACGCAGTTCAGGTCGCCATCTCTTAGCGGAGCAAGGTTGGCAGGATCTGGGTCTTTTATTGTATACAGCCCATAGACAACAGCGGTAACGGGGTAGGCATTCTGGTAGTATGGTCTATCGATCCCGCTCAGAGCGCCCGGCTTTGTGTCACTGTTATTTTTTACAACGCCTTGGCCCTTACGCATTTCTTTTTTCACGGGATCAAATTTGTCTTCGACCACCCAATCTCCCTCACTCTGTTCTCGTAAATATTTGAGTTTCAGGATGTATTCCTCCTGTGGGAGTTCTTGGAGAAGGCTCGATGCCCTATCGTCTGTCATCGTGCCATCTATGGACATGCGGCCCGCTTTGATATCTACTACTTTCGGGTCACCAATCCCCATCAATTCACGAATTGGAGTTGGAGGCGGGTGTTCTGCCTCAACTCTCCATGTTGAGAAGACCGCTGCGGCGCCATCAACTTCAAACTCGTCTTTGGCGTCGTTCAGAATCTTAACCCACGGTTCATCGGCTGGAAGCCGCACCAGGGGAGGGGCCTGTGTGTCTAGGTCGATAAATTGTTGATCCTCTGGGATGGGTTCAGATGCACAAAAATCTCTTGGATCAATTTATCCATTATGTGATTACATATACTGAGTATAACTTATGGATTTCTTATCTCTAATATGGTGTTATTTTTTATTAATTTTGTAAACATTATTATAACAAGTTTTGTTATGTATGACAGATTACTGTATATACCGAGTATAACTTATGGATTTCTTATCTCTAATAGGGTGTTATTTCTGATAATAATTTTCTTAAAATTAAATTATAACAAATTATGAGAAATTATGACAAAATATGACAAAATTGTGACTGAAATAGGGCTGGGAGGCTCGGTGAACACAGAAAAGGGAAAGGATAACAAAATAGGGACTGAAATGGGGATGGGAGGCTCGGTGGACGCAGAAAAGGGCAAGGGTAACGAAATATGGAGGCCGAAATGGGGCTGGAAGGCTCGATGGACGCTGGCGAGGTCCCCCCCCCCATTTTGTTACTCGCCCTCCCTGCTGCTGGCTGACTATAGATGCGTCAAAGGAGGGAATTCAATGGGACGTGGATGAATTTAGTGATCGTACAATATGTAATCTGTAGCCGATTTCACCAACATTGCAAAGTATACTTGTCTAGCAAAGTATACTTTGAGGGAGTAATCATTTATTTTTCCTGAAATGCATTATTTCGACTGCATATATTTGCTGATTAAAAGTATGCAGACTTATTATACTGAATTTATTACATTATCACTGCCAAAATGGCTGTGATAATGTAATAAATTCAGTATAATAAAAAAAAAAAATCTTATCCTAATATTTAAAATTTCTCCCTCAAAGTATACTTTGCTAGAAAAGTATACTTTGCAATGTTGGTGAAATCGGCTACTGATCTGCTTGTAATTTCAGAGAAATAATCAAAGCTTGATGTATGTGGCTACGAAACAAAGTTAACAAAGCAATTCTAATTTCAAGAACCATTTTAGTAATACGTTCCAATTAAATACTTCATAAACATGGCCATTTCTGAGAATAGGGGCATTCATCAGCCTGTTTAATAAGCTGACTCAGTGACGGGCATCATAGCATGATATTTCGATCATAAATCAGATAGAACAAACTACGTTGGTAGATCCTACTTTGTCTGTCCTGATAAAGTGTATTCAAGGTGTATGATCACGTGGTTATAACAACAACAACAGTACGGCGGCACAGACTTATGTCGTTTTTTGCGAAGAATCGATTTCGTGTCGGTAGACACGGAAATCGATTCTTCGCAAAATCGAAAGACGTTTGGGCCAAAGTACAGAGACCACCAAAATATGCAGCTTAACAAGACGCGTTCGATGCGCCATATTTAATAAAAATCCGTTAGGTAATAGCGACAATATAAAAGATTAAGTACTTTGAATCGGATGGATTCTGGAAGTTTCAGTTGTTGTTGTTTCAAGTTGTTGTTGTTGTTAGTACCACGTGATCATACACCTTGGTATTGGACAACATACACTGATTCACATACATTTACTTCCAGAAAGTGATGCAGAGAATTATACAACGCTACATATTCGACGTGCAGCGTGAGGCTGAGGTTACGGAAGGTAATACAATATTAACCCTTATTACGCTGAATTAAATTTTGTCGTCTGCTGGAAATATTTTATTATCAATATTTTTCGATAAAAACCTGTTTTGGCAGCGCATGAGAATCGTCATCGCTGCGCTTACATATGTACATCATGTATACATACAGTAGCACGCAGACCCGCAGCGGACATGGACATTTATTTTATTAATTCGTTCCCGCGAAATAACAATTCGTTCTCTCAATTTAACAATTTGTTCCCTCGAATTAACAATTCGTTTCCACGAAATGACAATTCGTTCCTGTGGGCACGAATTGTTATTTCGTGCGAACGAATTGTTAATTGTTAATTATTAATTGTTAACCTTGTTAAGCTTCAGACAATCAAATTGTTTGATAGCGACCTAGCATTGCCAATAGATCAGAAACGTCGATAACATGGGCAAGATTAACACAGGCCTTCGTGTAGCACACACCTTCGCATATGGCCTAGCATGCTCATGTGTTAAACAGTAGTGTCATTACTATCGATGTACAGTGTTTTCAAATCAATTGTTTCAGATGATTTCGAAGAAATCAAGCAGGACATCTCGAGCTTCAGATACGAGATGATGAACATTATCCAGTCACGTCAGGCACAGGTGGACGACATACAGGTCACGCTGACAAACATTAGCCGAGTTCTCGGCACTTTAAACGTGGACTCGCCAAATCCAATGCAAAGGTCGCACAGTTTCATGGATAATTATAAGCGACCAAGCACCTTTATAAACAGAAAACAGAAATCACTGGATGACAAAAGCCTTGATGACTCTGCCATAGGCGAGCTACAGGAGGACGAGATGTCGACCGTAGACGACGTAGGTAACGTGGAGAACGTCGCCGACAGTGAGTACGGTGCTGATGGCGGTGATGCCAGGGATTCGGATAGTGAGGAGTGTATTGTTGTCGAGGAGAAAAGCAGGTTTACAACGGACGATTGACGCGACTTATCTGTTTTGAAAGTTCGTATTTGTATGTATTTACAAGTTGGCCCTCGTCCGACAACAGGGACATTAAAGCTATTTGTGCACGGCTGTGGTACATATTTGAAATCAATACAATATAACTTATACCAATGGTTGAGTATACATTATTGTGTAAAGTAATTGTATATATACGTCCGCATTTAAATAAAAAAGCAAGAACAAATAAATCGATGGATGTAGGAATCGAACCTGGCGGAACACATACTCGGACTATATATTTACATGTATATGTTATTTGTTTTGTACAATGTATGTGGGTATATGCGCGAGTTCCAAAGTGTGCGATATTGCGCGATTTTAGGAGCGCAATATCGTTGGGTGGCGGAACGAGATGTATATATTCACATACAAATCAAATAATTACTCACAGTTTATATATGTGCCTCGAACAAAATATGCAAATTAGTGAATATGTTACCTGTAGCAGATTTCATCAATATTGCAAAGCATACTTATCTAGCAAAGTATACTTTGAGGGAGTAATTATTTATTTCCTCCGAAATGCATTAGTTCATATAGAACTAACGACTGCATATATATGATGATTAAAGGTATGCAGAATTATTATACTGAATGTATTACATTATCACCGCCAAACTGGCTGTGATAATGTAATACATTCAGTATAATAAAAAATAATAAATTTATCCTTAAATTGAAAATTTCTCCCTCAAAATATACTTTGCTAGATAAGTATATTTTGCAATGTTGGTGAAATAGGCTACAGGTGACCAATATGAACTCACAAGACGTATATATACTTTGAGGGAGTTAATAGCCAAATATTTAAAACCTCATGTCGTTTATTTTGTATACGAATGTTGAGGTTATTTTTGGTGCCAGAATCACAACGTTACGGTGCCTCTGGCACCAACATTAACCCATTAATTAAATCTAAAAAATACTAACGCAGTTTATCCTGTCTTTGTTGGCTGGAAACGCCAGAGTGACTTGTAATCTCTGCTTGCAGATACATGTACATTTGTATATAAAATAAAGGACATGAGGTTTTGGATTGTTTTAAAATCGAAATTTCTTCTTATTTCTGTTGTTCCGTAACGTTGTGATTCTGGCACCAAAAATAAGAAATCCCTAACATGTTCTGTTGCACATTATGGGAATATGTCTACTGTATGTTCGACGTTGTTCTGCTGACGAACATTTGGCTATTAAACCCATTAATTAAACCTAAACAATATTTAAATGTAAGTACTTTTTCATGAATAGCAAACGTTTTTTTATTTTATGAAATTCAATGAAACATTAATTTTATTGCGAAAAAAAATATTATTAATTTAAATTTAACTACAAATAGATTTTCAGCTCACCTGAGCCAAAGGCTCAAGTGAGCTTTGGCTCAGGTCAGCTATATTTACCGCTTTTCGACCTTCGTCGTCCGTCGGTCGTCCGTCCACAATTTCAAACGTCTTCTTCTCCAGAACCACTGGGCCAATGTTGGTTAAACTTCACAGAGATGATATATGTGTGGGGAGTCGTCAGACTTGTAAAAGTGAAGGTCGTCGCATAATCCAAGATGGCCGTGGTGGAAAAGTAGGTCAAATTCTTAAAAAAAACGAACCGCTGGGCCAATTTCAACGAAACATGGCAGAAATGATCGGTAGTCACTGCCGTTTCTGATTTGTTAAAATGGTGGCCCCGGGGCCAAAAATGGGCGGGGCCGGAGGGGTCAAGTAGGGGTCAAATTTCACATTTGACCAAATATGGTCAGGTCATAATAAATCGAAGATATTTAGGAGATGATCACTGTGTGTCAGTTTTTGTCAAAATTGGATGATTACGATCGCAGCCGAAGGGTAAAATGTTCATCCTTTTATTAGAGATTTCTAACGTATTCTTCTCTCGTGATCCACTGGTCCAATGTTGGTAAAACTTCACAGAGATGATCTATGGGTGGGAGCATATCAAATGTGTACATTTGGAGGTCGTCGCCTAATCCAAGATGGCCGCAATGGAAAAGTAGGTCAAATTTAAAAAAATATTCTTGTCATGTCATATATCAAATCGAAGGTATTAAGGAATATTAAGTCATCCCAGATGGCTGCCGAAATGTCAAAACGTTTTCCTTTGATTAGAGACTTATTTTTGTGAACCGCTTGGTCAATGTTGGTCAAACTTCACAGGGATGATCTATGGGTGGGGGAATGTCGGATTTGTAAACCTGGAGGTTGTCGCCTAATCCAAGATGGCTGCCGTGGAAAAGTAGGTCAGATTTTTAATCTGCTTATCACGAACCGCCAGACAAATTTCAACGAAACTTTGCAGGTTTGACCGACAGTCGTTGCTCTTTCAGACTTGTAAATGTCACCCAGGGGTCAGAAATGGGCGGGGTAATGGGGGGGGGGGGGCGGGGTCAAATTTCACATTTGACCGAATATGGTAATGTCATGTATCAAATCGAAAGTAGCGATATAGGGACACAATGGCCATCTTGTTTACAATAGTTTTGGAATTTGTGGACCGATTTTCAAAATCTAACTTTTTATTTTTTAGTGACATCATTTACAAGCTATCTAGTCGGGTTTCGGAATCAATTTCCATGTTTCTTTCATGTTCGACAATCCGTTGAAGCTCCAGTTCCTTTTTGCCCCAACTTAATTCCCATAGGAAAACATATTTTCGCAATAAAATCAATATTTGATGGATTTTCACCAATTAAAAAGAATTAGGGAGACTGACATATTTTGCTATTAATGAAAAAGTACTTACATGATCATTTAAATATGTTAATAGCCAACAGTTCGTCGGCAGTAAAACGTGGAACAGACAGTATTTTTACATTTCCTACAGTGATATATCATATCATTGTCTATATAGAACGTATAAATTGATTGACTACAACAATTTGTTTTATGTTTTAATGATGTAAAATATAGTGTCAGTTATCTGAACCACAACCATGCACAGATACTAGTATCGACCAGACCCTTCTGATGCATTCACATATCAGTAGCACTCATGTATCACTCGACGATAACATAGAGATTATTGCTTTTGGTCAGATCTTTACGGAAGCACAGAGGTGACATGCAAACTTTTTTTTTCTAGGCATGAGTTTTTTTTTTTATTGTGGGAACAAGATATTATTTTGAGGGAACAACATAATATCTTGTTCGCACAGGATAATATTTTGAGGGAACAGGATAATATCTTGTTCGAACAAGATATTATGTTGAGGGAACAACATAATATCTTGTTCGCACAGGATAATATTTTGAGGGAACAGGATAAAACCAGCGCCGGGATCACACACAGCAACAACAACAACAACAACAAAACACGTTATTCATTCTTGTCTGCTTGTTCTTCCGTAGTTTTGTGCTTTAAATCAATACTTTAAATACTCTCGATAAATGACAAAGTATTGAGGCAAAATGGCGGCGAAAGGATGCTGTTCCCTCAAGATAATATTTTGTTCCCTCAAAATATTATCTTGTTCGAACAAGTTAAGTAGTATATAAGAGTCATAATGATACAAGTTTATATGGAAGCCACACACTACGTGTGGTGGCTTCCACACGAAACTTGTAATCATTATGACTCTTATATACTACTACCGCGAGACCATATATTTATGACATGAGAAGATACACCCTATTAGAGATAAAAATCCCTATGTTATACTCAGTATATATATACAACATAATGGTTCTAGTTAAGTGTGCATGGTTGAAGACAGGGAGTCACGAGAGATGTTTTCGCACCGGTATTTACGAATATTGCAAACATCACCGTGCATGGATGCGAAGAGGTTCCGTTTCGCCTCGCCCATGTCGACATTGTGGGGTAGGGACCAAAGCCGAGTCACTGCTATGTCCACCATGTGGTGGCACTCAGGCTACTCATCGAATGGTTAACAAGGGATTACGTGTTATTATTATCGTTTAGTAATAATTCAAATCGGAAAGTCAGTTAGAAAGATAGAATCGATCTAATAAGTCACGGTGTTTCTACAGCATTAAAACACTGTAAAAAACATTATCAAACTAATTTTATAAAATTGAACAGAAAAAACAAGTACCAATATAAAAGAGAAAATGGATAATACGATACAATTGGAATTGAAAGTTTTTAATGGCTGTGTTGAAGAAGTTTACGAAGAATACGGGGGTTATAATCCTGTATATAAATTCTATAAAATGAGAACACTAGGCGATATCGAATATATGAAATACCAGCGTAATTTATTACGCTCCGACAAAAACGTTGCATTTACAATATTATACCGGCAATTATGTCAACTATACAAGAGGCAAATACGAACATTAAGACAGATAATGCGTATCGGATATGAAACTAAGGCGTATTATATAAAACTATTAAAACCCAACGATTCGTTTATGAACGTACATTTCTACGATATCACTTATAAATTTATGTTGTAATCACAACACCAAGCAGACGACAATGTTTCACTTACACGTGTTATAAACATGCAAATTATGTGTCCTACCTTACACGTATATTAAGTGTCCATTTTATAGAGAGATTACACGATTACGTCTTCCGGGATGAAACATAAACACACTGTAATATATACTACACACACGTGGGTGTGTATTACACAACCCGCTATCGATATTCCGGAAGTATTTCTTACATTGTGATTGGTTGGCATGTTTTTTATTTTTTTAATTTTACTTTTAATAATTTAGAACGTTATAACCTATATTATTAAATAAAAAACGAACTTATTATATAAAAAGCAAATAAAAAAAAAAGAGTAAATATTGGTATTGCACAACACGGTTTTAGCTTAATATATGTAAAATTAACAACACTACTTTGTCTTGGGGGACGCTCCTTGACGAAAAATGAGCGCTCAGTGCACCCGTGCTGACACTTCCAAGGTTGCCTAGACTTTCGACACTAATTACTAGATCAGCCGAGAGATGGGGGTGTGCAGTACGGGTAGCTACACCTCGCTAAGCCAAACTGAAAAGAATGAATGAATGAATGAATGAAAGAGAGTGGCTTAGCGGGGTGGACCCAGAAGGGTCTTGCTGGCGCGGGTTCGAGCCTCGGTGTGACCCAACTTTTTTTTTTTTTTATAATTTTCCTAAAATTAATTAATAAATTGTTTACTGCACCAATATAATTATTTAATAAAAATATTAATTTCTTCCGACTTTATCTCCAAGTTTTTCCCTAAATTTATCCCAATCAGTACACACAATTTTGGGCATGGTGGCGCGCGCCTTGATTCTTATATCATTTTTTAATTGTTCATATCTCCCCATTTCTTCCACCACGGATTCAAACTCTAAATTTGATATTTTCTTATCGGCCAACGCTTTGGACACCATAACGTCGATGGTATTTTTCTTCGACCTGGCGAGAACAGATATTCTATCATGTTTTCTACATTTTTTCTCGAGTTTTCCACCCGACGCCCTAATTACCATACACAACAACCCAGAAACAGCCGACACCGCACATAAAATCCCCGCTACGGGAACCGTTATAATGGTGGATATAGTTGCAGCTGTCCCCGCCCCACACAACACAGAAACACTCGCCAGAGCCGTGCTAGATACTTCAGCCATGTTCACCGTGCGCCTATATTTTTTAGCGTTTCTTTTTCTATTTGTATATTCTCTAACTAAAATATCCTGCATAGCGACGATATTATTCAACCTAAAATCTGAACTTCTTTCGTTAATTGTACACAGTGTTGATGGAGTGGTATTGACAATTGGAAGCGTTGATTCGTTCATATTTAAATTTTACAAATTTATTTCAATATATTAGTATTTACAAAATAAGTTCAATTAACAACGAGACAATAGTGGAAGAACTCTCTTGGTCACCGAATTTCGTAACAAAGTTAATAACACTACCTTTGGAAAGTCTAATTCGATCATAACCGGAGAACGAAACCACCGTCGAACTATCTCCAGAGATTTTAGTGACTCCAACCCCCCGTTCTTCCCCATCTACTACAAGATTTATCGCGACCGCGCCCACAGGTTTACCACTACCATTAACCGAGCAGACCGCCATTTGGATAACTTCACCCGCGGCTGTCATAGTGTATCCCCCACATTTATTACTCGCTTTGGCACCAAACGAATATTCATAGTGCCCCTCAACCAATGGGCCCCGCTTCTCAGCCCAAACTGTTATGGCACGTTTTAGCGTTTTTCATTGTTCGCACTATTCCGGCAAGCGCACTGTTTGCGTTATATGCCTCAGTACGAATATTATAAGAGGCCTCCTCAAGAGCTTTGGTCGCGGCTATACGATCATGTTTCAGTTTATCGGAAACTTCGGTTATCTTTCCGTCTAGTTCGGTAAGTGCCGCTTCTCTACTGAGAGAGTCCTCTAAGCGCAACGCATCATAGGCCTCCGTAATGGTCGCCTGGTGGCCTTTTAGGGCTTTCTGAACACCCGACCGGGCCTCTTTTTGAAATTCGGTTATTTTTCCATCTAGTTTACCAACCGCCGCTTCTCTGATGAGAGAGTCCTCTGAGCGCAACACCCTATAAACCTCCGTAAGGTCGGCCTGGTGGTCTTCTCGGGCTTTCTCAATACCCGTTCGTACCCCCTCAACCCCCAACCGGGCCTCTTTTCGAAATTGGGTTATCTTTCCGTCTAGTTCGGTAAGTGCCGCTTCTCTGTTGAGAGAGTCCTCTGAGCGCAACGCCCCATAAGCCTCCGCAATGGCCTCCTTGTGGTCTTATCGGACCCCCTCAACCCCCGACCGGGTCTCTTTCAGAAATTCGGCTATTTTCCCGTCTAGTTCAGTAAGTGTAGCTTCTCTGTTGAGAGAGTCCTCTAAGCGCAACGCATTATAAGCCTCCGCAAGGGCCTCCGCAAGGTTCGACTGGTGGTCTTCTCGGACTTTATCAATACCCGACCGGGTCTCTTTTCGAAATTTGGTTATTTTTTTATCTAGTTCGGCAACCGCCGCTTCTCTGACGAGAGAGTCCTCTGAGCGCAACACCTCATAAACCTCCGTAAGGTCCGCCTGGTGGTCTTCTCGGGCTTTCTCAATATCCGACGTGGCCTCTTTTCGAAATTTGGTTATTTTTTTATCTAGTTCGGTAATTGCCGCATCTCTAATGAGAGAGTCCTCTAAGCGCAACGTAAGGGCCGCCTGGCGGTCTGCTCGGACTTTATCAATATCCGACCTACTCTCTTTTCGAAATTTGGTTATTTTTTTACCTAGTTCGTTTAGTTCCGTTTCTCTGATGAGAGAGTCAGCACTTCTACTCTAACATCTGATATACTCCTGTGAATCCCGTTTGTGACCTTCGATATGGTTTTATTGATCAGGGCCTTGGTTTTTCAAGTAGTTAAAAAGTGTCCCTCTGTCGGGATAAATCCACCTTCTGCCGGTTCCAAATTCTTTGAATTTGTCACCCAATCGGAAGAACTACCTGGTCCGTATATACTCATAATAAAATTAATTATAATATTGGGCACCAATACTCAATTGGAAATTTCGAGAACTACCGAAATCGGGTAATCGTTTTTCAACTTTCTCGCTTGATCATCGAGAATAGAGACCGTAAATTCGTGGATATGTCCCGATTCCAAAACTTTCATCTCGGGGTGTGGGAAGTCTAAGGTCACAGTCTCGCCATAGAAACAGTCGCTGGCTTGCACGGATTTCAGTAATGTGCTGGGAGTGCCGTCTACCGTGTTGTACGATGTGTTCACCCGATCCAGGTGCACCCTGAGAGTTTTTGTGAAGGCGAAGTCCACCGGGTTATCACCGACGTACTCACCCGGGGTAAACACTCCTTTGTTTGAGGAGTATGTCTCTCTAAAACCAAGTTGAATACCCAACGCCGGAGAGACCACTACCTTATTATCAGTGCTGATGGTCATTGTTGCGAGCCCGGTAGCATTCGATACTGTGAGATTGATTATACCGTCAAGCTCTGAGTTGACAAAATCTTTGAGCTGTCTTATTCCCCACAGTCCGTGAGGCAGCTTTACACCTAATTGTTGTCCATCCTTCACATAGTAAAACCCTTCGCTCTTCCCCACATTCTGCCACCCAACCGTGAACGTGATTGATCTGAGGCCTACCCGGCGTTGTCCGCAGCAGTTGTCTATTAACTTTTGAAGTTCACAACTCCCTTTTTGAACATTAGTGATAGTAGCAAACATAATAATATCTTTCAATGGATACAAAAGCATTTAGCTTTAATTCTAATGCAAAGTATAAAGTTGGTGGTGTATACGCTCAAAAGAACACCATTGGTGAGCTTGTGCACCCTAAAATAAGAGTCAGTTTGGGCCTAGGTTTCGACACAAATTTCACTAACATGTTTGAGAAATATAGGGTGACCAAGATTAGTACGGTGGATGGGGTAAACAGATGGCGGGCAACTCCGATGCAGTTCTGGCAGAACCAACTAAATTTTGCTGTGTGGTGTGCCGCAAATGGGTGTGGTGTATCTTTCGGAGACCACATAAAACCAAGTAACAGCATGATGAGCAGTAGCTTATACAACTTTCATGTTTATTATACTATTAGAAGGATTTTGAAAGAATTACGTGTTCCACTACCACAAGATGCTGCATGGAATCCTACATCTAACACATATGATAGGAGAGCGTTTGAGAAAATAGCCAACGAATTTGGTGTAGACCCAAACCGTGATTGGAAACAAAAAGTTTACACCAAGAACGATTCAATGGGGGACCCCTTTTTTGAAGAAGCTGGAAATGATGTAAAAGTTGTTGATGGCACATTCGATAGCAGTACTATGAGGTACACGTCAAGTTTCCTAATACATAAAAGACCAAGTTTTTTCTTAATATATTCTCAGATAAAACCTACTACCAAACATATCCGGCTTCACTACACCAACCATCTAAAGTTGGAATAGCATGGAGTACATTTATATTAGATAAAAGCACTGGATTTACTCAGGCCGGTGTTAGTCGGCTTAATGATTCAATTCGTACATATGTGTGGGCTATACTAGGTGCGCAAAAACAAACTTGCAGTTCTATAATAGGAGTCGGAACGGCGTTTGACGCGCAAAAACAGTTCTTGGCACTTGTTGAGGACGCCATCTCAGCTAAGGTGGACCTGGAGAAGGCGATCCAGAATTATCAAGACGTTTTGCAGACTGCCAGCACCCCAGTGGACTATGTATTTGGAATAGGTCTTTATATGGCGCCGAGCAATATGATACTACGAGACGACCCGGTTGATGGTTACAATAATCAAATCGTAATCGCCACCGCCAATCAAAAAATCGGTCACAACGGTAACGTGAACACGGATATCATCAAGCGCACCCCCAACATGATCGGGCGCGGAGTTGTAAATTCAAATAAATTCGAAAAAGATTTCATAAAACCCCCAAAACACAAAATGGATACACATCCCTCAACACAATCGAACCCAGTACCCCCAAAACACAAAATCGATACACATCCCTCAACACAATCGAACCCAGTACCCCCAATTAGTAAATTGGATGCACCATCAAGTTCCATCAACAATGTTGAAACACCAATCATCAACAATGTTGAAATTGGAAGCACAACACACGAGGAGGAGAAATTAGCGCTCGTCGTCGCCCTCGTGGCGATCGGATTATTTACGCTTTGGTTTTAGGAACTCTCTGGCGAAGAATAGTAGGAGACCGGCGATGGCCACGATTAAAGCCCAGGTATTCTCGGCGAGCCATCCGACCGTTTTTGATAATATAGATAACAAGAAGGAGAGGAGACCTCCTATCAAACCAGGCAGCGCGGCAGCCAACTTTCCTGCTAATTTAGCCAGGAGACTGGCGAGGGCTTTTAGTTGTTTTTTTATCCACTCCTTGGCTCCGCCGGATGGCGCGGGTGCTGGTGCTGGTGCGGGTGCGGGTGCTGGTGCGGGTGCTGTTGCGGCACCAGCATTGACAGCTACAAATAGAGACGATATAGATAGAATTAGGGTCGATATAATCATGCTGAAAGCTGCGATGATGGTTAATATCGTGACGCCCTTCTCTCTGAACAGAGTGCGAAGACGCTCACCGAGTGTCGTGTCCTCGTGCAGAACCCTCGAGATTGTTTCGCGGCTCGACTTAATTGGCCGGAAAGCGTCTCACGGTTAGTCGAAGCAGCCTCCAAGCGAGCTTCTCTTTCGTCCCGCAACGACCGCAGGAGTTTGTTAATCCTCTCGGTAGATTCTCTATCGTCACGGATTTCCCCAAGTTTTCTTTCTTCTAGCGCGATATGTTTGTCCAGCTCCGTGAGTTTGGAGAGGTTATTGACCAGTTCGCCCCGAGTTGTTTGCAGAGCCTTATCGAGTCCCCGGAGTTCGCGAAGAGGTAATGGTGGGTCATATTTCGTGCCGTTCATTTCGTTGACCGTGGTTTCCACTGTGTTAATAGCGTCGGTGGCTATACGAGGGACATCGCTGAGCTCGCTCGTTTCTATAGCGGCGGCCGTCTTCGCCAGCGTTTCGTCGGTAGCTGTAGGGTTTTTACCATTTGTTGAGGCATCTGCGACCGATCATCGATCACTCCGAGAGCTCGAGCGAGGGATACTCCATATCGGTTCACGGAAGAGGGGCTGAGGAACCGGGTCGGGTCGTTCTTGTACGTCAGCAACTTCCAGCTATTACCCCATTTAACCCACAAGTCTCCTCTTTTAGTGCTGCCGAACTCCAACGTGGCATTGATGCCGTGTTTAGACACCTCACTCTCCCACCGTTTCACCCGAGACTTCGTTTCCGTGAGAGGCGCCAGCTCATTCTTGGAGATCCCCGCAGGAATCTCGGCACCGCCCGCCCATGCCGGAGTTGCGGGTGGGGCCTCCCACATAGGGGCACCAGCAAACAAAGATGCGCCTGGACCAAGCGAAGGTGTATTTCGTGGTTCGCCTGGAACAAACAAAGGTGTATTTTTGGGTGCTGGTGTCTCTATGAAGGTCGTTTCGTCATAGTTATCGATGTCATCATTGATGTCATCATCATCGCGGAAATCGTCTCTGCCGATTTCATCCATGTCAATATCGTAATCAGCCATATTAATTTCTTAAAATTAATTATGTATTAAAGACAAAACCATACGGGTTTAATATAGATTCACTAAATTATGTCTTCGAGTCAATACGGTCGCAAACTCATTCCATACCGCAGACTGCGTGAGCCCCTCGGGGCAAAAGGCGTGAGACAGAGTGTCGTTATTACGAACAACCCATCGACGATCGACCAGAACCAGCAGCTCTTCGCTAACGTCGACGGACGCGGACCGAACCGTCGTTCAGAACCTTGGTCGCGCCATCGTCAAGAAGACCATGATAAAGATTTCTGGTCATGAGGTGATGTCGATCGATGACAGCGACGTCTACCATTGCTATCAGGACCTGTGGAAGACGGCGCAAGAGCGCGAAAACGCTGTCTATCAGGGTATTGACACCAGCAAAAATAAGAACGTAACCAAACTTAGAATCGGGGCTGCTAACAAGGCAGATAACAACGCGAGCGACAACGCGGTCGCGGGCGCTTACGGCAACCGCTTCTACATCCCGCTCGACTTTGAGTTGCTGGAGAGTCACATGCCCTACTATCAGAGCGCTTTGGCTGACCGCCTCGAATACGAACTAACGTTCAACGACTACGGCCGAGTTCTCATAGCCAGCGACATGTTATCGACGTATACGATCGATAATGTTTCGCTGGAGTACGACATGGTCACGATGCCCGAACTCGCGCGATTGATCAGAACCCAGTACGCCGGGCGCGTTGCCATACTTTACGACCGAGTTCTTCGCCATCGCAAGATGACGAAAGACAAAGGCGACACATTGTGGAATATTAATGTCAACGTACCCGCCCTCTCGATGAAAGGTATACTGATGTTGTTCGAGGATGCTCGGTTCGCGTTCGGTGCTAGAAAAACGACAAATTCTATAACCCCAAAATCACGAAGGTAGAGGTGACGATCGAGGGAGTACCCAATCAACTCTACAGCGCGGGTCTTCGCGCGCACCAGCAGTGGGACGAAGTAAGAAAGCAGTTTGCTGCCGGCTCTAAGCGCTCTCCGGAGGTTGCGGCAGTTGCCAAAGACCTGCATCTCTCGGCCGTCTCCCTCGCGGATTTCCTGAATACCAAATACGCGTTAGGCCGACAATAAAATATCTTTTGTTTCCCCTCCCGCGACCGACCCGCGAAAATCCCCGCGACCCAAATAATTTTATTAGCAAAACGAAACCAATATTATTTTTTAATTTGATCGGGCGAAGTGTTCGGGGCGCGAATGCAATTTCGGCTCTACTCTGTGTAATCTGCGCGCATTTGCTGTTTGCAATTGTTCGGCTTTCATCGTTGTTTTTAATCAAAATCATACTACCGAGACGCTCGCACATGCCGGACTTGATTGTAATCTACGCGATCAACATCGGGACAGTTCCTGCAATCCGAGATATTCCGGTAAGTCATATATCGGATCGGGACGTACAATCAAGTACGCCCAGCAACAACAATGAAGATGGCGTCTCATTCCCTTGACTCGGTTCACGCTGTGAGCGTTTCTGTCTTTGCGAAATCGCCATTGAGTGACAACATAACGACCCTTGTCTCCAAACGGATATCAAAACATTCGACCAACAAAACGCTGGCCGAGATCCTTACAGACGTGTTAAGTTGTCAAATCATCGACGAATCAACCTTAAACGCTATTGCCATTGGAAATGTTAAAATAAAGGTCTCTAAATCGGAGCATTCTGATCCATTTACAATGGACATTCACGACAAGCTAGAAACTGCTTTGTCATTCGATTCGTCCTTAAAGTTTGTTATGTACCACATAACCACAGATGGTGTTGATACGTCCGCAAGTGCACCGGTCAATGCATTTGAATGTCTAATGGAGCAAGGAGGTGTTGCTAAACATCCACAACTGTTATCACGAAATACACCCCGATTTACAAACAAAGACCGACTCTATAACAATGTAGTCAAACACATGAATGACAATGATTGCTGTTTTTCTAAAGAACTCCAAATTTGTATGTTTTTCTGAGAATGTAGAAAAATATTGTGAAAATACGCAGCTCATCTGTAGCTCTGTGACTGATGATCAAGTTGCTGAGTCATATAGCACTGACTAATCGTTCTCTGTTTATTAAGAAAACTTCAAACTATGGCTCCAAGATTGCTAAATTTTCTGCAAATCTCAAACTCAGACTCGAACATATTGATTGTCAATATGCTAGAGTCTGAGTTTGAGTTTTTTCAAGACATGTGAAACACCATGACACAATGGTGACATACACGACCGGTGTAGATCCCAGACCACTGAGTCTGATCAGGGCCTACACTGTTTGCGACTCAGGCGAGCATTCTTCATGCATCTAGCGACGAATTAAGATGTTTTGTTCGGAGCCATTATGTACAGTGTATACATGTATCTAGTCACCAAACAGTTTATGTTGAAAAACATTGCACGGTGTGAAATTCTAGTCATTACTACAGTTCTAGTCATTACAACAGTTATTGATTGAAGTACAAATTGTTTTATTGTTTGCATATTTACTCCTGTAAAGTATTACTGAGATTATTAACGATATATAACACTATTTGCATGTATTTTCGAAGATGAGAAATATAGCAAAAAAAAATGCTTAAAAATTTCATCAATTCAAAATAAAAAAAATATTTTCCCTACCTACCTACCCACACCTCGGTGGCTTGGGTAGCGGGAGGGGAAACAAACATATTTTTAAAGTCGGCCTTATGGCTAGACATGCGAGCCAGCGACGACGACCAAATACACGGCAGCGGACGCCAAGTTCAGAACGCTAGCGAGGGTGTGACGATCCAGATAACCAAAGAGGCGGACGGAGCCGGGCCATTGAACGTGTACTTATATATAATTACAGACGCACAACTCAACATCAAAATGGCCGATACGTCTCAGCACTCTATTGATTTAATAAAAAAATCATCTAACGATTTATTAATTAATTTTAAGAAAATTAGCAATCATTCTAACGATTTATTAATTAATAAATTTGATAATTCTAAAGAATTAATTAAGAAAATTAACAATCAATACCAATTCACGATTGGAGATGCCCACTCTGCCATAATATGTGGCAGACAGGATGCGGAAAAACGGTTTTCATCCTAGACTTGCTCGAGGGCTCCTACCGCGATGCCTTTCGTCACATTGTGATCCTGTGTCCCACTGTGCGGCACAACGATACTTATCAGCGGCGCCCGTGGATATGGACCGACCCAGAGGTATACGTTATTGACCCCGGTGATAGGCTTCACGATTGGTTGCGTGGTTTATACCAAAAATTCCAGGGTGAGCCCACCCTATACGTGATTGACGATTGCTCGGCCAAGGCGGCGATGACTAAAAAGAAGGACATGCTCTCTGAGCTCGCATTTTCTGGCCGCCATGCTAGGCAAAGCGTATGGATATCCACTCAAAAGTACAACGCCGTCCTCAAGGATCTGCGCGAGCAAACGAAATGGGTCGCCCTCTTTCACTGCAAGGACCGAGACTCATTTGATGACTGTCTTCGAGAGAATGACGTTATCCCAACGCGCGAGGAGCGCCTGGAGGTTCGACAGATGCTTTCGGAAACTAAGCACGCCAAGCTTTTGCTAAAGACTGATCAACCAACTACTTACGAAGTTATCAATTAATTTTATAATTAATTAGCAATTACTGAACAAATGCTGAACAATGCTGAACAATGCTTAGCAATTGCTGAACAATGCTGAACAATGCTGAACAAATGCTTAACAAATGTTGAACAAATGCTGAACAATGGTTAACAATGTTAACAATTTGGTGCTCCGCTGCGAGCTTTGTTGCGAGCATAATGGTGATCATAAGTATCGGGTGGTGCGCTTGGCAATATGTTAAAGTGATGAGACTTGTTAGAATAGTTAAATTAATTTTAAGAAAAATGAACTGCGACGAACTTCTCGATCAGCTAATAGAATAAACCTCAACTCCGACTGCCAACATAGATAATGATACGACAGAGCAATCGGAATCAACTCCAACGGCGGTTGGTATTGGGTTGAGTGCAACGACTCCGAATGAAAATGAAAATGCGGCGCGACGAGAGCGGCTAGCTGCGCTGGTTGCTGGGGGACAATCGGAGCATTATCTCGGTAGGCGTCTCTCAGTTTTTCAGGTGGATAAGATGTCAGATGCGGAGATCGATAAAATGTATGCGCGATACGAATCTAGGTTAGGTGCGGAGATGACAAAAACTCTCGGATCGGCGGCTATTCATTTGTACGCAACCGCCGTTAGTATACTTCTCCCTATACCAAACACCGCGGGATTGATTGACGATCTAGAGACTGACCCTTTTATAGGTCACACTCTTAGAACAGCCTGCTGCTCAATTTATCACAAGTTTGGAATGTACTTAGCTCCGCTGACAACCGCGTTGACCACGGGTAAACACTGTCAATTTGGACATATATGCCCACGAACTATAAGCCCTAATATTAATATTATAAATGATGACACAAGACACACCCGCGAGAGTGACGGAGTTGAACCCGATTGCTCCAACCCAATCGAACCCGAGTGTTACTCCGCCACTGGATGACATACCGCATATAAAAAATCCCAAAAGACAGGCAGCTGGGCGGGCGGCGGCTGCCACCCGAGTTAAACAAGATAAAATACTCGCCGAGCTTCGAGAGGCTAAAACAGTCGTTTCAATCGGGGACGGAGACAGCAAAACATCTGAAGACAGAGTTGAGTACAACAACACCCCCAATTCACGAATTGGAAGCACACTCAACACCCAATCGAGGTTGGGCGAATCCGATTGAACCCAAATTCGTGAATTGGAGTTGGGTTGTTGGTGGTGGTCTGGCAGTTGTTGGTGCCCTGTGCGTGTGGAAATACCCCATATTATCGAAAAAACAACCAGCCAGTGTTCAGAAGAAAGTTACGAAACACCAATCGCGATTGGATGCGCCCCGTTTAAACATTGATCGCGACCCCTTTTATATGCAATAATTATAATGGCTGAACAAGATGGTAAAATGTTAGTGAATGCGCTTTATCACGCCGTGGTGATATCGGGTTTCAGTATCGGGTATGCTCGACTATCAAAGATGGCCATAGGAGGATCCGCTCCCAAATTGGACTTTACTGCGAGAGACGTAGGGCTCGCGACCTTAGATGTAGCGGCCGCAGTTTGGACCCGAGATTATCTAGTTAAAGCTGGAATTCTACCAGTTAATATATGGAAATAAATGGCTTCAATCGCAGTAATAGTAGGTGGTGCGCTCGTAAACGCATTGGCGTTCAGCGGTAGCAATTTTATATTCTCTAAAATGAGAAGCTCGAACGTGGATGAGGAGCGTAAGCGTCACGATTTAGCTGTAGAACAACTCAATAGCGCAAAGGAAGCGTGGTCGAAAAAACGAACCGCCCATCTTGACTGGGTCAATGAAGAGCTTCGCCGCGAAAATCACGCCGCACAAACTTTTCAGAACGTTGAAGAAGCCAACCGCGAGTATGCGCTGGCATATCCGCAGAAAAGTCTCGCGCCGCTGGATCGCGAGCCCAAACTTTCAGATTTCTATGTACCGTCAGAGCCCCAAAAAGACCGCGAGATCGCGTTCATCGTCGTGGGAATGGGTGTGGTGGGTCTCGTCGGCTACTATATAAAATAATTAATTAATTAAAAAAACATTTTTTTTTATAAATATATATATAGAACGATGTTAGTTGAAAGAACTTTATGACGCTATGATCGATGTAGGCTACACTGCCCAAAAACATTGTTTACCTGGTGCAAAGAGTATGATTCGTCTGGCCCGAGATTCTCTCGAGACGTGGCGCGATGACGAAAAAGCGGCCACCCTTTTCGCAAAGCGGATGTTAGATTCCTCCGAGTTAGATTCCCCTCTCCTGTTCCAACCCAAACGCGATTGGGGCTGCAGCGAAACTTCCAACAAAGGTTTATTATTAACGACGCAGTTACCGGACGAACTGGCGAGGGCATGTTGGAGATTGTCCGATATATTAGAATACTTTGCATACGATGAACACGCGCAAACTTGATACCAAACTAACGCGCAAGCTGTCGAATACATACTATAGCCCACGCGGCTACTGGAAGGGACTCGCGGCCATCAAGAACCTCGCGGCGGCGACCAAGGTTTCAGAAAACGCTGTCAAGGAATGGCTCAAGAAGCAGGCCATCTGGCAGATCTATTTACCCGCGCCTCACAATATTCCGCGCCCTAAATTCGACGTGCCGGTGCCGAACCAAGTTCACCAAGCGGATCTCCTGTTTCTACCTCACGATCGCGTCGGTCGTAAGACGTACAAGTACGCGCTGACAATCGTTGACATAGCGAGTCGTTATAAGGGGGCTGAGCCGTTGGCCACTAAAGAGTCTAAGGAGGTGGCCGAGGCTCTCTCCCGAATATATAAGAGGAGTCCTCTCAAATGGCCGAATCTTCTCCAGGTCGATCCCGGCCGCGAGTTCATGGCCGCGGTCTCTCATCTATTGTCTAAGCACGACGAGTTTCTATCAGACGCGCCGCGTCAACATCCACCGGGACCAGGGGATCGTGGAGCGGATTCAAATCGAACCCTGGCTGAGAGACTGTTCGGACACCAATACGCTAAAGAACTTGTAGACCCTCATTCGCGATCGACCGAGTGGGTGGCCAGACTGCCCGCCGTGGTCTCCGCACTGAACGGAGAGGTGACCAGATTGATAGGTAAGAAGCCCGTAGATGCTATCAAGTTTAAAAGGGTGACGAGCGAGCCCTCTGCCGTCTCGCGCGGGCGACCCGTTGGTTTAGAGGAGCAACGGCTTCCATCGGATATTGACGTCCGGTACCTCTATCAACCGGGAGAGCTCGAAGGTGGCAGCCGCCGCGCGACTGATCCCGTGTGGTCTCTCAATGTATATCATCTAGATCGATCTATTACCAAGCCCGATGAGCCCGTGCTCTACTATTTGGATGATGGGCCATCTCGAGGGTTTGTTCGCGAAGAACTTCTTGCGGTGCCTTCTGACACTCCGCTACCCCCGGATCATCAGAGTCTTTAGTATTCTCTCTCAAAGTTCTTTTTTTTACCTATCCTATAGGCTCTGTGTGTAACCCGTCTTCCATCACTCTCCTCTTGTCGTAGTACGCCGAGAGTCCTAATTTTTGTTGACAGTACGTCTTCATCACCCCGTTAATCATTCGGAATCCCCTGTTCTCCGCCATATCCCTACCCCCTTCGAGAGCACTCTTATACCTCCCCCAAGTCAGATCGTTAGATCTCTTCGACATCCCCTTGGCCGAGTGCTTAGATTTTCCATCACCGCTCACGTAGTAACACTTGCTACACAGAGCGATGGCTCTATCCCCTTCGAATTCCAGCTTGAACAGTCCCGGAATTCTGTTGCTCCACACGTCCCACGCCAACCACTCGGTCTTCTCCTTATTAAACTTTCTCTTCATATTCTTTCTCACCACCGCCGCCAGCGTCTTCTCCGATGCTGTCAGTGTCCATCTGTATCAGTTCGAAATCTCCGCGATCCACGTACTTGTCCAAGGAATCGTAGTAGAACTCCAGCATCCGGAGCTTGGCCAACTGGTAGACCGCTATGCCACACTGAAACGGTCTGTTGATCACCACTCGAGTCTTCCTGCTCGATATCTCGTAAGCCTCCCCAATCTCCTCCAGGTCTTCGAACCACGCCGACCTCAGTGCCCGATCGACAGTCTTCTCATCCTTCGTATATGTGGTGTTCAGGTGTCTCTCTTGCGCCTCTATCAGCTTGCCACAACACGCGTTGCCAACCAGTTTGAATATCTCCGCCAACACCGCCTTGCTCTTGTCGACGTCCCCCGCCCGTCTAGCAGCGGTGACCTCTTTAACGAACCATTGAAACGGTTTGCCGGGCGTGTAGTCTATCACCCTATGCACCGCCTTGACGATCAGACCGTGCTCCAGATACCACTTTAGCAGAGGGGAGTATATGATCATCTTCTTGGTGGACATTGCCCCCACGAGCTTTCTCTGTCCTTCGACTCTTTTCCTCCCGTCCCGGTCCCGGCCAGGTAGTCCTTCATGTGCTGCGGAACCTCGTTCTCATCGACTTCTCGATTAACGAACAGCGGTGACATTTCCGAGAACTTGTCTCTCAACGTTTCAGGGACCTCTATATCCAACTCCGCAAATCCGAACCACTTTTCACTCCTGACCTTCCTCACGAAACGGTCTATATACGACTGTCTTTCCGGGTCGTCACACGTCCATATCTGCTCCTCACCACATGGCATGTCCTTCGACAGAGTAGATAGGTATAGAGCATTGGCATCGTACCCCAGCACCGCCTTGCACATCTTCTCCTCCCGACTCCCCACCTGACCCCTGATCGTCGACCTTCCAGCCTCGGCGTATCTGGAGAATACTATGGACGGACCACCGACCAATCCCTGCTTCATCATCTCGTAAGTTTCAGACTTCGGTGACCACAGCTCGGGCGTGTCCGCCTTGCTTCCCATCGATCGACCCGCGGAGTAGGTACTGAAGGGAAACACCGGGCAGAGACACGGCATCCTTGAGTATATCCACGCCTCTTCCCTTGTTGAACTCCGTCATTTTAGTCAGAGCCTCTAGGAACGGTCCTACATCCAAGTCGTTGTAGTGTTGCAACCATTCCTTGAACGTCTTCATCCCCTTTTCTCGGAATACCTTCTTACACTCTTTCCACTCGGACAACGACAGAAGGAACTCACCCTTCAACTTCGAGTACCACTCGGGGATAGTCTGGCAGCCCCGGATGGTCGAGCTTGTCCGCGCTATCGAACCACTCGTACGGAAAGTGAGACTTTACCGTTTTACAGTCGTACGCCTTAACCCACCGGTCGTACGTGGTACCGGGTCCCAGATACTGGATGATGTCGAGAAATCTAAACTCCGGGGTAAACAGAAACATCGTCGTGCTGGCTGTCTTTCCGACCATCACCTTATTCACGGTGGCCGCCAACTTCTCTACAAAGTACTGCTTGATGAGGTTCAGGTCGTACCTGCTACAGTTGAACCCCACCACCGGGACTTGGTCAATCCAAGAAATAATCTTTGCTTGCTGAGACTTCGATAACATATCTATGTCGGCCGGCAGATACTTTTTCCTAACCCCCTCCCTGATTGTCTTGCCTCTCATCTGCAGCTCAGTCACGAACTTCTCGACTAGCGTGTCGGGATCTCGTTCGCATAGGTGTGTGATCCCTTCATGCATCGTAACCCCAAACGACACCGATATAGGAACGTGCTCGACGTCGAAGGTCAGGTCTTTGGTGGGTCGCGTGGTTTTTGACTTGTCGAGATAACGCCTCGGAAGTCGTAGACTATCTGGTGGGGGTACAGAGTCGTCTCCCTCCTCGCGTGGCGATTGTGGATAGTAGGTATTCACCTCATTCAACCACTCGCACTCCCACATCACCACCAGCTCGTAAACCCAACCCGCCTTCCTTATCTTGGCGTCTTGAATTTTCGTCCTCTTGTACAGCGATCTCGCGTTACCTCCCATGCAATGCCTCGGACACCCGTGCCAGTAGCATCCGTGAAACTGAAACACGGTCTCGGTCTCGTGACAGTAACCGTCGACCGGATCACCGGCCACCCACCTCTCACCACCGTGACCGCAGTTGGCATGATGTATGTGCTTTCCCACCCTCTCCTCTTCTCTGCTTAACCATTGAATCGACCTCACACTCGCTGACCCCTTGGGATAGAACGCCTTCTCTGTAGGCCGACTGTGGTCTCTCTACCCTCTTACCTGGACATGTCACCACGGTCTTCCCACCCATGCAGGTGGTCGCGTGCCTGTGCATGTTACACGACTTTGTGAACCGTTGTTGACATCCGGTGCACCCGTACTCGTTCGTCATCTTGCGGAGATTCGTTATGAGGAACGAGTGACCTCCAAACATTCCTATCGTCATTGTCTTCCCCCCAACCACGTCGTAATTTGCCGGAACCTTCATGAGGTACCACACTCCGTCGGCGGTGGGCTCGTAAACGCGAATGCCCATCTTGAAATGCTCTTCGACCTTCTTAATATCGTCCAGGGGGATTCCCTTACTACCCGGTCCGTTATTGCGCCCGAGGTATTCGCGAGCCAGAGCTCGTGCCTTCCTACAACACCCGTTGGGTCTCCCTCCACGTTGGATGGCTATGCACCTAAACAGACACAAGTAGTCGTCGTACGTGTCGACGGAATACATTCCCTTTTTCTGTCTTAACCAGTCTGGGAGTTTTCCCGCTCCCATGAGAAGTTGTTGTGCGTCGATGATCATCTTCACCTCGACCGATATCCAACGAACGAAGGTCCATTTTGTGTTTGGTCTATCGACTTTGTCGATGTCCATTCGACCTTTCTCTCTATCGGATATCCAACTCTCGGCTTTGGCGATCTCGTTTATCCACGGACTGCCCTTTGATTGTTTGTGATAGATCATAGTAGCGTCGGTCTCTATGTTCCTAATACGATACGAGCACGAATACCTCAGATAACATGCCGTGGTCATCTCTGGGCGAATTTTATTCATTATGCGATTAGCGATCTCCCCGTCTACCCCCCTCTCGAAAGTCCATACTATCTTCCTCCTACCCCTATCAACAGTTTCCCTAACTTCGGCTTCTTCGGCGAGAATCCTGGGACCCTCCTCCACCAAAGCTCTGGCGATATCTCTCCTCTTCTTGGGAGGTCTCCCCACCAACCCTTGATAAATCTTATTGTAGTACGCCTTGTATAGGGGTTTTCTACGTGCGCTGTGATCTTCTTTTACACGCTGCGCGTAAGCGGTGGCGCGCAGACTGGCCGTCGTCTCGTTCTCCAATTTCTCGGAGCGTTTTTCGGGGTCGTCGGGCAGTCGTCCGGTCGAAACCGCACGCCGCAGCCTCTCCTCGTAGACGACGGTTCGCGCGTCACTTATCCTATCTGCTATATCTTTCTTAAGTCTCAAACCTCTTAGGGAAATTCCCCAACTCTTAGCTTGCTCTCTCATTTGCTTTATGGTAGGCATTATACTGAGTATAACCAATATATTTTTTTATCTTCAATAGGGTGTAAGTTTATATTTATTCGTAATAAATATATGACAGATTGTTGTAATATACTTAGTATAACTTATGGATAACTTGTCTTTAATAGGGTGTCAGTTTATATTTGTGACAGATTGGTGTAAAATACTGAGTATAACTTATAGATTTCTTATCTTTAATAGGGTGTTAGTTGTTATTTTATTCGTAATAAAGTATGACAGATTGTTGTATATATATACTGAGTATATGGATAACTTGTCTTTAATAGGGTGTCAGTATATATATACTGAGTATAACATAGGGATTTTTATCTCTAATAGGGTGTATCTTCTCATGTCATAAATATATGGTCTCGCGGTAGTAGTATATAAGAGTCATAAAGATTACAAGTTTCGTGTGGAAGCCACCACACGTAGTGTGTGGCTTCCATATAAACTTGTATCATTATGACTCTTATATACTACTAGTTAATATCCTGTTCCCTCAAAATATTATTCTGTGGGAACAAAATATTAAGTTGTGCGAACAAGTCGCACAACTTAATATCCTGTTCCCTCAAAATATTATCCTGTGCGAACAAGATATTATGTTGTTCCCTCAAAATAATATCTTGTTCCCACAAGATAAAACAAAAACTCATGCCTAGAAAAAAAAAGTTTGCATGTCACCTCTGTGCTTCCGTAGATCTAGGCACAGATCTTCACTAAACTTCGTACGACTTAAATGTTCGTAAGTACAAATTTAGGATCGTCTGGAAATGTCAAGTGACGGATTTACATTTATTGAGCATAGGCTGCACATGCAGCCTATGCTCAATACAGGTAAATCCAATAATTGTTTACAATATTGTTAATGTGAAAGTTTCAGACTATCATTAGTTTGCAGTTACTTTTTTTTTTGCCGTACAGAGTTTAGTGAAACGGGCCCCAAGTTCGCGATAAAACAAGTAGATTACATTCCCGCCTCAAGGTGATGGTCGTGGCTGCCTTGCTTGAAATAATTATGACATACATATAGAAAGGAAACCGAATAGCATTGGGTAAAAAAAAACTATAACACCAGATGGAGCAGACAAGCATTCAACATTAATTAAACAGCCTTCAACGGACACGGGCACCCATTCTAAGACTAGCGACGTTCGGTCTCCCGACAATATGAACACACAATCAGGAGGTAGCGTGTACAATGAATGCAACGGATGTATCACAGAACACACACGCTAATACATCAAAGACCTTAGTACATGAAACGGTACAAGACGATACAGGTAACCGTGACGGCAAGGGTGTATCGACTTGGAACAGATAGTAGGCAAATCTATGGCGGGTTACATCCATAAACCTACTGCATACCCACTAGTCTTCGCATTTTCCCGTGGCGTGACGAATCACATACTAGTATTCTTGATTTTACCGGTTTGCTAATGTAATGTTTCACTAGGAAAACCAGCCAATGCAAACAACTACGCTGACGTGTATACGTCTATTACCGGAATTGACGTCGTTTTGACGTTATCAAATGTATCACGAACAACTTCAATCTATCCACACAGTTGGCAAACGTTATTCGTTATTCGTTATTCGTTGCATGTGTAATTTATATACAATCGTTGTTATACAGTTTTATCCCGTCAACACAGTGCGTGTGTGCCATGAAACACGGTGCCGTGAAACATTTTTGATATCGTGTCAATACGACCTAATCACTGCATATGAATATGTGCGGTTGTCATACTAGTCGATTCTCCTATTTTGAGGATACGGCTGGGGTTATCTTTTGCTTGTTAAAGCTATTTGTAGGTGTTGACGGGATAAATAGAGTAGTAGGTTAGTGCCGTGAAAGGGACAATATCTGGCGCTCGGAAACGGGATGGGCTCGGTAGAGTCTCACCCATCCCGTGTCCTAAGACTTGCCAGATATTTTTTCCCATTCGCGGCACTAACATACTATTCTCTATTTCTCTGCTGGCTCGTTAGGGACGTTTCATGTTTTCGTTTCTACCCCGCGTGGTGTGGGAACGAAGGATTGAAATTTAAAGTTCTTACCCTTCGTCTCCATGTGAAACGTTCCGCGTAGAAACGAAGGAACGAAGGAACGAAGGAACGAAGTGAAGACTCTTAAGTTTCGGTTTTACACAGCGAAATAACGAAGACACTAAACGTCCGTAACCAGCCACCGTTGTATTGTGCATGTATAATACGTCTATTGTAATGCTGCTTTATTTAATACATACATTGTATTGTCATGGATCATCTCTGATAATGTCTTTCTTATTGCATAACGGCGTTTAGAGAATCACAGGTATTTAAACAGATGGTCAGTATGATGGTGTCATATATGGGTATTTTGGTGGATTTTGGGTACTTTGGGTACTGTGGGTGGATTTTGTTTGTTTTGGGTAACTTACATGGTTTTGTACAACTACTAATGCTCAATCATTACACACGATAGAAATCGCCAATTTTGTACACATTCACCGTTCCGGCGAACTTTCGGGCCCTTTTCTTACTGTCAAAATACCCATTACCGTACTTATACGAGTAATTCGCGGGAGCTGACGTAAATTTTATGTTCATAACAATGCACCCAAACCATCAGATATACCGAAATAACCCATAAAACACCGAAATATGAACCGTTCTTCAGGAACCTGTGTAGAGAATGTACGGAGCCCCGCAGGGGACATAGATTTTTTTATTAATTCGTTCCCACGAAATAACAATTCGTTCCCTCAATTTAACAATTCGTTCCCTCGAATGAACAATTCGTTCCCACTTACAATTGTTAAATTGAGGGAACGAATTGTTATTTCGTGGGAATTAATTTTTTTGGAACGAATTGATATTTTGTGGGAACGAATTGATAAAAAAGAGAATTTTACGTCCCCTGCAGAGCTCCGTAAGAATGTGATAAATGTAATTATTGACCTGGTAACAAATCATTATTTATGGTAAGCAGTGTGCACCGTCGAAATGAAAACACATGCGACAACACAAATACTTTGATTGACAGCATTAATTATTATAGAAAATATTAGCGCCATGTGTAATAGAATTTCGTCATCTGTGGGCCGTTTCACTAAACTTCATACGACTAAAATGTTCGTAAGTGCACAACTAGGATCGTCTGGACATTTTAATTGATGGATTTACATTTATTGAGCATAGGCTGCATATGCAGCCTATGCTCAATAAATGTAAATCCAGTAATTGTTTACAAGAAAACAGTGTTAATGTGAAATTTACAGACTATCATAATTTACGAACATTTTCGATTCCTTATATACCACTCGTGCTTGATCGCATAACCGCATTTTCGTCTAATAACCGGTGCAAATGTATTGCTTCGGTTACTAGAGGAAAATGTTTTGAACAATATCTGCTACATGTAGCCGAATATGAATCCGTCAGAAATCCGGTGCCTATTTTGACATGTAACCTTTTATGCCGGCGCGGAGTGCAACAGCTACGGGGCGCCATGCAGGACAGGTTAATTATGTGTACAAAATTGAGTTTTGTAACACTAAAAATTACAAAATTCAGTTCTGTGTCACAAAATTCAATTCTGTGTCACAAAATTCAATTCTGTCAATTCTGTGTCACAAAATTCAATTCTGTGTCATAAAATTCAATTCTGCATACGTTTCGTATACAAAATTCATTTTTGTTATAAAGGATTCAATTTTGTAAGACAGAATTGAGTTTTGGGAAGAAAATTCAGTTTTGTGGGACAGAATTCATTTTTGTCCACAAAAATTAGTTTGCGTAGGATAGTCTATGTCATCTCGACGTTGATTGGTTGAGATCGGTCTTAGTCCATTTTACTAGATGGTGGAGTACACTTGCAGGTTTAAATATTTCAATGCGAAAATATAACCCAATATATCAATATTATACTTCTTTATGAACAGTTATTTTGGTTATATTATGATTACAAATGAGTGGTCACACCATATAAGCATATATACTTTGAAGGAGAAATAAGAAAAATATTCAGAATTTTCCCTCAATTATGTAAACAGGGTCAAACATAAAGTAGCCGGGGACATAGCTAGACCTGAGAGCATGCCCATATATAGAGAATACCAGGCTAGTGTATTTTGATATCAAGTTTATCAGGCAAGGCTAGGAAACGCGTAGGAATTCTGAGGCTTGCCGAGGAATTCCTACCGTTTCCGAGCCGAGCCTGAGAAACTTGATATTAAAATACACTAGCCTGGTATTCTATTTATCAGGTAACGTTTTATGCTCGAAAATGACATTAGATGACGTCGTATTCTAACAGTAGATCTAACCTTGTGAAACAAATGGTATTGGATCTGTGTCTACTAGTTGCGAAGTTACGTGTTCGCAACTATGTGTCTACATGCATTATTTACAGTATACACCATCTTAGTATCCATGGTATGTACACAAATACTACAAATGGTTTCCTCAAATGGCCCAATACACACATTCTGTTTATAAACACAGACAGCAGTCAGAACACAGCCACAGCGCGTGTATTATTGATTTAACTGGGGCAGATGTACCTTGCGATACACAATAAATGACGTCAGTACTCGCGGGAGATCTACATGTACATGAATTATGTGTACAATTATAACGCAAAATGAGTTTAAATACGAATGGGTTTGTCAACGTTTGACTGTTTGGAGATAGTTGAAGCAAAATGGCAGAATGAGAAATGAATCATCGGCAGAATGAGAAAATGAATCATCGACATTGAATGTGTAGATCGGCGACCGTGACCCATTTCTCCAGTGCAGTTTCTGACCAATGGTAGTCCTTCTTACATGCGTGTGCAGAATTGAATTTTGTGACACAGAATTGAATTGTGTTACACAGAATTGACAGAATTGAATTTTGTGACACAGAATTGAATTTTGTGACACCACAGAATTGAATTGTGTGACACAGAAGTGAATTTTGTGGCACAAAAGTGAATTTTGTGGCACGAAAGTGAATTTTGTGACACAGAATTGAATTTTGTGACACAGAATTGAGTTTTGTGGCACAAAAGTGAATTTTGTGACACAGAATTGAATTTTGTGGCACAAAAATGAATTTTGTTGACAAAATTGAGCCATGTCCCACTTGGCACCCCGTAACAGCAGTGTGGAAAATATTAGCGCCATGTGTGATTGTCTAACACCTGTAGCCGATTTCATCAAAATTGCAAAGTATACTTATCTAGCAAAGTATACTTTGAGGGAGTAATCATTTATTTTTCCCGAAATGCATTATTTCATTTAGAACTAATGACTGCATATATTTGATGATTAAAAGTATGCAGTATTATACTGAATTTATTAGATTATCACAGCCAAAATGGCTGTGATAATGTAATAAAATCAGTATAATAAAAATTAATAAATTAATCCTTAGCTTGAAAATTTCTCCCTCAAAGTATACTTTGCTAGAAAAGTATACTTTGCCTTGTTGGTGAAATAGGCTACTGGTCTGTCATTCCTCCATGGCGACTACAGGCAGACTGCACACTCACACGTTGTCATTGTGTCATGCGGGATTACAGTTACAACCAAATCCTTCAAGTGATACAAGTTTTCATGCTACATTTTCATGTTAATATTAAAGACCTACCTGGAAATATGTGTCTTTAATGCGTATTTAATACTGACTTTCCACCCTTATGCACTAGAAAGATGGCGCTTTTAATACACATTACATAGGAAAAGAGGAAAAGAAAATTATGAAATTCAGACTTGTACCATGTAACTTCAGTCCCAAATTTCAAAGTGAGGTACATCGGTTTCAGGGGGTTGCGCTCCGGATTATGATACCTGGGGGTATGTAGTTTCCAAAAATATGTTCAAAACAATAATTGCAGAGGGTGTTTAAAGGAACATACCCACTCAGTTGCACTTTTGTTTTGGTACTCAGTTTGCATATAATTACAATGTAACCGGGTACCAGCCGTACTAGCTTTATTTTCTCCACTTTGACCTCTCGTCATGTGACCAGTGGGTTCAAAATAGCAACGGAAAAAGTGTCTCACTTCACCTCAATAGTGTTGGAATAATTTTAGAATTACTGGACCGATTTTCACAAACTAACTCTTGTTTTCTTAGTTAGACCATTTCCAAGCTATCTAACCGGGTTTCGGAGAGAATTTCTAAAAAAGTTGTTTTTCGACCAGCTTCTTGATCTCCTCCCCCTTGTCAAAACTGTTCCACTTCAAATCGATTTTTCGCAATAATTTCAGAATTACCGGACCGATTTGAACAAACTAGCTCTTGTTTTCTTATTTGGATCATTTCCAAGGTAGCTAGCATGGTTTTGGGCGAATTTCTAAAATATAATGTTTTCCGTACTGCTCCTTGTCCTCCTCATCCAAGACGGCCGTAATGACGTAAGTCAGACAACTTGACGTTACGTCATAAATCAACGTGACGTAAACGTAAAATGGGTTGCGGTATAAAGTAAATACATGGTTAGTGCCTTAGAATATAAAATATATTCGGTTTCGCCCCGACAACTTTATTGGGGCTCGCTAAAGCTCGCCCCAATAAAGCTGTCTAAGGCTCAACCGAATATATTTTATATTCAAAGGCACTAACCATGTATTTACTATATATTCTGCCGAAAATATTATTTTTTCAGGAGACGCATTTAATTAGTATAAATAATTACAAATATCATGCCTCATTTGCATATGAAAATAGCATTATAATAGCGTGTCACTATCAGTAAAATAAACATTACTAAATGATTATATCTGTATAGCGGGCACTCGTAATTTTTAGAACTGATGGAATAGTGACACAATTATACACTTATTTAATTCCTATAAAGAATCTTTCGTGCCTACTGAGTGGGCATGTACCTTTAATATATCGAACAATCAGAGGCGTGCTCCCGAGCTAGCATGATTGCTTATTGTACAATTATAGCGCCACATATCACACAAGCTTTTACACTTATGCGACTTCTCCTGAACATAATAATTACAATGTATCATTATGTGCACAACGTCACACGTGAACAACGTTGTCGCTACGTTGTTAACGTCGTCGCTACGTTGTTATGCGACGTAACAGATCCGCAAAGGAGAAGGACGTTGGAAGATGTAGCCATGATGGTTGAAATGGAATCTCGACGCGGTTTGTCAACACATGATGGTCTGATTATATCAGGCTCTGTCATCAAAACTGGACTCATTGCATACGCGATCAGTAAAGACCTAGATCAGCCTGCACATCCGTGCAGTCTGATCTAGGTCTACACTGTTCGCCATTCAGTCAAGAGTCAATAACAACCGTTAACTAACACTGTTAAATAAATTTTATCTGACTGCATGTGTGTGGCAGCTGATCAGAATCTACATTTCACAAATATTCCCGTTTTCTCGGAGCATCCAACATGGCGAGGTCCACACTTTTTTTGCAAATGTCAATTGTACGCCGTCAATTGATTTTCTTGGTCCTATATGTATTTCACGTTGAATCTATTCATAGACATTCGGTGTGTTATACTTGAAATTTTTACCAGACCGGACAAACATTTACCATGTTTACATTTTTTTTAAGTATATCAGTCATATAAGTAAAGCTATCTAGCAAAGGAAGGTGATTTGATTGCTTAGAATAGAAAAGTAAAATATATATATATTGTTTTATAGTCGGACATTCGGTCCGGCGACTTTCGGTCTACCGTCAGGACCGGCGGCAATTTTAACGGACATGTCCGATGGACCGACGACTTTCGCGGAGACTGTAAACGCGGAATGAATGGCGAACAGCAGAGTAGATGTACCAGGGGCCCGTTTCACTAAACTTCGTACGACTAAAATGTTCGTAAGTGCAAAATTATGATAGTCTGTAAATTTCACATTAACACTGTTTTGTTGTAAACAATTATTGAATTTCCAGACGATCCTAAAGTTGCACTTACGAACATTTTAGTCGAACGAAGTTTAGTGAAGCGGCCCCCTGATCAGTCTGTGCGGATTTGATTTCGGGTTATGTTGGTCGCATTCGTCGTAATATTCTCTTTCTTAGCCTACGGTCCATTTTTACGGAGCCCCGCAGGGGACATGGATTTGTTTTATTAATTCGTTCCAACTATATAACAATTCGTTCCCTCAATTTAACAATTCGTATCGTATACGGCACATGTAGTGGCGAACTCGGCCATCTTTGTGTGTTCAATCCATCAGCAACTTTCAACTCTTCTAGCATTTGACACAACGCAAAATATGAAGTAGAACATATGATATAACGTTGTTAATCACATGTAGAAAAACCAGGACAACATACTCCTATCAGTTATATATTACACCAAATAGTAACATGTGTTACATGTTTGTGCCTGTGTTTTTAACAACATGAACCACCATTGTAAATAGACTCATGCACATACAATCGCACAGTTTATCACTTTTACCTGAAAAACCACACAGCACATACCATATATACCCACTACTGTACTATAGTATTAGCTATCAAATCTAGTGACATGTAAGCAGTTACATGAGTGCATTGTCCCTGGTGTCTACTCACCTACTATGAAAGTAAATAGGGCCTTCCCTATGGGTAACGTGTACACTAACATAGGCTGTGCATCAGATTGAATAGTTCACACATCAACATTTATTTTGAGATTGATTGGAGGAATGCTCAGATATCTCGTCTTTTGTATAGTTGGCTGGCATAATATTTATAGCACGCCGTTGTCATATCTGTCAATGATGTATTGCATCAAATTTTATTTTGTTTACTGTCATTATTTGTTATAGTATTTGCTCTTTGTGTCAAACACACGAAGTGGTGAAACTGTACGATGCCTTGTACATACAAAGATGGCGGAGATGGCAACTCAATGTACCATATAGTGTACAGTAACAAAACAATATTCACATATATTATATTCATATATCATATCACTCTTATGAAGCAATTAGCATTGAAGCCAATTGTCTCTATCTATGAGCTAATACTTTAACTAACAATCCGTGTATCTCAGGCTACATGTATTTAATGAATCATTCTTCACAACTGTTGTCTTTGTAAACATGGTAAAGCTGGTATTTCTATTTCTTTCTGCCCAACAACAACCGGGTCAAGACGTGTATAATCGACGAACAAACAGCAGCAATTCCAATACATTTCTTGAGTGACCTTTCAGCTCAACTTCTTCATAGTCACAGACATTTGAAAAGTATTTTTTTCTACACATTCACACTGATACAACAAACATATGTGATCAGACATTTTTATTAAACCTCCATAACACTGTCGGAACACAGTTGGCTTGTTGAAAGGGGGATTTACTCAAATGCCATATGTGGCTGGGACTGAAGAAATGGCACTTATGGGGTTTGCCATTAGTGTAGATCCAAATCAGCCTGTGCATCTGCACAGTCTGATCAGGATCTGCACTGTTGAACAGTCCATCAATGCAAAACCCGTTATGCTGCTCACAAGATAGATACATGATTATAAGGCTACATGTGTGTGTTATTTCATCAGGAGCTACACTGGTCACAAATCCAGTAAGCCCCATTTCTCCAGTAGCGGCCACATATTTCCTACTACAGATGAACTAGAGGTAGGGGAGGGCGGTTGGCGGGACCCGATCCGGTACTGGCTCCTGGACTCCGCCATCAGTGACTACACCGCCCGTTCCGGCTTCCACGTGTTCCCCAAGGTAGGTAACAATTAGTCTAGAAGCGGATGGCGAAACCCAAAATTATGTTTTTGACCCTTTATTCATGTTTACCATATTGTTATTCAGAATCCGATTGATGCCACCTTGACACCCTTTGGGATATTGAGATATCCAAGATTGCCGCCATATATGTTAAAAAACAACAACACAATAATCGCAACATATTGATATTTGCGCACCGTAGACAAATACTGTCGGTGTCAATGAACATGTCTTTCTCATTAATCATGTTAATGTATATGATCGATATAGAAAAGTCCATGCAATGGAAAATTCAAGATACCAACGAAAATGTCTGACGAAATGAATACACAACAACGGATGACATAGCCTTTGGACGATGGATGTGCAAGTAATAAGCCGACCTAAACTGCCTGCTCGCAATAGTCACGAAGTACATTTTGGCAGTGGGGGCATTGACATGACACATGGTTTGTTTAATCAACTAAACCCGATTTGGCAAAACAACGATGCTCTTCTGGAAAACATTTTTAGTCTTTAACATCATGTCCAACATTGTCTATTTATTTGAAACAGGTCAGTCGGCAAATAGATTAGAATTGGTAAAGAATTGTGTGCATTAAAGATGTGGTCCCGCACATCAGGGTGTATTGTAGGGGTTATATTGTTTTGTTTCAACCATTATATATGTAAAATATGCACACAATTAATAACAATTAATGTTTATTACCTGATACACTTATTGGCAATATTTTGCCTTATTTCAATGACGGATTTTAATAATTTAGAGGTCAGGGGAGATAACTGCCTTTACTAAAAATATTAACAAAAATCAATACTTATTCAACGAAAATCAATATTTATTCGTACAAAGCATTTTCTGATGTACAATAATTATACTTTATAAGATATCGACAGCAGTCGTAATTAAATGTATACATATTACTTAATTAATTGCCGTAAAGATGTATTTTACATACTTTGAGGGCATCCACCTTTATTGTATAATGTCCATACAGGCAACATTCATACAATACATTTAATCCTTAGTCCCAGGTCCATGTGACAATTGAATATTTATATATTTAATTATATATATAATTTTAATTATTTTTATCTGTTAAAGAACAAAATATGTGATTTAGTTATATTCGAATATTCCAAAACAATACATTATTTCCTTTAACTAGCACAAACAGATAAGCAAGGGGATATTAAAGTTACACACTTTTAGTCATGCAATGCAATATAAAAAGCATGCATGTGTAAAAACAATCACATCAAAACTTGATTTTCGAAACTGTAGAAAGCATCCTGTTGTGCACAGAATATCTATTCTTCCTTATGTTATCTTTCAATAAATTCAGACGTACATACATTTTTATTTTTTCTTGTTTGTTTGTTTGGGGTGTAACGGAATATCAACAGTTAAGGTCATTTAAGGCCGAGTCAATGGGTTTAGTACTAACTCCCATATATTACCTGTACACATGGTGTGGGGGAATCCCAAAGTGGGGGGGATCCCAAAATCAGAACTGAATATTTACAATAAAAACAACTATATATTCAGCCCTGAAATCAGAATAATCCTGATATGATGCAAGGTAACAAAAGTGCCAAATTTAAACCTGATGGCCAAACCAGACAAATCGTGATTCCTATAAGGAGGAACCCGTCCCGTTAATTTACGCCGTCGCGTTTGCCCAACCAACCACCCACCCGTACATACATGATTTATCATTTAACCTTCACTGTTGTCCGATGAAAATAGACACATCACATAAATAGGAGCACAGGCTACAGGCATGGTTTATTCAATACTCAAACAATATATCAACATGTTCAACAACACCGATATTTAATCGTCCAGCACCACCTTCGCACTGTGGCTCACAGGTTGGACACAGCACGTTGGTAAGGTACAACATCAATCATGGATCATCTTATCGTCAATTGGAATATCAGGAGATAACAACTCCACCCCTTTATTCAAGGGCCGGTTCCCACGATATAACAATTCGTTCCCTCGAATTAACAATTCGTTCCCACGAAATGACAATCCATTCCCTCAATTTAACAATTCGTTTCCTCGAATTAACAATTCGTCCCCACAATATAACAATTCATTCCCACGAATTAACAATTCGTTCCTGTGGGAACGAATTGTTAAATTGAGGGAACGAATTGTTAATTCGTGGGAACGAACTGTTAATTCATGGGAACGAATTGTTAAATTGAGGAAACGAATTGTTATTTCGTGGGAAACAATTGCTAATTCGAGGGAACGAATTGTTAAATTGAGGGAACGAATTGTCATTTCGTGGGAACGAATTGCTAATTCGAGTGAACGAATTGTTATATCGTGGGAACGAATTAATAACAATAAATCCATGTCCCCTGTGGGGCTCCGTACTTTACAGCCCCAGTTTGGTGTATTAATACAATTCACTTTTTAATAATGTGTGCGAGTTCGATGTTGATGCGTTGTTTGTATGGTTTCAGAAGAAAAAGCAACGCCTATCGGACCTTGCATTTTCCAATCCGGGCCTCACGGAACTAGAAATGGTGACGTTTTTATTGGAACGTGGAGCCTCACAGAAATGTATCAAATATGCGAAGGAAAAGTTCACAGAAGCTCATTTAGCAGGTTGGTTGCAGAAGAGTGTTAAACGTATCATGGTATACTGACCTTCGCCGTATCAATCCACAGTAATAAATGAGGATGTTACATGAAATGTTACTCGACTACATGAATCTTAGTGGGAGCTAGATTGGCCTTAGTTGCGAAGGTAACTTGTATTCTACTCCCGTACCGTCCGTGCAAGAGTTACCATTCGCAACTAGATTGGCATTAGAAATAATTCCGTCATTTGTTTGTTAAAAAGAAGCACTCTCTTGATGTTTTATGTTGAACCAAAAAATAGGGTGGACATTTTTTGAAGCACGATATGGCCGCCAAATTCAAAATGGCCGCCATAATAACAGTAATAAGAGTAAAATGTAAACATATCCACATATCCAGAAATAGTATTCATACTATAATTCGCTCCCTAATAACCATACTTTATGGGAACATTAACATTTTTCACTATTTGAAGGAAATCGCATTTTACGGTTTTCAGTGTACATCATAAACCATGTCTGTTGCCGATTTCACCAACATTGCAAAGTATACTTTGAGGGAGTAATCATTTATTTTTCACGAATTGCATTATGTCATATAGAAATAGCGACTGCATATATTTGATGATTAAAAGTATGCAGAATTATTATACGTTAATTTGTGGGAACGAATTGTTAATTCGTGGGAACGAATTGTTAATTCGTGGGAACGAATTGTTAAATTGATGGAACGAATTGTTATTTGGTGGGAACGAATTAATAAAAAAAGGAATTCTACGTCCCCTGCGGGGCTCCGTACTTTTTAGCCACATATACTTAGCAGGCACGGATCCAGGATTTCTGGTAAGGGGGGTGGGGGGTGTAACTATTTTGCAATACTTGACTATATTATCGAACGAGCGTAATTTATCCTTAAATTGAAACGTTAATTTGTGGGAACGAATTGTTAATTCGTGGGAACGAATTGTTAATTCACGAATTGTTAAATTGATGGAACGAATTGTTATTTGGTGAGAACGAATTAATGAAAAAAGGAATTCTACGTCCCCTGCGGAGCTCCGTACTTTTTAGCCACATATACTTAGCAGGCGCAGATCCAGGATTTCGGGTAAGGGGGGGGGGGCGTAACTATTTTGCAATACTTGACTATATTATCGAACGAGCGTAGTTCGTTCGTTGACCGAGCGGAGCTCGGGATAGCGCTAGTGGGGTCCGGGGGCATTCCACCCGGAATTTTGTTGAAATCTACATCGCATTTCCTGCGTTCTGGCGCATTTTGGAGCAAAAATATTGTTTATACATGATTTTTGATTGAAAACGTTTACATATTGAAACAATAAGACAAGGACCGAAAATTCACAACGAAACGTAGAAACGTGCCTTGTAACGTGTAACAATCGTTACTCGGTGAATTTCAGGGGGGCGCGTGCCGGGTCCCCCCCCCCCCTGAATCCGCCCATGCGTAGGCAGCAAAACGTGGAACATGTCAAAATGGTGAGAACTGCCAGTAACCAAAAACCAAATGAGACGCCATGCGATTTTGTACATAAACAGCAATTTTTCATGAAATGTATTTACAGAAACTGAGAGATATTCTGTAAATGAAGTTATAAAGTTATCATAACAAATGCAGAATCAAATTACGCATTTGCAATGCTGCTTTCGCCAACTTTCGACGTCATTTACGGGACATATCGTAAATTTTGTACATAATTTTCCCGAGATATCGCACATGCACAAAGTCACATGGCGTGTATCAAATGTGTGTTATACAGCAGGTGTGTGTAGCATGCCGGCCTACAGCGCCCCCTGCACGGTCAGAACCGGCTCGAGGAGCGTGATGACGTCGTCCTACTGCAGCGACGGCGCTGATATCCACCACTCCGTCTGGCACGTTATAACCAAACCATGGAGGGGGATCAAGAAACGGATTAGAAAACAACCACATTTGGAAATATAACAACAGCAATTTGGAAATTTAACAACACCTACAATTATTTTTTAATAAATATGCATGTTGCATATTCTTATAGCAACATGTCTTTCTGTTATATATAATAAACGATGTATTTTATTCGAAAATCGAAACGACGACGGACCATATTGTAGTTGCGAACCATAGTTGCCAACGGTAACTCTTGCAATAGATTGCAAGAATTACCGTTGGCAACTAGTATCACCATATATGCACTAGTCGCCATGCAATCAGTGAAATGCACAGCAAACACATAGAGTTCATGATACATGGGGATTTTGACATTTGCGAACAGCTGCATAGATCCATTTTGACCAGCCTTACGAGTATGCATTTTGGGTCATCTGATCAAGGTCTGCGAAGTTCATGGTAAACGGCACATACATACAACTATGTATCTACTGTCTGTTTCACGAAACCTGCCCAAATGTTACGGCCATATACACCATGCAAAAAACATATTTGTTTTCGATAATATAATATTATAGCAAAATTTAAGAAGGGGCCATCTTTTTATTTCGTGAAATTTGGTCGAATATTGATTTTATTACGAAAAATTGATTTGTCTAAGAGGTAAGCAAACCGGAAATAAACGCGGCCGCATTGACAACCCAAATCAAAAACGTAGTAATAGACATATATTAAAACGTAGTAAAACGTATTTGATACGGCTCTATATGTAATGATGATTGCTCCCGCCACGTTTTGGAAATGTTTGGACATTTTCAAAATTAAATTGACAAGCCAAATAAAAAACGCAATACTTTACGTATTAAAACGTAGTAAAACGTATTAGATACGGCTGTATACGCATATACCTACGGCAATTTAGTAACGTATTATTACAACGTATTATTACAACGTAGTTAAAACGTGTTAAAACGTATTAAAACGTATCAAAACGCGTTAGCTACGTAATAAACGTACTTAGCCATGCCTACGGAAACATAATAAAACGTAGAAATAAAACGTAGCAATATGTAGTAAAAAAAGTAGTAAAACGTAGAAAATATGTAGTATTACGTAGTGGGCCTTCAGGTATGGCTAAGTACGTTTTTGTACGTATCTAATATTTTTTTTTAGTACGCTTTGACTACGTTTTATAAGCTACGTATATCGAAACCCCCTGTTAATTATGAATAATATCCAAAACAAACGTGGCGGGAGCAATCATCATTACGTACAAATGTATATATATAGACATATCAAATACGTTTTAATACGTATATTGCCGTTTTACTACGTATTAAAAGCGTAGTAATACCCAACCCTCAATACGTGACAGTGTGACTAGAGCTTGATCTGGATCTACATTAGTCGTAAAATTGGTCCCAGTCACAACTGACTAAATTTACCGCAAATGTCTTACGCTCAATTTCTCGAGTCACACGCCGTCACACGCCGTCAGGTTTATTTGAATAAAACAAATTTCTTTTGGCGTCACATGGACAAGTGGCATTGTGACGTCATAGCATCATGATATCGTCATCCCCACAAGTAGAATAGCAGTCCTGCGGCACACAGCAACCAGAATACTACAAAGGAAGCCGGGGTTGGAGATGTTTTAAACACTTTAAGTGATTAAGGTGCATGACCACGTGGTTACAACAACAACAGCACTGGCTGAGAGTGTTGAAATCGTGCCCACTCCAAAGTAAGTATTATTTGATATTCAATATGCAACGGATTGTGATGAAATATGGCGCAGCAAACGCGTCTTCATGCGCCGCATTTTGGTCGTCCCGGGACTTCGGCACATACTTATGTCGTTTTCGGTAGACACGGAACTCGATTCTTCGTAAACACGACAGAAGTTTGGGCCAACGTACACAGACCACCAAAATGCAGCTTAACAAGACGCGTTTGATGCGCCATATTTCATCAAAATCCGTTACATAATAAGGACAAAATAAAAGAATATGTTCTTTGAATCGGAGGGCTTCTGGAAGTTTCAGTACTTCTTGTTGTTGTTGTTGTTGTAACCACGTGATCATATACCTTGGTGATATAACACGAAAATAAATATGTTTTATCAGTTGAAATAAAACACTTTGATCGATTGGTTGTGCATACTATTCAAATTATTTGATTTCTTGTTCAGATCGAATAGTAATATAGTAGGTTCCCTAGGTGTCCTAAATTGGACATCGGCATAACACTAGTACAGTTGTTGTGTGTTGCTATAAATCGCCGACGATACTGCATGTAGATGATAGTTCATGGGTCAGGACTGAATATATATTTCTTTCGATGTAAATATTCCGTTCAGATTGGGGATCCCAGCCCATGTAGCAGGTTGAATACGGGATGGAACCCGTTGGACCGGCCTTAAATGACTTTAGATGTTGAGTTATGTGTGCAAGTACCTTTATGTATGGGCGTCGCGCTGTTGGCGTCTTTATATTCCCGCCTTTTGGACACTGCCCGCAGTGTCGTCGACGTTTGCCCGTATATCACGCCCTCCTCGAGTTCTTTCCTCACCCTTTCCTCACTGTGATGCCCGCACGTCTGAAGAGGAATATATAATATATAATGCAACCTTCCTACACCAGCCACTCATGGGAAGAAACACAAGTGGCTGTTGTAGAGAGGCGGCTGTTGTGGAGAGGTTAAATATAGAGGCAATCGTTCATTTGGGATATACAATATTGGCTTGAATAGAGGTTTGCAGAATAGGGGCTAAGGGATACTTGGTTGTACTATCATATACTAATATATTGCTGTAGCTGGTGAAATGGGGCTTATGGGGCTTATGGACTGTGTGACCAGTGTAGCTCCTAATCAAATATCACACTCCTGCAGCCTGATAACAATATATACTGCTTGTTCCATTTAGAAGCATGATGAACGTTTTATTAAAGTAATGGCGAACAGTGCCGAGCCTGATCAGACTGTGTGGATACTGGGGTCTAAAACTGTGTTGTTGTTTTTTTTAAATTATTTTGAAATTTCATAAATCTAACTTTTGTTTTCAAGCTACCTAGTCAGGCATCGGAGTTAATTTCCAAAAGTTTTCTTTTTCTGAATCTCCTCGTCACTCTTCAGTTCAGTTTTATCCCATGTTATAATTGTGTTTTGTTTCGCAATACAATCAATATTTGATGGAACTTCATCAAATAAGGAAAATTGGAGATTGTTATTGATGAAAAAGTACATAAATTTACATATTTTAGATTTAATGTGTTTAATAGCCAAAGTTCATCGGCAGCAAAACGTGTAACAGACAGGAGTAACCGGCGCAAATGTCTTGTGCCCGTATGTACTAGACGAAAATGTGTTTATGCAGTATCTTCTGCATGAATCTGAATGGGCATTCGACTAAAATGTTCGTAAGTGCAAATTTAGGATCGTCTGGAAATTTCAATTGGTGGATTTACATTTATTGAGCATAGGCTGCATATGCCTAGTTAGATGATTGATAGGCTTACAAATGTAAATCCAATAATTGTTTGCAAGAATACCTTATTAGTGTAATATTTACAGACTATCATAATTTTGCACTTACGAACAGTTTAGTCGTACGAAGTTTAGTGAAACGGGCCCCGGTGCCTATTTCGCCGTGAAACAGTTTACGCAGGCGGATTGTGCATCAGTGAGTCTTGGCGAGGCGAGAACTTACAAAATCACAGGCCCTAGAGCCGACTAAGCAGAGCTTGATGCGACAGGAGATGAGAACGTGATCAGTGGTGAAAAAACGGAATGCCCAGAACGTCGTCCAGTAGCGTCTGACGCCAGGGGACGCCGGGTCCGACACCGTCTGATCTGGCGCGAAACTCAGCACGATGTGGGCGTCCTGGCTACATCTGTGCAGTTAAAGTTCATGAAAATAACCAAATACAGCGTTAACATTAAGAATTATTTAGCTTTACGTCATTTGTTCGCAATTCACGGAACAGCGACGTTGCCGATCAATCGCGTACCGTTATTGACAACGACGTCAAATACATTTTATAGGTACATGCCCAATTAGTAGGCACAACATGTTCTTTACAGGAATTAAATAGGTGTATAATAATTGTTTCACCAACAGTCCTAAAAATATGAGAGCCCGCTATACAGATATAGTCATTTATTAATATTTATTTTACTGATAGTGACGCGCGCTGGTATCAGGTTATTTCCATATGCAAATGAGGCATGATCTTTTTAAATTATTTATACTAATTAAATGAGTCACCAGGGGCCCGTTTCACTAAACTTCGTACGACTAAAATGTTCGTAAGTGCAAAATTATGCTAGTTTGTAAAGTTCACAGTAACAATATTTTCTTGTAAACAATTATTGGATTTACATTTATTGAGCATAGGCTGCATATGCAGCCTATGCTCAATAAATGTAAATCCATCAATTGATATTTCCAGGCGATCCTAATTTTGCACTTACGTACATTTTAGTCGTAAGAAGTTTAGTGAAACGGCCCCCTGAACCTGAAGTATGATCATTGTACATACAAACAAAATACAGAGAATAAATAGTAATGTCCGTTAACATTTTAAGGAAGCACGGTTATCGTCCCTGATATCAGTGTGAAAATATACGTAATGGTGAATGGATTTTTATTTTGCCAGAAAATGTCTCATATGATGTCTCTGATATAAAGAACAGTTTGTGCCTACTCAATGGGCATGCACCTTTAACCGATAAACAACGACGCCCGACGTCACGTGGGACTAATGTAATGTACTGCGATATAAACGCAATACGTTGAATGGGCATATTGCAATATGTGACTGTGACTGGAGAACTGGATAGTATTGGTTTTGCGACCAGTGTAGCTCGTGATCAAATACATGTTACAACACTCCTGCTGGGGGCCGTTTCACTAAACATGGCACGACTAAAATGTTCGTAAGTGCAAAATTATGATAGTCTGTTAATTTCACATTAACAATGTGTTCTTGTAAACAATTATTGCATTTACATTCATGCTCAATCAATGTAAATCCATCAATAGAAATTTCCAGACGATCCTAAAGTTGCACTTACGAACATTTTAGTCGTACGAAGTTTAGTGAAAAGGCCTCCTGGAGGATAATGATCTCTATTGCTTGTTATTGCATGACGGGCGTTTCATTGATGGAATGGTGAACAGTGCAGGTCAGATGCACAGGATAATATGGATCTACACTGATTACACAGCACATAAGCCCCCCATTTCTCCAGTTACAGGCAAAATATATAGTAACTTTAATGCAGTAATATTAATTAATGACCAACATTAATGGTATAATGTTCAGGACAGATACATCCCTAACCCTGGTTACATGATCCCTAACCCTAACCCTGGTTACATGATCACGTGGTTACAACAACACCAACAATGGCTGAAAGTGTTGAAAGTGCACCATTCCAAAGTAAGTATTATTTGATATTTTCCTTAATAGGCAACGGATTTTGATGGAATATGGCGCAGCAAACGCGTCTTCATGAGCTGTATTTGTTGGTCCCTTGAGTTCGGCATATACGTATGTCGTTTTTTTGAAGAATCGATTTCCGTGTCAGTAGAAACGGAAATAAATTCTTCGCAAATACGACAGCAGTTTGGCCCAGCATACAGCTTAACAAGACGTGTTTGATGCGCCATATTTCATCAAAATCAGTTAAAACAAAATAATACGTACTTTGAATCGGAGGGCTTCTGGAAGTTCCAGTACTTGTTGTTGTTGTTGTAACCACATGATCATACATATTGTACATTATATAGGGAAATTCATGTTAGCAAGTTGGTGGCTGTTTTAGAGATGTTTTAGAGATAGTGTTTTAGAGATGGTGTTTTAGAGATGGTGTTTTAGAGATGGTGGCCGTAAATGCAGCCTATACTGTTTCAGTTGTCAGCGGATAAAAGGTGCCTGTTGTTTCTGCCGATATTTATTTCGAAAAAATACAACAACAATAACAACACGCGAAACGTGTAACCTTTGCTGGAACGGTTCCGTCCTTTTTTATTTACAAGCATAAAACCCAGCTTATATTCCTCGAAAATCAATTTCGGAAAAATGCAATATGCAATACAGCAAACAATCCCATAATACTTAGCTCAGTCGCTTAAAGGTACATGCCCACGCAGTAGGCACAAAATGTTCTTTATAGGAATTAAATAAGTGTATAATTATGTCACTATTCCACCAGTTCTAAAAATTACGAGTGCCCGCTATACAAATATAATCATTTATTAATTATCAATTTACTGTTAGCGACGTGCGGCGGTAACAGTCTATTTTTATAATGTGCGGGGACGACGACTTTCACATCACGGCTTGCGGTGCGCATGCGCAGTATACTACGCGCGCCAGTAGGCTTCCCAACATGTAAACAAGAATATCAACATGTCGAAACGTCCAGGACGGAAATTGTATGAAACAGCGTCGGCCAAAAGAAAGGCGAAATGTCTGAGGAACAGGCAGTACAGAGAGAGAGAGAGAGTGGTTAATATTGGCGACCAGATCACCAAATGGAAAGAGTTAAGTGGAGATTTAGATTTGGACTCGAATAGAGATTTTTCTTCTCAACTTCCGATACTTCACTGCGCATGTCAAAGATGTGATATGATTGACCGTGTCACGTGACGCGTATTGGTAAAAATAGCACGAGGTCGGAAAATACTCTTTCTAGTCGCGGCATATAAAATGCGATTTAACACCAATTAACACGCGCCATAATTAAAAATAACTCGTTAGTGGGTAGACATTTGGCTCATATAAGGCATGACAGAAAATGAAAAGTTGTAGTAAAGTGTAACCTGCTGCGTGGGCATGTACCTTTAATGAAAAACATCGTGAACTGTTGGATTAAAGCACCAAACTTTGCACACGTGTTCTTTGGGTCGCACAAAATAAATCCAAAATAAGGTGACAATTGTTCTGTATCTATGTGAGGAAACTGAGGCCCGTGTCACTAAACTGCGTACGACTAAAATGTTCGTAAGTGTAAAGTTATGATACTCTGTAAATTTCACATTAACGATGTTTTCTTGTAAACAAGTATTGTATTTACATTTATTAAGTGTAGGCTGCATATGCAGCCTAATAAATGCAAATCCATCAATTAAAATTTCTAGACGATCCTAAATTTGCACTTACAAACATTTTAGTGAAACATGTCCCTGACGATCGTCAATCTGGAAATTTCAATTGATGGATTTACATTTATTGAGCATAGGCTGCATATGCAGCCTATGTTCAATAAATGTAAATCCAATAATTGTTTTCAAGAAAACATTGCTAATGTGAAATTTACAGACTATCATAAGTTTACACTTACGAACATTTTAGTCGTACGAAGTTTAGTGAAACGGCTCCCTGGTCTGCACAAGCTATCGGCATATATCCAGTGTATGGGTGCATGATACATGTGACATATTGCATGGGAGTGTGGTCGGTATGTGAAGTTATGGACAACATACCCGTCGGTAACAATAACTTTGTTGGTAGAGCTGGTTTTATCAAAGCCTGCGTATAGCGTACACGTCGTCGGTATTGCCGTGTATTCGCCTGGAAATGCATAAAACTACCAGTTATTTTTTATATCATATTTATTATCTTCTGTAGTTAGTCCGAACATTATATAAAGACAGTTACAGGCTTCCAATGACAAACTAACGTTTAACTAAAGTTTATCTCTACAGAATATTCAGACTAATTAGAAGAAATGCTGCCAATTTTGGTATTGTCGGTCTCGTGGTGTTAACGGTCTGAACATGTTCATCATTAAAAGACAGACACCGCAGTTGTATTGATACAAAATAATATTAAACCTAACAATCCATAGGTGCCGTCATTACTCAAAATCAAAACAGTATACCACGTGATCACACACCGTGACATGTGGTGTCATTTCTTTGCTTATTGAACACATACATATGATGTATTGGTGCACAACGCTATCGTTTTATAAGTACGGTTGTGTTTATTAGATTTGCATAGACTTTACATAGGCAACACTAAGGGTACAATAATACGGAGCCCCGCAGGGGACATGGATTTTTTTATTAATTAGTTCCCACAAAATAACAATTCGTTCCCTCAATTTAACAATTCGTTCCCACGACATAACAATTCGTTCCCTCGAATTAACAATTCCTTCCCTCAATTTAACAACTCGTTCCCTCGAATTAACAATTCGTGTCCACGATAAAACAATTCGTTCCTACGAATTAACAATTCGTTCCCGTGGGAACGACTTGTTAATTCGTGGGAACGAATTGTTACATTGTAGAAACGAATTATTAATTCGTGGGACGAATTGTTAATTCGTGGAAACGAATTGTTATTTCGCTAGAACGAATTAATAAGAAAAAGAATTCTACGTCCCCAGCAGGGCTCCGTACAATAACCTTAAATCAATGATGTCGAAAGTTTTGCATTACTGAATACACGTTTAAACTGTATCAGGATGCTTGATTGTAAAACTATTCGGAGCAAATTCGCAACTCAAATAAAGCAGAGCGCAGCCTTGACCAATACAACGTTCGTGAATTCGAGCATGCGTATTGACTATATGCTCATGGATTTATTATGAGAATGCCGGAACTTACTTGGGACATCAATTGTCCAGTACAGTTCGTCTCCCACCGTGGCGCTGACGGCCCGAGGCGAGGTGTGGTTGTCTTGTCTCAGGGAAGATATCAGCGTGACCGTGTTGGTGCTGGTCGACTCTGTCTCGGTCCATGCACTGCAACACAGTGCTGGTGATCTGTAGCTCATATGTGGTTGTGTCTGGAAATACAGGCCACCGCCCCCCTCGCCCCGGCCCCCCGCAATCATTCTAACAGTAATGAAGGTATAGTAATGGGGGAATGGAAAAAAGCGCAAGCATCTACTGGACGGAAATTTCAAACTTAATTGACCTTGACCATAGGCATGGGGAGAGCATGGATGAAGTATGGAATGAAATTATGAATGATAATAACCTTGCACGTGAACTTACAGGCCAATCGGTCATACGGAAAATAGGTTACAGAAGAACGGAGAAATGCGCAAATATTCTAACCACAGCTCGAAATGCAAACAGACGTCTTTAATTTGTTTGAATATCGATCTCAGAGATCGATATCCCAGTACCGAGCTCGAAATTCAAATGCATTTGCAATTTTGTAGTCGAATATCGATATCATAGCTGGCAAAATATTCAAAACAATCGATTCGATATGCAAATACACACCTCCAATCTGCGCGAATATCGATCTCAGAGCTGGCCGGATATTAAATCTCCCTAGTTCGAAATTCAAAAACATATCTACCATCTCAGCGCTGGCTCGATATTCAAAACAATCCAGCTCGAAATTCAAATAAACATCTACAATTTCTCCAATATCGATCTCAAGGGCTGGTTCGATATTTACATATCCCTAGTTCGAAATCGAAACGCATAATCTAAAAGTTCGATCTCGAGCTGGCCCGATATTCAAAACACAGCTCGAAATGTACACGTCTCCAATCAGATCGAGTTTCGATCTCAGAGCCGATTCGATATTCAAAACAACCCAGCTCGGAACTAAAATACACATCACCAATCTGCTCGAATACACATCACCAATCTGCTCGAATATCGATATTGGAGCTGGCTCGATATTCAAAACACTCCAGGTAGAAATTCACATTGAATTTGCAATTTTGTAGCCGAATATCGATCTCAGAGCTGGCTCGATATTCAAAACAATCCAGCTCTAAATTCAAACACACATCTCCAATATGTTCGGATATCGATCTTAGAGCTGGTTTGATATTGAAAACACCCCAGCTCAAAATTCACATTGCATTTGCAATTTTGTAGTCGAATATCGATCTCATAGCTGACTCGGTATTCAAAACTGTACAGCTCGAAATACAAATAGACGTATGCAATCTGTTCAACTATCGATCTCAGAGCTAGCTCGATATTCAAAACAACTTGACTGTACAGCTCGAAATGCAAATAGCACGTCCTCAATTTGCTCGAACATCCATCTCTGCGCTGTAGCTCGAATATAAGTCCCAGAGCTGGCTCTATATTCAAACATCCCAGCTCGAAATTCACATTGCATTTGCAGTTTTGCAGTCGAATAGCCAGCTCGATATTCAAATCACGATACCTCGAAATACAAATACATGTATCCAATCTGCTCAAAAATCGATCTCAGAGCTGGCTCGATCTGTCTCCAATCTGCTCGAATATTGATGTTAGAGTTGGCTCGATATTCATATATCCCTACCTCGACATTCAAATACACATCTACACTTTCGATATCATAGCTGGCTCTGTATTTAAAACACCAGCTCGAAATTAGCGTTACATTTGCCATCTTCCAATTGTAGTCGAATATCGATCTCAGAGCTGGCTCAATATTCAAACACCCAAGATCGAAATTAGTCCTGGTGAACATCGATCTCCCAGCTTTGGATTCGACTCCAAATTCAACTCAAAATTCATCTGCGTGTGTTCCAAATGCTCACATGTATCAAGTGCCAGTCAAGTGTAGTAATCCATCAAGTAATAGTAAAGGTATACGATGGTGAAAAACTTGTACAAATTGTTTGACGTGTTTTCACAACCATTTGAAGGTTAACAATATCACGGTCATGTTTTGGGAGCATTTGTGTGTTCCGAATGCTCACATGTAGATTGTGTCCTAATATTGAAGCAATCCATCAAGTAATATTAAAGTTATATCATGAAGAAGAAACATGTACACACTTTTTTGACATTTGTTGACACGGACGACGACGACGACGACGGAAAAAGCGGCGAATATAGTCGCGCCTTTTGCTAAATCAGGCGCGACCAAACGTGCATACATATAGTTTCAGGAATCCCCTTTTTCCAATTTTGTTTCAATGCGCATGCGTATGTTTTTCATTAGAGGAAACGGAACGTGATGAAAACACTTCATTTCCATGGGATAAGAAAACCAGTAAACGGAAAACGGTTTGAATGTTTGCAAATGGGAATACTGATATTTGACAGGCAAACTGGAATAAGGAAAACGCGCGTATGAAACACGTTTGTATCACGTTTGTATCACGTTTGAACCCCGTTCACATCTGGGGGCCGTTTCACTAAACTTCGTACGACTAATATGTTCGTAAGTGCAATGCAGAATAATTATGATAAATACATGTAAAGACAAGAAAACATTGTTAATATGACATTTACACACTATCATAATTTTGGACTTACGAACATTTTAGTCGTACGAAGTTTAGTGAAACGGTCCCCTGGGTTCCAATGGCAACACAAACGCAAAGACTACTGTACCAGATTTACAACGGTACCCAAATTAAAGAGAGTTCACTGGGTCAGTTAGTGGGTTGGCACAATACCTTACGGCAGCCGTGGAATCTACGCAGGTCTTACTGCAGGTGACGTCGACATTGTCACAAGCCAGCGATACGTCACTTGGCTGACCCGGGTCGATGGCGACCGTCGTCGTATTGGGGTAACACTCTGCAACGAGGTTAGCGTGGACAATGGCACAGTTGTATCCCTTCGACTTCTATTGATTACAAATCCGGCTATGAGAGAAGCCATGCGAATTTTTAAAGATATTTATTGCGGTATTTTCTGTAAATTGTGTCGAATCTTGACGATTTTTTCCTGGCAGATGCGGATATTTCGTCAACATTAGACGTCATTTACAGAAAGTGCCGTAAATTTAGCAAATATATTTCATGAAATATCACACATCTACTTAGGTACAAAATAACACGACTTGTCTCATATAGTGTACTTTATTACCTCCCACATTTCACCGCCGTTTTCCGTCGATAAATATTTCGAAAACAAGCACTACTGACTGTTGCACGTTTTTCTGCCGACGAACTTTGGCTATTAAACACATTAAATGTAAAAAAATATTTAAATATAAGTACTTTTTCATCAATAACAAAAAAGGCACCCTCCCCCAAAAACATTATTTGACGAAATTCCATAAAATATTGATTTTATTGCGAAAAAAACGATCGGGAATTTAACGTGGGGGCTAAACATATATTTTTTTAATTACATTTTTATTTGTGGAAAGATTTTCCAATTCTTTTGTTTTCTTTTTAGTTCGGAGTCAATTTTTCGTTTTTCGACCCCATGGTCAGCCTCCTCCTCCTTTTCGCCCCATGTTAAATGACGTCGTTTTAATTTTGATGAAGTAACTAGTATGGCAAACGTATCCATCATGGGACAAGCATACTCCACCCTGAGGTTCTTGATCAGAATATGTCGTCAGAAACTCGGCAAAGCCACGTTTCTGGCATCATATTCTGACACTCGGGTGGAATATCCTTTTCTCCCGTCAACACAGTGCGTATGTGCCGTGAAACACGGTGCCGTGAAACATTTTTTATATCCTGTAAATACGACATAATCACTGCGTATGAATATGTGCGGTGGCTGGGGTTATTTGTTTGCATTTTAAAGCCATTTGTAGGTGTTGACGGGATAAATAGAATAGTAGGTTAGTGCCGTGAATAGGAAAAATATCTGACGCGGCACGGAAGCGGGATGTGCTCGGCAGAGCCTCCTTTCGCCGTCATGGGTCACTTATGTTCGCCTTACTGTCACCGGCATTCGGCGTGCTTCGGCTTTCATCCATATAGCTATATATATATGAACAAGGCTTCTTCTAACTTTGGTCGGACACGACCTCGTATCATAACAAAAAATTTAATTGTAATTTTCTATGCATTCTATGTATTTCTGCAGGATATAGATAATTTTTAAATGATCATATGAACTTGCCACTACAATATTGACATTAGAGCCGTAAGCACATTATTTAATTTCTTATGATATGAGGTTGTGTCCGACCTACGAAAAAGAGCTGTAATTCGATATTATTTGCATAAATATGTTCTATGTTATTTTATCAAGAGAACAATAATGCTCAAAGAAACCTGTGCACTTTCCGCCAAAATATTCACATTAGCATTAATAAAATCGCGGAATGTGTTATAATACGAGGTCGTGTCCGACCAAAGTTAGAAGCCTTGTTCATATATATAGAATTATACCGATGAAAGCCGAAACACGCCAAATGCCTGTGCTTACTATAGTCCCTCGCCCGAACTGTCCCCCAAACCGGGACAAGCAGAAGTAGCGTCCAAACACCAACGGCTGTAACATCAAAGGAACAATACTAAACGCACATACATGTGGCTGCTACTGCAGAAATGGGACTTACGGGTTTTGCGACCAGTGGAGATCCAGATCAGCCTGTGCATCCGCAGAAGTGTGCTACTTGATCAGGAGCTACACTTGTCACACATGTCATAAGCCTCAGTTCTCCAGTCACAGCCACAAATAAGGATCAGTACAGCCCGAGATTTGGGACTAATGTATTTACCATGATGAACCATACTTGTGTGATCTATGATTCTTATGTAGATGTTTACGCTGAATTCGAAAATCTACGGAGATTTTCTTTTTTTATTAATTTGTTCCAACGAAATAACAATTCGTTCACTCGAATTAACAATTCGTTCCCACAATATAACAATTCGTTCCCTCGAATTAACAATTCGTTCCCACGAAATGACAATTCGTTCCCTCAATTTAACAATTCGTTCCCTCGAATTAACAATTGTGGGAACTAATTGTTATTTTGTAGGAACGAATTGTTAAATTGTGGGAACGAATTGTTAATTCGTGGGAACGAATTGTTATTTCGTGGGAACAAATTAATAAAAAAAAAGGTTTCTACGTCCCCTGCGGGGCTCCGTAAAAATCCATTTCAAATACATAAATACTGGGAACATTCCCACAAATTCAAGATGTCTGCCCAAATAACAACACATCGAAGACGGCATTATATTTAAGCATGATTTCTACTCTCAAAATATACCCAGCATTATCATGATTATACAAATGAGACTGGATTGACACCAATCTTTTTAAATCATCTCCCCAATCATGTAACTAAATATCGCAGGCTGCCGAAACCAGGACATACCACAATTACATAGTACTGATATAATAAACTGGAAATCTGGCCTGTCGAAACACGAATGCCTGCACTGGCAGCTAAAAGAAAGCTAGATGGTCGGTAAATCCGACAGATGCTCCCCGATGACGCCTGGATTGAAATTCATAGTCTTTGAAATTCAAAGTATTGGTGTAGTATGCTTATTAATCACAATCCATGGTGATAAATGTGTATATGACGTTTCACATCATAATCTCACTTGGTAACAGAGATACATTCTAGAAAGGTTTAACGCAATGGTGTGTTTATTAGTCACAATACATCTTTGGATGCTAATTATGGTTGACATCTATGTTTCAGGCTAATAGATATACACCAATTTTAACCGAGAAGACGTTTGAAATATGAAATAACAGAATGACCTTTTGACCTATCCGTGGTCATCTTGGATGATGTAATCATCGGACTTTGACAGAAAATGATTCAGAGTGATCATCACAATCAGAGTGATCACATCAGCCCCTTCAATTTACATATGACATCACTATCTTTGATGAAATGTGAAATTGGACCCTACTTGACCCCTACTTGACCCTACTTGACCCCGCGGGCCCGCCCATATTTGAATTCAGTGTAGGCAAATTCTCATATGTGAAAGACCCTTAGTTGTACATGAATCCTACCAATGCTACTCAGTTTTATAAAATCCGAAAATAAATCACCATTTAACCTTGACCTTGGGTTCCTGGGCAGCATGGGTAGGGTATACAATGAAAATATGGATGATGATCAATGTGTGTATATGAAGTTTCAAGTTAATATCCCCAGCGGTCACAGAGATATAGCAATTTAAAACTTTAACAGAAAGTTCTATGTCATTTGACCATGACATTAGACTCTTGGGCTAAGTCTAAGTCATTTAACATTGGGGTCCTGGGCAGCATGGGTAGGGTATACAATGAAAATATGGATGGTGATCAATGTGTATATGAAGTTTCAAGTTGATATCCCAAGTAGTCACAGAGATATAGCAATTTGAAAAACTTTAACGTAAAACTTTAACAAAACGTTTAAAGTTATTTGACCTTGACCTTGGGCTCCTGGGCAGCATGGGTAGGGTATGCAATGCAAATATGGATGGTGATCAATGTGTTTCAAGTTGATACCCCAAGCAGTCACAGAGATATAGCAAATTGAAAAACATTGACGTAACGTATTTTGTGAGGACGGCACTAATGTAAGTTGTTGTATATCCGATTAGCATATCAGAAGATGTGCAACTGATGGACGCAATCGTACGGAGCCACGCAGGGGACGTTTAATTCTTTTTTATTATTAATTCGTTCCCACGAAATAACAATTCGTTCGCTCAATTTAACAATTAGTTCCCACGAAATAACAATTCGTTCCCACGTGAACGAATTGTTAATTCGTGGGAGCGAATTGTTATATCGTGGGAACGAATTGTTAATTCGAGGGAACGAATTGTTACATTGAGGGAACGAATTGCCATTTCGTGGGAACGAATTGTTATTTCGTGGGAACGAATTGTTATTTCGTGAGAACGAATTAATAAAAAAATCCATGCCCACTGTGGGGCTCCGTGTAATCGCACGATTATCTCGACAATAATTCGGTCAAAGTGACCCGCATGTCACAGACTGGTTAACCATCTACGAGAGCAAGCTACATATCCAAAGATTATGCACAAGCATGCAAGTTGTATTGGATATGACCTACATTGTATAATTGGAGAAAAGTAGGTCACGGCCTCCTAAATGATACATGGCGGTTAGCAATCGACGAACAATGAAACATTCCATGCATGGTAAACTATTATACATTAGACTAAGTATAATTACACTAAGAAATATACCAACGGAAACCGAAAATGCTACATATACATGTATTTAACTCCCCCATCATTGGCTAGCGAGCACGGGTACAGACCTGGGGGCCGTTTCACTAAACTTCGTACGACTAAAATGTTCGTAAGTGCAAACTTATGATAGTCTGTAAATTTTAAGTGAACAATCTTTTCTTGTAAACAATTGATTTAAATTTATTGAGCATAGGCTGCCTATGCACAATAGATGTAAATCCATGAATTCAAATTTCCAGACGATCCTAAATTTGCACTTACGAACATTTTAGTCGTACGAAGTTTAGTGAAACGGCCCCCAAATGCGATAGAATTATCGTGCGTCATTGACTGACCTACTATAGCTGTTATGGAATAAGCAAAGCAAATTGCGTAGAATAACATACTAATATGCTATTAGAGAATATTGTTCTGTTTATTCCGCGTAGGTCCGTCAACTGCACGCATCACCTATACTATTTCACTGAAATACAATAATCCTACCAGGCATGGTTCACTGTGTCTACAAGGTCCGTTGCGATTATTAAATATCCCGCATTTGTTGAGCAAATGAAATATGTCACACCTATCACGAGTAAGGTCAAGATCGTAGTGCTTGTTTCGCGCGCTCAGAGAATTACGTCACTGCATGCTGATCTGTGTCTCACTGCGATCATTGTTTCATTATATACGGCTGTGACTGGAGAAATGGGACGTATGGGTTTTGAAACATGTGTTGCATCCGCACAGTCTGTTCAGGATATGCCCTGGTCGCAATTCCATCAATAAAACACTCATCATGCTTGTAACAAGGAATGTATATAATAATCAGCATACAGACGTGTGCTGTTTGATCAGAAGTTACACTGGTCACACATCCAGTAAGCCCGATTTCTCCGGTCACAACCAGATATGTGTCCCGCCATATCAAAAGGATGCTTATTGACGTTCATATCGGTGTAGATGATACACCGCTAGATAATGATATAGGTTCATGCATAGTGGGCGTCCTCGTAACTGAACGGGTAACATTGCTGACCATCATGACCATATGCAGACTGATCCGGGTCTACACTAATCATAAAGACCCACTGTTCAATCACAAACACAAGTTTAGATCAATGTAGCCCTTATACCACTATGCACTGTCTCCCTATTGTCTATATGTCACGTATGACAGTACAGTGAGCATAGTTTATTTGTATGCACTTGATGGTTCTTGATGTGGGATCCCTGATCATCGTTCGATTCAAACATAATAGGCGAAGACAAGGTGCATGATCACGTGGTTACAACAACAATAACAATGGCTGAAAGTGAGCTAATCCACTTCACAGTAAGTATTATTTGATATTTTCCTTAATATGCAACGGATTTTTATGAAATATGGCGCAGCAAACGCGTCTTCATGAGCTGCATGAAGTGGTCCCGGGAGTTCGGCACGTACTTATGTCGTTTTTGCGAAGAATCGATTTCCGTGTCGGTAGACACGGAAATAGATTATTCACAAAAACGAAATAAGTTTGGGCCAAAGTACAGAGACCACCAAATGCAGCTTAACAAGACGTGTTTGATGCGCCATATTTAATCAAAATCCTTTGCATAATAAGGACAAAATAATAATACGTACTTTGAAGCGGGGGGGGGGGTGGGGGGGGGATTTTGGAAGTTTCAGTCAGTACTTGTTGTTGTTGTTGTAAGCAGAAAAAAATAAGTCATAGCTGAATTTTTCGGAAAATGTTCAGGATATTATTAGTAATAACATATCAAAACTCCCCATTAATCCCACTGGTGCTTAATCAAGGAACCAAGATGGCGTCCAAAATGGCCGCCAAAAATGACAAAAATATATAACTAGTGCAAACTCCGCTAAACCAATCAGAACAAAATGTATCGAAACATACATAATATAACTAATTAATCATATAAATCCAAATTTTGAGACGTAATTCAATCCATATGGCGTCCAAGATGGCCACCAACATCACTTAACTCTCTAAACTGAGCAAACATGTGGACTATTTAGAATAACTATATTCGAATGTATGAGTTGGGTCATTATGAGATATTCCAACTACGCAATGCATTCAATACATAAGTTTATGTGTTACATTATGTAATGTGATATTCAAAATGGCCACCAAATTGCGAGAAATATCACAAAGTGACGTAAATCTGTTTTTACAATATATAACATTAACCCTAGTTACTATATTTGAATTTGCTATATGGGTTATAAGGGATATTTGAACTACGCAATATATTTAATGCAGATTTTATGTATTATATTATGTAAACTGATATTCAAGATGGCCAGCAAATTTAGAGAAATATCGAAAAATAACTTATATCTATATACGGCAAATCAGCACAGGGTGGTGAAAAAACAACTTGTTACTGTTATTTATGCTTGAAACATGTCTCAAATTGGCAGAGTTAGGTCTGCAGCATTCTCAAGCATAATTACGTTCGTAACTGCATGCATACACTCCAGGTTCTATTACCGGTAATGCACAATGCACAATGTGTTGCCTGTATGTTGTGCTACCATTCCAATTAAGGCATTCATTTAATACATATTTTATTATATATTATAATAAGGTGACAAAAAGTACACTCTGGAATATTCAATTTACTCACGTGTGAGTAAGTAGGCTCAATAACCACCAAGGATCGGAAAATAATACCATCACTCGAAGAACTAATTGGCATATGCTGCTAAAATAGCAAACTTGTCAGCAACTTTTACACAACACATCGGTGATTTCACAAGACCCCATCTCCAAATGACATTAGCTGCTGCTGGGACGTTAAGCCCATTCACTTTATATCATAACTACCTATCACTATCTGAAATCTAACCACATATGAAGGTACCATGAAATATAATCGTTGTAAATAATTAAATTTTTAAATCGATGTGTGCATGTGATGACATGGTCAGCATACTAGTAATTTTGTTCATACGTGTGGTGATAACAGCAGATACATCATAATATGCTATTAGTTGCTAGTTCCCTTCGCACGGATAACATGATTGATCGAGTATTGCCATTTGAACTATTCATTTATTTGACAATATTACACCAATTATGATCATATTTACAAATCAACAATAATTTAACGAACATATAAATGCAGGATTCATGTTCTAACAAGTTGCACATTCCACTTTTTGACATCAGCAGGAACTGGTACAACGTATGCATACCACCATAATATTAAGCCCATGCATAATATTAATGTAATCACATATATTGATCCCCTGTTTAGAGTGGTGATGGAATCAAATAATACTCATACTTATTTTGCAGCAATATGCAATGCCGCATATCGTGTATCTGCATACATCTGACGCATGGCTTTACGGCACACCCAAGACAAAAAACAGCATACATAAACATTATGTAACATTAAACGTCTTTGGACTGCTGGAATGCTAGGAAGATAGTTTGATTGATTAATTGTATTTAACGGCATATTAACAACTAATTTCATTATAGACACGGGGTAAATCCCGTAAATCACCTGTAAAGGGGGAACCCAAAATCAGAACTGCATATTTACATCAATAAAATATATATTCAGCCCTCAAATTAGAATAGCCGAATATCGTGCCACGTCCTCAACACACAATAGTACCTCTAAATGTAATTGGATTACACTAATCTTAATACTCTTACCATGGGGATAACCAGGTTCAACTCTCACATACAAGACAACCAAAACTGTACAAGAGGGCCAAGTCAGAGATATCGCGATGCTAATAAGGATGAACTGCATCATTAACATAGCCGTCTCACGCTCACAGCCAACAGCCCACATAATGTCAGATAGTATAAAACTGTTCCTAAGGACACGGGACTCTAAACATCAGCTGTAGACATCAAATGTCAAGGCAATGAGACATTGATAGTGTGTTACACATTTATATATATTTGAAAGTTTATTTTTATCCTAAAGGGTTTGTACATGTACTTACTAATATAATATCTTCATTATCTTCCGTTGCATCAATCCATTTGCATTATATATAATACATAACGTTTACCATTGTAAAAGAGATAAACCTGGTAACCATCCGAGAAGATCATGCTACATAACTTTTGCTTAATAACATAATTATGTAGTATTATATATATATATATATATATATATATATATATATATATATAGATGAAAATATAAAGTCTGAAATATCGTAAAAAACGATACAATGAATGTAGGCATACATGAATACAACTACTGGCGGCCAGGCAAAACTACACGTCTTTCCTCACGAATAATTATTATTTCACTGGAAAAAATACATTATGTTTACAATGTACTCATATATAAAAGTAATATGGTAAAAGGAAGATATTTATGAAAAGTTATACACAGTTTTTAACTGAACAATAACATATGTAAATTAGCAGTTTTTGTCACCTATATTGGAGGTCACATTTATTTAAATGGATCTTACATACTATATTGTATTTCAATATGCTGTATTTTATCACAATTGTAGTTAATGTGAACAATTAAATCCAGAAGAAAGACAGATGCTGATGCAATTGCTTGTCGATCCCACTTGTTGAAAGCGAGACACGGTGATCACAATGACATTTGTACGTCCGTGGGAGATTTAGTCTGAAATCTAAGTTAAAATTGTCAAATCAATTGTATCTCTCCAATCATAATTATATTGTGTGGAATAAAGTTTTCGAAAAAGTATCTGTTAAAGTTTTTAAATACCCTATACGTAATGCTAAGTCGCGTATATTTGAAATCTCAAAGGTTTTGTTTTGTCACCATCCATACGTTCATTCTGTAGCTCATCCAATATCCTACATAACCAATACCAAGGTCAAATTACATTGTGTTAACTTTATGAATTTTAATTAAACGTTTTAAGTACTGTATATACCTAACTAACCACTTGCATACAAACTGATATGATCACTAAACATTGGGGCCATCAATACACCCTCGGACTATCAAAAGCTGGCTCAACATGCGGGCGACGGCAAACTGTTATGCACAATGGAACACGTATTGTAGGAGGTTTTGGCGGCCATCTTGGACACCATATTATTCCAAATATTAATTTATTGCAGCTTGAATAATAATAGATGTAGTTCATAGATAATTAAAACTCAAAGAACAAAATTGTGAAGAAAATGCAACATTTACTTATTTGGTCGGCCATCTTGGCAGCCATCTTCGATATTAGAATTGATAAACGACTCAGAGGTATAGGAAAGGTTAATGTGTGCATTGTTCAGTGATATGCTGCCATAGTACGTGTGAATGTGATCATAAATAGTCACCTATATGTGTTTAATCAATTTAAGGCAGCCATCTTGGACACGATCTTGCATTCTGGATTAATCTCCAGTGGGATTTATTGGGAGTTTTGATATGTTTCTCCTAATGATAGACATATATATAAATACAAGCTGGTGCAATATAGTCAAAGGACGTTGAAGAACAACTTCATATGGGTTAGTTGCATCACACTTATATACAAAGTCTGATTTCTGAAGAGTTTCTTGACCCGTTGTTAAACAGTTGAGAATCAAGTAATGGCTGTGTAACAGTAATATAAATACATAGTGCTGTCGATATATACATGTACCTGTATTACCATACGTACTGTATCAAATACAATGACATGCAAGCAGTTATTCGAGTGTATTGTCACTGATATATACTCGCCTACTATGCGAGTAAATATGGCTTTGCCTAACGTGTACACTGACAATTTGCTGTGCATCAGATTGAAAGGTTAGACACCACCAAATAGTTTTACTATATAATTTAACCGAATGCCATCCAATAAGGCCAGTCTCTCCTACTTTCACTATTCGTATGGATGCTGTGGGACCCACTTGTACATGACCTGCAGCCAGTCTGTACTGGTTCTGCATGAACTAAACAATAGGTTCACTTACTCCTAAGAAAGAAAAATCCAACCTTGTCATATCCTCCAATATTGTGTACATTTTTTGGCCACGGAAACTCCGTTTACATCAAGTGACCAACAGGGTCAGTGTTTTCTTTTAAATGCTACAAATATGCTGAAAACTGGTGTTGAAGGCACCCCAAAATGTTCCTCAAGTGAAACTGGGTAGTAATGGATCAAGATTTGCAAGCAAACGGTGTCTGTGACCTCAAAACACCCGCACTATTTTTTTATACCGGACTACTTTTGCATACATCCTGGGCGGTTTCGCACCATTTGGTGTCTTCTAACCTGAAAGGTTTATTTTGATATTGATTGGAGAAATATTTCGCCTTTTTGTGTAGTGTGTTATGATAATATTTATAGCACGCTGTCGTCATATCTTTCTAAGATGTATTGCACCAAACTTTTATAATTTTACTGTCATATTATGTCCTGTATGTGTCAAACGCTCTAAGTGGTGAAACTGTACGATGGCATGTGCATACAAAGCTGGCGGAGATGGCAACTCAATGTACCATATAGTATACAGTAACAAAACAATAATCACATATCTTGTATTCATATATCACATCACTCTTATGAAGCAATTATCATTGACACCAAGTGTATCTTTCTATGACTTTAAACATTCTGTGTTGCCAGTCTAATTCCTTATTTTTCTGTGACTGTTTAAATGGGGTGCGCGGCATCTGTGGCCAGTCTAGCTCCTAATGCTTGTCGCAAGGTGCATAGGACCCGTTGTTTCCAGTTACATCACTTAAATGTGTTCACGTACAAGTTAATACATTGTTTCACTGGGTAAATATACAACAGACAGAATAGAACCTGGCCCAATTGCACAGGTGGGTAGGCTGATCTAGGGCTACGTTGGTCACTGACGCGTATTGATGAATTTTCAACATGGGAGCCTCGCATACATGTATTCGCTAGCGTTTTACGATTCGGCTCATATTTAAGAATTGGTTCGAACACCTTCCATACCCGGTCGCTAGCGTTTGTTGCAATTGACCTTATATGTGACAGTAACTGGACACACGGGATGTACGGGTTTTGCGACCAGTCTAGATCCACACCAGTCTGTCTAATCAATACCAGGAGCTACACTTGTCACAAAGCACATAAGCACAATTGCTTCAGTCACAGTCCAGTCACAGTCACACAATATCGTGAAAACGCGAGCCGAGAATGCGAGATTCTTGTATTTTAAATCTCGCGTTTTTGTCTCGCGCTTTCGCGACCTCGCCTCACGATCTCGGGTTTTCTACTCGCAATCTCACCTCGCGATCTCGCGATTTCGTCTCACGTTTTCGCGATCTGGCGATCTCGTATATCGGTCGTATAACATGGCCCTACATGTAACAAGACGCGTATTACACGGTCGGCTATTGCACTCAGCAAACATTCTCGATGTTTCTCAGAAAACTGTAGGTCCGTATCGTGCTACGTGTGTGTGTGTGTGTTGTGTAATCGAGGGCTACACTGGCCAGAATCACAATGAGCTCATTTTTATCGTGCCGTGTCGCAGAATATGAGCCCGTGCTTTGGAATTACCCCGCATCTCATGTTGGAATTTCGCAGATATTGATTTGGAGGAAATAAAATACTCTTCCGTAAACGGCTCCGACTTTTTTGTCAATTTCCAACGTGATTTACGAAACATATGATTTTCTAAATAAATACACTAGCAAAAACTATGGTGATATAAGAGACACTGCTACTACCGTCCTCACCGACGTAAAGTGTTTCATGTCGAATACTGCACCTGTTTCCTGACGGGTTGCCACTAAGCTCTACTTAGAACTATCGTATAAACGCACGTTTTAGTCTAGTAACCGGCGTCAGAAAATATGTTTATGCAGTATATTCTGCATGTGGCTGAATGGGAATTCTTCAGAATCCGGTACCTATTTCAAGGTGAAACATGTTACGTTGGCGCTTAGTATATAGATACTAGTACCTTAGTGCCGTGAATAGGAAACATATCTGGCAATGCTTAGGAAACGGGATGGGCGAGGCTCTGCCGAGCACATCCCGTGTCCGTGCCGCGCCAGATAGTTTTCCCATTCACGGCACTAACCTACTAGTCTATTTATCCCGTTAACACCACAGATAGCTTTATAATGCAACAAATAACCCCAGCCGCATCCTCAAAATCGGAGAATCGACTAGTATGACAACCGCACATATTCATACGCAGTGATTAGGTCGTATTGACAGGATATCAAAACTGTTTCAACGCACCATGTTTCACGGCACATACGCATACAAATGTAGCAAACCGAAGTTACACAACATTTACCCCAACGTTAAGTTTATGAACATGCTAAATGTGTGACCTTGACCTTGGGGTAAGGGTTGGTTGGTGGGTCGTGGATTTGCTACAGCATGATAGAGGGTCATCAGATGAATGCATGTATGAAATATCAAGGCCTTCCATGAAAGGAAACAGATGTTATAAGACATTTACCCCAATGTTAAGTTTATAAATGTGCTAAGTTTGTGACCTTGTATTGGGGTAAGGGGGGGGTGGGGGGGGCGGTGGGGGGGGGGGGCATGGGCGGTGGGTCATGGATTTGCTATAGATGTTATAAGACATTTACCCCAACGTAAAGTTTATGAATGTGCTAAAGTTTGTGACCTTGACCTTTGGGTAAGGGTTGGGTGGTGCATCATGGATTTGCTACAGCATGATAGAGGGTCATCTGAGGAATGCATGTGTGAAATAACAAGGTGTTCCATGAAAGGAAACAGAAGTTATATGACATTTACCCCAACGTTAAGTTTGTGGACGCCGACGCCGACACAGAACGCTCACAGTCACAGAAACATCTTTTAAATAACTATTATTTTGTATACAATTTCATGTACACCTTCATGTGCACATTTGCATACGTTCTCAGTTGATCAAATATAAAGAAATAATTTTTCGAAAACATTCTGAAACACTTTCAAGATGGTTTCCCTTCGGAGCAAATGTCTCAACATAACACACTTTGTGTTTGTGTTTACGGACTGACTTTATAGAACATAATCATTTGTTTCAAATATAATTGGTTCGGAAGTGTGGTTCAATATTTGCGTAAAGTGTAGTTTTTCATATTTGTATAAATATGTCAAACTATATGCATCTTAGTGTAACAAACGCAAGCGAGCGGTCTTCGATTTGTTGTTGTATCAGGATGGCTTATGGAGACTCCATGGAAGGTGTTTATTTAGGTATTCAGTTTATTATCTGAGTGTTATTCTACAACAAGACCATGACGGGTACTGGTTGCATTCAGGTGACGACTACTGGTCACTGGCGAGAATACGCCACATAGAGGTTATCCTTTGCTCTTATGAGCTGAACCATTCGATTCTAGCCATTTGGGTTGTATTTATAGGTTCTGAAACTGTACCACATGACGTCACTTGACCAATCATGATGCTTGGGCGTCGGGCAAATCTGTCAAAAATGTCAGCCATCTTGCCAGATTTGCGAGATCGCCAGAAATGACGTCATCACCATGATACTTTTGACAATTTCACACATTAAAACAGCTCAAAACCTATCTGGCACATCCCAAATATGTAGTTTATATATTTATCTTGGTATTTACACAGGTAATCAAGAGTGGTTCGGTGATTTGATAACTTTATGGGACAATTTTGATGCGTTTTCGCATTCAAAATTGAGCGCCACTTCAACTTGATTTTATCCTTATAATCAACCAAAACAGGAATTTAAAGTCTGAAACTTTGTTTAAATGTTCGTCTTACAAATTAATTAGGATTTACAAACCAAACCTCGTGAATATCTGATTAAATAGCCTTAATTTAACAATTCTAATGTGCTTCTCAGGATCTGTCAGATTTGGCAGATCAGCCAAACATGGCCGCTGTCAAAGAGAAATCACGAACATGTCAACTTGCCAGACTTGGAATGTAAACAAATATAGGACACATAGGCATGCAAGATGTGAGTCAAGACTCTCATAATATATTCCTTTTTGCAAGAAAGAGTGAACTAGTCATTGAAACACTTCAATTATCCTAAGAATAAGGCTCTACCAGCACGGTTGCCAGACATGTTTGTCAGTCTTTCCACAATTCTGTCAAATTGCCAGATTTCTTCCTGTGACCATAAAAGCTACCAAGCATGTTTGTCTTAGTGAAAATGTGAATTACCATTATATTAGCTACAGAGTGTAAATATGTTGATAATAATACCATAGCTAACTTGTCATATACCCCACCCACTCACTTTGCATGGTGGTTATAATTACACTCAGGTTCTATTCTGTTACAATATTGAAATATATTATGCGTACTACTATTATGCGCATTGAGTTGCCATCTGAGCCATCTTAGCATGGACACGCTATCGACAAGTTTCATATTTCGTAGGATTTGACACAAACAGCTCTGTATGTGACAGATACACTACTACAAACTAACGTTATATCTAGCGTAAAGTCGTGGCTCGGGAATCCAGTTGTGTAATTACTTATTTATGTCAGAAGCGACTTCATTAACAATAGTACCAATATAAGGTAACTGGAACAATAGATTTGCAAAGCAGCATTTTAATAAGTGGCATTCATTCACACACACTGAACATGTATATAAGGCGGATATAGTAAATTATATTAGTTAATGCATTTCAGTTGTCAAACTATGGCATTTCAGTTGTCAAACTATGGCATTTCATTTGTCAAACTTGTCTATGTTGTCAGTTGTATAATAGACAATGCGTTTACTAGCAAAAAGGTTGGTACATGATGTAACTTCAACGGGTCACTGGAATATATGGGCACATTCCATGAGGAAGTTTATAGAGAATAGTAGGTTAGTGCCATGAATGGGACAAAGTATCTGGAAAGGCTTAGGAAACAGGATGGGCAAGGCTCTGCCGAACACATCCGGTTTCCGTGCCCCCCAGGTATTTTTTCCCATTCACGGTACTAACCTACTGTTCTATTTATCCCTTCAACATCTACAAATAGCTTAACATTCAATACAAATAACCCCAGCCACAGCACATATTCATACGCAGTGATTAGGTCGTATTGCCGGGATATCAAACAAGTTTCACGGCACTGTGTTAACGGGATAAATCTCCTTATTCCTCTGACGCCTTCAATAATCGTGTGTAATTACGACAACTGGAGAACTGGGATGCTATATTAATGATGTATGCCTACCAAGAGAAATTATGAGTGTTGCGACCAATGTAGATCCAGCCGCCTATGCATCAGCCATATACACCAGTCACAAAACCCATAAGCCACATTTCTTCAGTGACAGCCACATATTTGTCACGTTGTGATTTTGTTGAAATGCTTGGTGTCATTTGTCCGTCTACGTCTATGGTCGGTATCCATTCCTCATTATGTGTCCAATCTCGCTTCCTTGTGTCTCTGATATTGGCGCATACCACAAGTAACGTATATTTAACGCGCGAATAAATCACCGGATGCCTACAAGTGAGAAACCTTTGACAGACTAACAGCTTTCATTAAGATAGATTCATGCGCATCTACAATTTGGTTAGCTGCCGCTGTCTGGCTGGCTTTGATGCGTTGGAACATCGCCAGACGCCTTACCATGACGCATTACGACAAAGAAAATTATTTTGTCACTCAAACGTTGGTAAAACTTGAAATGTACATGGCAATACAGCGTTATAGTGGGTTGGCGAAAACCATAACAATTATTTCTGATGGCATTTTTTTAGTACAATATGGCATCATTGCTAAGGTCATTTCTATGACACCAGTTATTAACGTGAGCAATAACGGAAAATGGCATACACACATACAACATATAATTAATTCGACTACGAGAGTATTGGGAATAATGCGTAACCTAAAATTTAAGATAAGCAGACAGTCTTTAAACCAAATATATATATCTTACATGAGACCTATAATAGAATATGCTTCATCTGTCTGGGATGGGTGTACAGAATATGAAAAGGATTCGTTGGAAAAAATTCAGAATGAAGCCGCGAGAATAGTAACAGGATTAACACGGTCAGTATCACTCGACAACTTAAGGCAAGAAGTTGGATGGCAACTTCTATCTGTTCGACGTAGTATTCAAAAGCTTTCGATCATGTACAAAGCCAACAATAATCAAGTACCTAGTTATATTTCGAACCTGATTCCACCCACTGTTAATAATATATCTCGTTACAATCTTAGAAATCAGTTTGATTTAAATGTCCCCACTACACGACTGGAAGTATACAAACAATCGTTTATACCATCTTCGGTACAACTCTGGAATGAAACGGACCCGTTGCTGAGAAATATAGATAGTCTTAGACACTTCAAAACATCATGCGCCCAACAACTATATACTCAATATAATATACCACCATACTATTTAGAAGGAGATCGATTGTTTTCAGTTATGCATGCAAGAATTCGAAATAAATGTAGCAGTCTTAATTGTGATCTTTGCAATAACCATATCAGAGAAACTCCCTACTGCGAATGTAGTGAAGTTGTAGAGGATGCTGAACATTACTTCTTTGAATGTATTAAATATCATGCGCAACGTCTAATTTTATGCCAGTCACTGCGACAATTTTATCCCCTGAACGCACATATACTTTTGCATGGCATACCTGAAGAAAGTAATGAGTGCAATACTGTTATTTTTAAAGCTGTACAAGATTATATTAAAGCTACGAAAAGATTTGAGTAGCACACTTGGTGGATGCATGAGACGCAAGCTCTATCGGATGCTTTCCATTTGCCAACATCATCCGGTACCACCTGATAACAACGAACACTGAAATCAACTGCACTGCACATCTATCTATGCATTAGGTCATATATATGTACATTGTGACACATAACTCTTTCACTCTTTCACTCTTTCTCCCAATCTCCTCTCTCACTTTCTTTACTCTCTCTTTTTATCCGATTTTTCTTTTCGTACATTGTGCAAATATATATATATATATACCGCAAGATTATTGGTATGTACCCATGTACATATACCTGTATACTTATCGCCATTGCTGTTAAATTGATGTATTGTTGAAATACTTGGGTAAGGGCTGTAATTAATCTTGTGAGAACTTGTAGCCCAAGCCCATTGTACTTATATGCAATAAACTATGTTTAAACTAAACGTTAGGGTGCATGCCAATTTATTTTCTTCCGTTTAATAATTTTTTCGGGTTAGGGGACATTTAATGAAAAGAATAGTAAAGAATAACTCGACTATTTTTTGTAAATTGTATCAGATTTAGTTTTAAATATATATGTATGCAATATTTTAGTATTTTAAAAATATATACATTCATTTAAAGGTACACGCCCACTCAGTAGGCACAAATGTTCTTTATATCATAAACATCGTCGGAGACATTTTCTGGCAAAATAAACACTCATTCACCATTACACCACTCGGTGCTAGGCATTATTATGCATATTATGTCAGACGTAAATTTCCACACTGATATCAGGCTGCGACTGGTGGTAACGTTACTGGGCCATATAGGGGCATGGTTCGTATAGAGGCACTAAAATGGTCTAAATAGGGGCACTTCTGTACATCTTCTATAGCATACAAGATGCGACTGGTGGTAACGTTACTGGGCCATATAGGGACACTCGGGTAATATGGTCTGTATAGGGGCACAAATATGGTCCAAATAGTGGCACTTCCATACATATTCTATACGAGACATGATGCGACTGGTGGTAACGTTACTGGGCCGATATGCAACTAAACTATACATGACATGTCGCACTAGTACTTTGAGGTAGGCTGATATGGGACTAATGAAATTAATTCCATTGAATTCGATTTCAGGGATTTATCTATACAATGTTGAAGCAGCTTAAAAAGTTTTTTGATTAATTTCAACCAAATTGATTGGCCCTCCAATCAGGATATTATGTTTAAAAATAATGAAAAATCCGATAAAATACCTAAAACGTCAGTATCTTTATAGTAAAAAAAAACATTTTTGCAACATACATGCATGTGTATACAATAGTTAAGCTGCTTAAGATAATTTACTGCAATTTTGAGCCTATAAAGTTGTCGGGGCGAAACCGAATATAGTTTATATTCGACGTCACTCATCATGCCTTCAAATTATACCGCATACTGAATATAATTGGTTGAGTGTGCGTGACGTCATGTTTTTAACGTCATTCCCTCGCCATACGTCACTAACCTAGCGACGTCATTCAAAGCAAAATGGCGGCATCCACGCTAGGTAGATTCGGCATTGTATCCGATTAAATCTTAGATTTATTTACGATGAGCTTTAAAGGCCCTGAACGGCTCAGTATTACAATTTTCCGATTTTTTCAAACACACAAACATGTTTGGCAACTGATTTAGTACACAAAACTAACATATATACTGCCTAATAGATACATCTCAAGTCTGAGATTTACATCTTAATTGCAATGTGAAGACAACAAAAACTTGTTTTGTGTACCACTCAGTGCAAAATATCAATATTGACAATTTCATTTCCGTAACCCAACGGCTTCGGCTCGGAAGCGAGTCGATAAACTCCGGCTATCGGAATTCATCGGCCGCGAATCGGGTAGTTGAGGAGTTGACCCGAGCGTCTATCGGAAAATCGATCGGGCTTTGACACACGCACCTGCTGTTTGTTTATCAACACATATTGATATTTTCATCGACTACAAACTCATTTTTGTACCAAAATGAATGCAAACAGTTTCAAAGTGTGTGTAAATAGAAACCTGTTGGATTTATGTGTGGGAAAACCCAAATTCGGCAACTTGAGCCGTATAGGGGCTTTAATATTGTCTGGCTTTAGACTCCACATTTGTCATAATAAGCATTACAATCATGATGGACATTCCCGTGGCGTTGGTTATGTGGCATATACTGTAACAATTAACAAAATTCAGCTGAATCGACAGCGATTTAGATTTTAAAATCCGCCGCCATCTTGAATTTTCTGTTGAGACTGACCAATCAGAGGCCGCGATTAGGGGTCAAAGATGAAAAAATAAATCCAACATCGGCACTTCATGTATATTAGGGTACTTCAGCTATATTAGGTTACTTCAAATATAAACAACATTTATTCAACACCCCTTATTATGCTACATGGTGCAATGATTGTGGTATAAATGAAGAATAAGGCTATGTAAACATAGGTGGACAAGTCTGTTATGTGAACAAAATAACATGTATGTAACTATATTAGTTAAGCCCTAAGCGTACTCACATAGCATGTTTAATACGCTGAATAGTTTGTCATATATATGCTGAATAGCTATGTTGCCATTTCAGTACGTTTAAGGTCTGTCTTAACCAAAATGGTATGCAGTGATTTTATATCAACATATGCATATTTTATGTTCATGGGAAACTTTCATGACCACAGTAACATGTTTTATGACGACTAGTTGACAGTGGAATACGACGTGTAGTCATTATGACGTATTTTGAAGAATGAAGTGCACACTCAACATATTGAATCGAAAATATATATTCAGTTTCATAAACATGTACAATAGTACAAAACTCGGAACCTTTCAATACAAATAGCTTAATGTGTTACTTTGTCTCTTTAAGTGGTACTGACCAAGCTAGCTAGCTCACTGACTAATTAGATCTTATATATACTGAACAAAAAAGTAACTCTACATAAATACTTATACTATTATATTATTAAATGAATAACCGTGTGTTATTCCAACCAACCGACATATAGCACGCTGTGTGATGTGTTCCACCCATCAATGACAAGTTTCTGATACAAATATAACGTCTGTGGCTGTTGGTGTCGTTGACGTACGCGTCTATCAAATACTCTCGAAAGTACCCCCAAAACGATACTCATACGCTTAATGTAGCAGAAATCAGAACTTGTCGGAACATCTTACTGTACTCCACTAACGCAGGCATGTTCGTACGTGTGTACGTGGCCATACCAACCGTCGACGTCAATGAGTTCGTGTCAAATGTGAAACGTCCATTTCACAACTTGTTTGCCTACCAGCCTAACGTATGAAAGTGTTTTCTGGGCGGCTTTCTTTTATCAAATACACGACGTCGACAGCGATTGGAGATGTTTCTTCACCCGCTGTTACAGAAAGGGAGCAAATACAAAATCATGTAAGACGTATCCATCCGCCAACATACATGGCCATCCTTTACGTAGCTAATCTTAAATATATCCAGCGTTCACGTAACGCCTCTTGAGCCTTGCTATAGTCGTCTAAAGAACAACGTAAACTATTGAGACAAAACATTGTCACATTCCGATTAACGCATGCCAATCGCATGTCAGTGTTGATTATTTTTCACCAGTGACAATGCCCATGCCATTTCAGTTTCAATGTATCATTGTAGAGCAAGGTATTCCACGGTTTCAATCCGCTTACTGTGTCGCTCCCTTCACCGTGGAAGCGCTAACCATATTCCTCATAACAAGTATACTATTTGAAACTGATTGAACATACATGTTTGTAGAAATATTTCAAAGTATTTGATAAATGGACTTAACATAACATCTCCAGATATTGTATAATATATGGATGGTTAATTATTCTGCAATATAGACAAAAGTGGTGGTATAAATAACATGTATTTCTTTTTGAGTTCGTTTTAAAGAAACGTTTCCAGAAAGATAGTCACAATTGTAAAAATACAAAACAAAACAAAATCATTTGCTAATTAATGTATTCACAAATTTCGATTTTTCAGTGTTTACAAGCAACTGGAAAATCAATATGTTTACGCTCCTAACTTATCATAACCGTTTACTCACACATAAAATGACCAAAACCAATCTGTAGTAATCATATTCCTCAAACTAATTATGCGATATGAAATTCTAAAAATATATTATTGAAGAAATATTTCCAGTTATTATATACGTATTTTCGTCTCCCATTGAAACACAATGTGACGCAAAACGTCAATATTTTTTCAATATTAACGTCTCGTGAGTTATTATTGGTCAGTGCATGAAATACGCTTCACATCGCAAAATAGTTCCTTCTAAATCACCACTAATTTATTATATTTTATTTATACTTTGTATATTTTTGAAGCGCATATAAATTGCGAATAATATACGTATATAATAACAAGAGTTCCGAATGTCACATAAGCCCGTCGAGGCAAGGCCATTCAACAAGGCATTACGCAAACATTGTATTAGCGAACATACCTCACTATACCCCCAGTTAGCTATGTAAACAGAGGGTATGATGAGGTACCCGCGCAATAGGTAATGCGGTCAAATAGGTCACGATGCAGTGACTATTTTCGATCAATAACTTATGTTGTAAGCGATTGTAATGTGTATTTTGAATATTTATATTATTAAAATGTATCATATCGATACCCCTTTAAGTAATATTTGTATATTTTAAATGTATTGATGTTCTCATGAAGCGCATTAATATAAGTATTAATTAATCCAGCTTATATTGAGGCAAATCACACAGCCTTAAAACATAGTGCTGGAGTATAAACCATAGTATCGTATATTATTCATAAGTATATCACTATTAAACATTAATTACAATATGTATGCATATTATTAAAACAGTAGATGCTACCTTTGTTTCGCTATATGTGATATTTATAACAAAATATTTTTTTTATTCGTCCGCGTACGGATTTCTGTCACGCAAAGCGCCATTTTCAGTTCATATTTTGACCTGTGCATATGAACCGGACTAAGTTTAAACAACGCTCGATTCCGTCCAATTCAAATTTCTCTGCAGAATGTTCAGACTAACTACATAAGTAATGCTGCTAAATAAAGTGTTAACGGCTGGAACATTGTCATCACTAAAAGGAAGAAACCACAGTCGTATTATTGAAAAATAAGATTTACCCGAGACCTCATGGGGGACGCCATTAATCCAGTGTAAACAATAGACCGTGTGATCCCATTCCCTGAGTAGCCGCCGCTTAGTGAAACGGTGTGCTAATCATGATATTATGTTCCCCAATAATTGGAAACGGTTTGAATTTCTCGATAAAAACTACGAAAGTCATAAAAAATAACGATGTATATTTAACATTGGATACGCGTAAATGGTATTACTCTCTCATCTGATCGTCAGTTGTCGTCGATAGCGATTTAACGTACTGATCTGGTCTTAATTTATTGTCCACTTTCAACGCCATTTACAGAATATATGGCTAATTTTGGAAATAAATAACGGCAAATTATGATGACGTCTGCTCTAAAATATCTGTCAACTTCTGCGGACGTAATTTAAGGAAATCGATTATATTTTAAGGCTACATCTGTGACTAATTACGAATTTATGTATGGTCTTTGGCTACACCCGACACATTACACAGATCTAGTTGTAAATACACGTCGCTTTGTGTGGGGGAAAAATCGATAATGCGCAATCGTGTGTGACGAGGTGTTGATCTGACCACACAGCTGTAGCCTGGAGGCAATGTTTTGAATAAGTAATTATTTTCCGTAAATGGTGTTGAAAATTGACACAAAATATATAGCCGCATTTCTCCGATATTCGTTTAGAAAATCACCAATATTTTCTGTAAATGGTGTTGACACAAAATGCAGCGTTCACGCGGAATTCAAATAAAATAAAAAAATAATAATTTAATAACTAGACGCCGAAGGCTACTGTGTTTGCGGCCAGTGAATTCTGGTCGTGGTAGCCACATGCGCAGTTCGAACAGTGTTGTGAGCAGATGGAGGACAATAATTATTTCAAATTAATAAAAAAATGTTTGCTGTCCGAAAATTAATTAATTGTGCCGGACAGCCAAAAAAATAGATTTTGGGACAGTAAAACATTATATGGTATAGACAGTACTTCAAACTTAAAAAAACAGTAACAAACTGTCTGTGTATATCTTACTTAACTTAAAAAAAACAGTAACAAACTCTCTGTGTATATATTACTGAAAGACAGACACTTTCATCGTTGTTAAGTTTCTATCAATTTATAGCTATTTTTATTAAAATCATAAAATTGTGAAAATATTAAAATCACGAAAATAATATATATGGAAAAAAAGAAATATACCACGTCGAGGTTTGAACCCCCGACCCTTTCGGGAATCGGTAATTGAATCATAGAAGCCGGCGACCTTAACCTGACGACTATTGCGCCATTTACGACGATTACATTTATACAGAAGTGCTATCAGTATTACGCAACCATTTCAACGTAATAATTATTAAATTATTTGCAACTCCATATACAACGATACCGTTACAGAGATACGCTATTGAAACAACATGTATTAGTACCCATAACATAACAAAGTAATGTATCATTATATATCACAGGAGATAGATTAAAACTATATATACTAATAAACAGAACAATCCGCTTGGCTCGTATGAAAATAATTCGCGTGATATTGATTATCTCCCTTGCCGAAAGTAGTTCACTGATTTATTAATTCCAAATAAGACGTGTTTGCGTAATGGACGTGTTTGCGAAAATCAATATGCTTCTTCATCTTGCCGTGATAAACATGCATACCGAATTTGGTTACGATCGGTGAAGTAGAACTCGAGTTATTGCGTGGACAAGGATACCGAGTGCGAAAATTAAAAATGGTCGCCAAGGGGAAAGAAGTCATCGGAACTTTTTCATAATCAATCGGCTTCTTCGTCTGGCTGTGTTAAACATGTATACCGAATTTGGTTACAATCCGTCAAGTATACCTCTAGTTATTGCGTGGACAAGCTGTGCCTGCCCGCCGCCCGTACAAGATGAATACATAATACGTCCCGTTTTTTTTCAAACTGGGTATAAACAGGTTATTTGATTTGTATGTGGATACACTCGTTCCGCCGCGCAACGATATTTCACGCTGTGGAACTCGTGCACATATCCACATACAAATCAAATAATCTATACATATTTGACAAACGGTCTAAACATATGAAGTCTACATATTGTATTTGTTTAATTATTCCACAATATGATGGAGGGTGGTTATCTCTATTACATGTATTGGTTATATGAAAGTTACATTAACAAACTATATTTAGGTTTGAGGCGGCTTTCAGCTGCGCCGAAAACCTATTGTTAGGTTTGAGGCGGCTTTCAGCTGCGCCGAAAACCTATTGATCAGCCGTTCAGTCTACAGCCCAAACCGCTGGTCGGATCGACTTCAAATTTTGCATACCGATTCGGATCAAGTGTGAGTCGAGACTTCGATTCGGATCAAGTGTGAGTCGAGACTTAGAGATTTTCAGAAATCTCTTAATGCCACTTTCCACAAAACCGGAAGTGACGTCATACTTTCTATAACTTCCTTATTTTCCAACCGATTTCAAAAATTCTTTTTGCATTGGAAAGCTGACAAAATTCTCTATCTCGGACTCCTAACAGTTATCGGCTATCTGGTCAAATAAGAGAGCTATAGGCATTTGAAGTTGAAAAATGTACATACTTTTCAACGATTTTGCCGAATTTTTGCCGAATTTCGGCTGATAACGGGTGGTCTTTACAAACGTTTTCCAATTTGTACAGTACTGTCAGCAACATAATGTCTTGCCAGTGTGATAGGGGAGTGTCAGGCGCATAAAAGATGATAATTTTCAGAGCTCTATCTTGACTACTTCCGGTTCTATTGGATGTCAAAGATGAACGTCTTTTTTCAAGTTTTCAAAATAGAGCAAACGGATGTGACGTCAGCTTCGTTATTTATCAATAGATTTCAATTGTTTTTGCTGTAGTCGATATTTCAGTCCTTTAGCTAAAACTTTGGCTGAGGATCGATTCGGTTTCGCCCCGACAACTTGATAGGGGCTCGCTAAAGCTCGCCCCAATAAAGCTGCTAAGGCTCAACCGAATATATTTTATATTCGACGGCACCGTGCGAGGACAGAAACGTAGTGTTTGTGCTGACGTGCAAGCCGTGCAACAATACTGTATACGTGGGTGAGACAGAATGTTCATTGCGCGAATGCACGGACGAACATCTCCTCGATGTGCGTTTGCGAAGTGAAAACTAGCCCATACTGCGACACTTCCTGGGTCACTGTGATGGACGGTGTCGCTGTCCTCCAGAAGCTGTACAGCGAAGAACGCAATTTCGTCTTCTCACGGAAGAAAATTGGATAAAAAGACTGAGAACGAACTTCCCACATGGGTGTAATGTGAAGTGTAACATGTGAATTGGTGTTTTGATCCGGACGTTAACATGATACTATAAATGCGAACAATCCAGTTACTGGTGTCAGGTTGATAGGTTTTTTTTGTACTACATATGGTAGCGGCATCAATCGCACTCTTGGTTTACCACATGCGGCCCGATGCTGGAAACGCGAATATTTTCAATATTCGTGTTTCTGGTATCGGGTGTCATGGGATGGGTTTGACGGATCGCGGGATCATGATACACAAGTGGTGTATCGTGGTTTCGTGGTTTGACGTATGACCTGGGCTCACGCGACGTCATGACGTCCGGCTCATAACATCCGATTTACTGCTACACTATGGACGTCACATAGGACTGCCAATACATTTTCACACTATTTTGATAAAGACCATGTGGTCGAAAATTTAACAAAAAGAGTGACTTTAAAAACAATATAATGGACATTTCGTTTTCAGTAGGGAAATAACGGACGGAAATATGAAGTAACATCGTACGTAGCGGTTAGCATCGTATTTATTTGAATAAATGTAGTGATGTTTTTCCAATCACACACAATATTCTTATTCGAATCCACAATGTACTTACTTTAAAAAATTGTCACGTGACCTCATTAGAGGGAATAAACCTGTTTTCCTACCTCCAGCTCGATATAAACGTCGTATATGTACATTTTATTCGCCAAATCATTCGTGCGAGTCGGCCCGTCTCAGAATATACACGGATTATACACATTAATGCCCATAATTCAAATGTTAGGATTTGAAAACGGTAACGTTTCTTTATTTGTCCATATAATATGTCGCTTTTCGCTGTCGGCCCAGATCAGTATGCGCTCCTGCGCAGTCTGATCAAGGGTCTGCAGAATTTCCAACATGTCGCTTGTCAGGTGCTCAACCCTCTTGTTTTAACATTAATTTTGCTTCCCGTATTATTTATGCAGTACGCCATCTTTTATAACGTTATGTCGTCGTGATGCTCATGCAATAACGTCACGATGTCATGACGTTATGAATAAACATAACATTATAAGTTATTGTGATTCTACACCGGCTATATGGTGTAATATTGCCCGTCTGGAGGTATGTTCACCCGAGGCGATAGCCGAGGGGGAACATACCTTCAGACGGGCAATATTACACCATATAGCCTGTGTAGAATCACAATAACGTATTTGTCACAACACAGATCCTTTATTTGGCCGTATAAACATATCTCTTCTTTTGATCTTGCGTTTTTTTTCAGGAAGAAAAATAATCCGAGATTCGATTTTCTACCGTCAGTCTTAATATAAAGGCGTAAATGAACATTTTGTTTTTTTATTAAACGAAAACAAACTAAATATGGAGTAAGAAATCCATCGAAAATGACTTTATGACAGTTTTTTTATATCGTGTAATTTAATTTATATTCCACTGCTCTATGGATCTGCTCTCCCTTTGGCGCCTCTAGAAGAATGCACTAGTTCCCAAACATTCGCTGTCATTGATACGCCGCGTTTCGTGCGTGGAACTCATAGTTTATGACCTAAATATAGCCGTGTCACGAAGCCAAGTGTGTTGAGATTTTAAAACACTAAACGGAACAGTTTGTTTGCGGCATCGCTCATATTTTGATGAGCGAAGAATATTTATGGAAAAATAAACAATAAAGACTGGTTATAAGTGTACAATTTGTTACTTTTATTGATCAATTCGGGGTTTTATTGTGTTTAGTGAGGAATACAATTCGCAATCGCTAGACGCTTGCAAAATGTGTCTTCATTGGACGCGAGGCACCGGAGGGGAATCGCAATTCCTCTATGTCCGACGGCCTTGGCAGGTCATATAATATATATGACCAGGCAAGCTAGCCAATCAAAAGCCGAGAAACTTATCTGCGGTATGACAATGTGAAATATAAAATGGATGCCACGTAGCGTTTCGTAGTAACTTTTTACACGACCGACTTATTTTACGCGACACATGCCAATTTGCACCGTTAGTGGAGTATCAATGGTATACTGCCTCACCGTACGACCAATGCACGAGTATACAGGTGTAAACAAGCCGCCCCACCAATGTACGATCCTGGGGCCACCATTTTAACAGCTCCGAAAGAGCATCGACTATCTATCATTTCTGTCAAGTTTCGTGAAAATCGATCTAACCGTTCATGAGAAGAATTTTAAAGAATTTAAGACAATGTTAGGCAGCGGTCATCTTGGGTTATGTGCCAACCTTCATTTTAGCATATCTGAAAATGCTTCACACATTACTCTCATAAAAAGATGAGCTTTTGACCTTTCGGCGGATGACGTAATCACTCGATTGCCACAAAACAATATGCACCAGAGTCTCGTCGATACCTTCAACCTGATATATGTCATGACCAGTCGATACCTTCAACCTGATATATGGCATGACCAGTCGATACATTCAACCTGATATATGGCATGACCAGTCGATACCTTCAACCTGATATATGCCATGACCAGTCGATACCTTCAACCTGATATATGGCATGACCAGTCGATACCTTCAACCGGATATATGGCATGACCAGTCGATACCTTCATCCTGATATATGTCATGACCAGTCGATACCTTCAACCTGATATATGTCATGACCAGTCGATACCTTCAACCTGATATATGGAATGACCAGTCGATACCTTCAACCTGATATATGGAATGACCAGTCGATACCTTCAACCTGATATATGGCATGACCAGTCGATACCTTCAACCTGATATATGGCATGACCAGTCGATACCTTCAACCTGATATATGTCATGACCAGTCGTTACCTTCAACCTGATATATGGCATGACCAGTCGATACCTTCAACCTGATATATGGCATGACCAGTCGATACCTTCAACCTGATATATGGTCATAGTCGATACCTTCAACCTGATATATGGCATGACCATATTCGGTCAAATTTGAAATGTGGCGCCTATTTGTATCTACTAATAAATAGTATTTTATATTTTCAGGTCACCTGTGACAAAATTTAAATTTAATTTAAATTTTGTCACTGGTGACCTGAAAATATAAACGACGGGTATAAGCAGACGATACATTTAGGTGCACTGTGAATAGGCAGGTCAGGTTTACTCGTGGACCGGGTAACATAAATACGAATATACAATACACTTAAATTTACAATAAACGGGACTGATGTTTATACGCCTGGTATCATGCAAGTGTAATAACAGTGGGACCCATAACAAACCCGTTACCAGCCACCCATATAGGGCGAGATGCAATAGCTGACGGAACAGTGTGACATATTGGCAGTATAGCGAGACCCATAGCAGACAGGCCACCCATATACGGGGAAATCTATAGACCGATAGCAGACCAATAGTTTTCGCAGGCATCGGTTGTAAAATGCTGGAACGATGAAAAGGCATGAAGCTATTCAAATATACCAGTGAGAGCTATATATACTTTCCGAAAGAATATATGGTATACATGTAAATAAATATTATAAGAATGCACTATGGCTATGATTTGTACGATTCGATGTCTCGGTGAAGTATGGCCGACTGAAGGCTAATTCGCGCTTTACGCATGCATGCCTACATCCAATCAACATACAGACAGGCTATGACGTCACAGTAAGGGAGACAAACACACACAATGGACGACAAGAACAATACGTAACGATCCACGCGACATAAACGGGGCGTAAAGTGTAAAGTTATACATTAAATTAAAAGGGGCGCATGTTGAATTAAATCGCATATATCCACAGGTAACATACATGTATCTGACCCTGTGACATATTGATCATTCTACCAAGTTTCGTCAAAATCAGTCTGGCGGTTCGTGAGAATATTTTTAATGATTTGACCTACTTTTCTACGGCAGCCATCTTGCATTAGGTGACGCCCTCCATTTTCATAAATATGTACCATCCAATTTATTTCTCTACTAATTAAAATATCCCAAATTACGCTAGGCCAATGATTTTGCTCGTATGTATGTCTCTGGCTTGGCTGAATCGCCATTTCTTGATTCGGCAATATGCTGCTGCATACGGAGCCCCGCAGGGGATATGTTTGTTTTTATTAATTCGTTCCCACGAAATAACAATTTGTTCCCAGAATTTAACAATTCGTTCCCTCGAATTAACAATTAGCATAGCTAATTTTTACCAAGGCTGGTTATGAGATTTATTTCATCAGGTACCTTTTCTCATGAATTACCCAGTGTCCGATCACGAGGAAATGTAGCTTATGAAATTTTAAAATTAAAACCAGCATAGCTCATTTTGACCTAGACAGGATTTAAGATTGTTTTCTGAATGTACCTTTTCCCATGAATTGTCCGGTATCGGTTCACGAGAAAATGTACCTCATGTAGTCTTCAAAATAAAACAAGCATAGCTCATTTTGACTTAGGATGGTTATAATTTCTTTTCGTAACATATATTTTTCCAAATTTATCCCAGTATGGCTCATTTTTACATAAGCTGGTTTGATGATTTTTTCATAATGCACCTTTCCCCATGAGTTGCCCAGCGTCGGTTCACTAGAAGATGTACCTTATGAAATTTAAAATTCAAGCCAGCATATATTTTTTTCATAAGGTTACCTTACCCATGAATTGTGCAGGGTCAGTTCACGAGAAAATGTACCTAATTACAAAAATGAAACCAGCATATCTCATTTTTACCTTGGCTGGTAAATATTAAAAAATATTTTCCCATGAATTTCCCAATGCCATTCATGAGAAAATATACCTTATACAATTTAAACCAGCAAAGCTCATTTTGACGTAGACTGCTGTTGATTTTTCATACAGTACTTTCCCCATGAATTGCCCATTGTCTGTCCACGAGAAAATGTACCTTATGCATTTTAAAACCAGCATAGCTCATTTAGACATATATATGTATCTTATGAAAGATTAAAATTCACACCAGCATAGCTCATTTTGACATATGCTGTACATTATGAAATTTTAAACTTCAGGCCAGCATAGTTCATTTCTTAGAGGTACATTTTCCCATGAATTGTCCAGTGTCGGTTCACGAAAAAGTGTACTTTATGAATTGTTCAAATTCAAACCAGCATATATCATTTTGACCTAGACTTGTCATAAAATTGTATTCATAATGTACATTTTCCCACGAATTGTACAGGGTCGGTTCTTGAGTTCTTAAAATGTACCTAATCACATCTTCAAAATCAATCCACCATTTCAACTTAGGCTGGTTTGAAGAATTGTTTTCATAATAGTTGTTTGTTTATTGGTGTTCAACAGCTCATGTAAGGCCGGGCCAACAGGTTCGATCCCGTATTTAACCTGCTGCACAGGGCAGGGGGGGGGGGGGGGGGGGGGGGTCCGGAAATCTGAACGGAATATTTACATCGAGAACAAAATATTCAGCCCTGAAATTAGAATAACCCGACATGGTGCTAGGTGCATACACCAAAGTCACCAAAGTCACTTGGACCATTCGCCTAAAGGTAATAGGATTAAGAATAATCATATTACTTAAAATGGGGCATAACCAGATTCAACTCTCAAATACAAGAATGCAAAAGACGTACCCGAGAGCCAAACAAGGTATCCAGTCTGAATGAATTGTCTAGATTCGGTGCACGAAAAAATTCAAACCAGCATATATCATTTTGACCTAGAATTGTTATACAATTTTATTCATAATGTACATTTTTCCATGAATTGTCCAGGGTCGGTTCATGTACCTTATCATATTTTTAAAATCAATACAGCATAGTTCATTTCAACATAGGCTGGTTTGAAGATTTTTTTTTATAATGTACCTTTTCCTATGAATTATCCAGGGTCGGTTAGCGTGAGAAAATGTACCTTAAGAAATTTTAATATTAAAATCAGCACAGCTAACTTTGAACTAGATACCTTTTTCCATGAATTGTCAAGTTTCGAATAGAAAATTAACCTTATGATTTTGTATTTAATTCAAACCAGCATAACTCTTCGAATTGGCTGGTTTTAAAGGTACATGCCCACTCAGTAGGCACAACATGCTCTTTATATAAGAGACATTAACCGAGACAATTTCTGGCAAAATAAACATTCAATCACCATTACCCCACATATTGATTGGCATTATTATACATTTTATATCAGATGTAATTGTCCACGCTGATATCAGGGGCGATAACCGTGTTTCCTTAAAATGTTAACGGATATTACTATTTATTATCTGTATTTATTGTTTGATGTGCATTGATCATACTTTATAAGCTGACGAAAACATTATTTTTTTTTCAGTTGATGCATTTAATTAGTATAAATAATTAAAAAATATTATGCCTCATTTGCATAGGAAAATAGCCTGATAGCACGATGAGTCACTATCAGTAAAATAAATATTACTAAATGATTATATATGTAGATCGGGCACTCATCATTTTTAGAACTGGTGGAATAGTGACACAATTATACACTTATTGAATTCCTATTAAGAATTTAAGATTTTTTTTCAAAAGGTGCTTTTTCACAAGAAAATGTACCATATGAATTCTTTGATATTAAAACCAGCTTAGCTGATATTTACATAGGCTGGTTTTAAGAGTTTCGTCAAATACAAACCAGCATACAATGTAGCTGATAAATAACAAACCAGCATACAATGTAGCTGATAAATAACAAACCAGCATACAATGTAGCTCATAAATAAAAAAAATCATAAGGTACATTTTCCCATTTCCAGTGCAGTGTCAGCTTTTAAAGTCACAGGTGCATAAAGGAAGAAGTCAACAAGAATCATAAGCACATGTAGTAACCATTCTGAATCCTCAATTATAAGTATATGTTTGTTGGGTTTTAACAGCCTATCAACAGCTAAGGTCATTTAAGGCCGGGTCAATGGGTTTAGAATAAAATCGCATATATTACCTGTACAAGTACATGTACATATTCCAGTACATATACAAATGGGGGGAAAATACCAAAATCAGATATGAATATTTACAATAAAAAAAATTATTCAGCCCTGAAATCAGAATAATCCTGATCTGATGCCAGGTCCTCGCCACACCAGAATCACTTGGCCCCCTCTCAAAAGCAGTAGAATCAGTAATAATCTGACTACTTTTATAATGGACAATAACCCAATTCAACTCCCAGGTAACAAAAGAGTAAAATATAAAAACGTACCGGAGGGCCAAACCAGGCAAATCGTGATTCCTACAAGGAGGAATCCCTACCGTTAATTTAATCGCATTTGCCCGACCAACCACCCACCCTCAGGGACCTTGACCTTGGATGGTCGGACGTGGGTCGTATGCAAAACAAAATACCATCCCTAGACACACATTGTGGCCAAATATTATCAAAAGTCTGTGAAGCAGTTCATGAGCTATTGAACAATAATTCCGCCACATAAGCGGTGTCGCGCCCGCCGAGGCATTTTACTGTAACATTATCATGGGCATGTGCTAAAGTAAGCATCACAAAAACCATCAGAGAAGGACATGCAGTCTGTCAAGTAATATAAACGTTATAACATGATGAAACAAAGAGTACCGAATGTCACAATATACGCCCGTCGCGGCAAGGCCAGTCAACAAGGGGAGATAAGTCACTGAAAACCGATAGCGTTCTTGATATTGCCTTGATAAACATGTATATCGAATTTGGTTACGATCGGTGAAGACAATTAACAAGAATTCCGCCACGGAAGCGGTGTCGCGCCTATCGAGGCATTTGACCGTGAACATTACAAGTAAATAAATTACCTTGACCTTCAAAATTTGGATGTGGGGGTGTGTGTAATGAAGCATCATCCTAGACAAACATTGATGTGAAATATTATCAATGTCTGGAAAGGGGTTAAAGAGATATTGTGAAAAAACAATAACTTTAACGCATTTCTGTTACAAAACCGGTGAACGTTAAAAGTAAATAAATGACCTGGAGAATTTGAATGTGGGGGTGTGCGTAATGAAGCATCATCCGTAGACAAACATTGATGTGAAATATTATCAACGTCTGGCAAGGGGTTAGAGATAATTTGAAAAAACAATAACTTTAACGCATTTCTGTTACAAATCGGGTGAACATTACAAGTAAATAAATGACCTTGACCTTGAGAATTTGGATGTGGGGGTGTGCGTAATGAAGCATCATCCTAGACAAACATTGATGTGAAATATTATCAAAGTCTGGCAAGGGGTTAAAGAGATATTGTGAAAAAACAATAACTTTAACGTATTTCTGTTACAAAACCGGTGAACATTAAAAGGAAATAAATGACCTTGACCTTCAAAAACATGGATGGGGGTGTGTGTAATGAAGCATCATTCCTAGGCAAACATTGATGTGAAATATTATCAAAGTCTGGCAAGGGATTAAAGAGATATTGTGAAAAAAACAATAACTTTAACGCATTTCTGTTACAAATGGGAAATCGGGTGAACATTACAAGTAAATAAATGACCTTGACCTTCAAAATTTGGATGTGGGTGTGTGCGTAATGAAGCATCATTCATAGACAAACATTGATGTAAATATTATCAAAGTCTGGCAAGGGTTAAAGAGATATTGTGAACAAACAATAACTTTAATGCATTTCTGTTACCAAACCGGTGAACATTACAAGGAAATAAATGACCTTGACCTTCAGACTTTGGATGTGGGGGTGTGCGTAATGAAGCATCATCCCTAGACAAACATTGATATGAAATATTATCACTGTCTGGCAAGGGGTTAAAGAGATATTGTGAAAAAACAATAACTTTAACGCAATTCTGTTACAAAACCGGTGAACATTACAAGTAAATAAATTACCTTGACCTTGATAATTTGGATGTGGGGGTGTGCGTAGTGAAGCATCAACCGTAGACAAACATTGATGTGAAATATTATCAAAGTCTGGCAAGGGGTTAAAGAGATATTGTGAAAAAACAATAACTCTAACGTATTTCTGTTACAAAACCGGTGAACATTACAAGTAAATAAATGACCTTGACCTTCAAAATTTGGATGTGGGGGTGTGCGTAATGAAGCATCATTCCTAGTCAAACATTGATGTGAAATATTATTAAAGTCTGGCAAGGGGTTAAAGAGATATTGTGAAAAAACAATAACTCTAACGTATTTCTGTTACAAAACCGGTGAACATTACAAGTAAATAAATGACCTTGACCTTCAAAATTTGGATGTGGGGGTGTGCGTAATGAAGCATCATTCCTAGACAAACATTGATGTGAAATATTATCAAAGTCTGGCAAGGGGTTAAAGAGATATTGTGAAAAAACAATAACTTTAAGGCATTTCTGTTACAAAACCGGTGAACGTTAAAAGTAAATAAATAACCTGGAGAATTTGGATGTGGGGGTGTGCGTAATGAAGCATCATCCGTAGACAAACATTGATGTGAAATATTATCAACGTCTGGCAAGGGGTTAAAGAGATATTGTGAAAAAACAATAACTTTAACTTATTTCTGTTACAAAACCGGTGAACATTAAAAGGAAATAAATGACCTTGACCTTCAAAAATTGGATGTGGGGGTGTGTGTAATGAAGCATCATTCCTAGGCAAACATTGATGTGAAATATTATCAAAGTCTGGCAAGGGATTAAAGAGATATTGTGAAAAAAACAATAACTTTAACGCATTTCTGTTACAAATCGGGTGAACATTACAAGTAAATAAATGACCTTGACCTTCAAAATTTGGATGTGGGTGTGTGCGTAATGAAGCATCATTCCTAGACAAACATTGATGTGAAATATTATCAAAGTCTGGCAAGGGGTTAAAGAGATATTGTGAACAAACGATAACTTTAATGCATTTCTGTTACCAAACCGGTGAACATTACAAGGAAATAAATGACCTTGACCTTCAGACTTTGGATGTGGGGGTGTGCGTAATGAAGCATCATCCCTAGACAAACATTGATATGAAATATTATCACTGTCTGGCAAGGGGTTAAAGAGATATTGTGAAAAAACAATAACTTTAACGCAATTCTGTTACAAAACCGGTGAACATTACAAGTAAATAAATTACCCTGACCTTGATAATTTGGATGTGGGGGTGTGCGTAGTGAAGCATCATCCGTAGACAAACATTGATGTGAAATATTATCAAAGTCTGGCAAGGGGTTAAAGAGATATTGTGAAAAAACAATAACTCTAACGTATTTCTGTTACAAAACCGGTGAACATTACAAGTAAATAAATGACCTTGACCTTCAAAATTTGGATGTGGGGGTGTGCGTAATGAAGCATCATTCCTAGACAAACATTGATGTGAAATATTATTAAAGTCTGGCAAGGGGTTAAAGAGATATTGTGAAAAAACAATAACTCTAACGTATTTCTGTTACAAAACCGGTGAACATTACAAGTAAATAAATGACCTTGACCTTCAAAATTTGGATGTGGGGGTGTGCGTAATGAAGCATCATTCCTAGACAAACATTGATGTGAAATATTATCAAAGTCTGGCAAGGGTTTAAAGAGATATTGTGAAAAAACAATAACTTTAACGCATTTCTGTTACAAAACCGGTGAACGTTAAAAGTAAATAAATGACCTGGAGAATTTGGATGTGGGGGTGTGCGTAATGAAGCATCATCCGTAGACAAACATTGATGTGAAATATTATCAACGTCTGGCAAGGGGTTAAAGAGATAATTTGAAAAAACAATAACTTTAACGCATTTCTGTTACAAATCGGGTGAACATTACAAGTAAATAAATGACCTTGACCTTCAAATTTTGGATGTGGGGGTGTGCGTAATGAAGCATCATTCCTAGACAAACATTGATGTGAAATATTATCAAAGTCTGGCAAGGGGTTAAAGAGATATTGTGAAAAAACAATAACTTTAATGCATTTCTGTTACAAAACCGGTGAACATTACAAGGAAATAAATGACCTTGACCTTCAGACTTTGCATGTGGGGGTATGCGTAATGAAGCATCATCCCTAGACAAACATTGATGTGAAATATTATCAATGTCTGGTAAGGGGTTAAAGAGATATTGTGAAAAAACAATAACTTTAACGCATTTCTGTTACAAAACCGGTGAACATTACAAGGAAATAAATGACCTTGACCTTCAAAATTTGGTTGTGGGGGTGTGCGTAATGAAGCATCATCCCTAGACAAACATTGATATGAAATATTATTACTGTCTGGCAAGGGGTTAAAGAGACATTGTGAAAAAACAATAACTTTAACGCATTTCTGTTACAAAACCGGTGAACATTACAAGTAAATAAATTACCTTGACCTTGAGAATTTGGATGTGGGGGTGTGCGTAATGAAGCATCATCCGTAGACAAACATTGATGTGAAATATTATCAAAGTCTGGCAAGGGGTTAAAGAGATATTGTGAAAAAACAATAACTTTAACGTATTTCTGTTACAAAACCGGTGAACATTACAAGTAAATAAATGACCTTGACCTTGATAATTTGGATGTGGGGGTATGCGTAATGAAGCATCATCCCTAGACAAACATTGATGTGAAATATTATCAATGTCTGGCAAGATGTTAAAGAGATATTGTGAAAAAACAATAAATTTAACGCATTTGCCTTACAAAAAACCGGACGACGCGGACGACGCGGACGACGACGACGACGACGACAACGACGACGACGACGGAAAATACGACGACTATAGTCGCGCCTCTGCTAAAGCAGGCGCGACAAAAATGGCCGCCAAGGGGAGAGAAGTGATCATGAAAATCAATCGGCTTCTTCATCTTGTCGTAATAAACAAGCAAACCCAATTTGGTTACAATCAATCAAGTAGAACTCTAGTTATTGCGTGGACAAGCTGTGCTAGCCCGCCCGCCGCCCGCCGCCCGCCGCCCGTCGCCCGCCATACACCGCCCGCCGCCCGTACAAGGTTAATACATAATACGTCCATTTATTTTTCAAACGGGCGTATAAAAACTTGCACAAACCTTTTGATGCAAACAAATGGCTGGCTAAGTGTTTCCGCAAAATTGTGAAGGTAACAAGGTCATGTTAACTTCCAAATGCTCACATGTATCAAGTGTCCAAACTCCAAATATTGAAGCTATCCGTCAAGTAATTTTAAAGTTATATCATGATGAAACTTGTATAAACTTTAAATAAATATGGTTGTGATATACTATTTAAAAGCAATCTAAATTCAAATGACATCAAACATCTTGAAAAACATATACGTTCCGAAACAATATGCTAACATTTTGGTGAAAAGTCAATTTTAATCATCTCGTGGCAACATATCACATGCAATATTGTGGCATAATTCAAACATAAACAAGAGTGCCGAAGTTCACAATATACGCCCGTCGAGGCAAGGCCTCATGGAGACAACTCATGTTGACGTGATAAACATGTAAACAAAATTTGGTTACGATCCGTCAAGTAGAACTCAACTTATTGCGTGGACAAGGATACGGAGTGCAAATGAATAGGCTTCTTCGGAATGCCGTGATAAACATGTATACCAAATTTGGTTACAATCCGTCAAGTAGGATTCTAGTTATTGCGTGGACAAGCTGTGCCGGCCGCCCGCCGCTCGCCCGCCCGCCCGCACATGAATACATAATACGTCCCGTTCTTTCAAACGGGCGTATGCAAATCACTTGGCCCCCTCCCAAAAGCAGTAGGATCATTAATAATATTACTACTTTTATAATAGGCAATGACCCAATTCAACTCCCAGGTAACAAGAGCCAAAGATAAAAACGTACCTGAGGGCCAAACCAGGCAAATCGTGATTCCTATAAGGAGGAACCCCACAATTGATTTACGCCGTCGCAACCCACCACGTCGGACAAAATAGGAATTTGCAACACTTGTAAACAGGATCTACACTGTTTACCATAATATCACTGCAGTAACTTTACAATTTCTAACATAACAGTGGTTGCAATCTGGCAAAATCTGACTTATTGCATTTCAGATCAATGAAGACCGAACTAATTATGTGCATCCATGCAATCTGGTCAGGATGTTTACTGTTCGAAAACCACTCCGTAAAATATTCAGAGAATTACTATCAGATATTACTTTAGTCACCCCGCATGACAGCCATAAAATTCAGGTTAACCACATGGGTAGACAGGATGATCAGGATCTACATTGTTCAGAAATGAAAGAAGCCTGTGCAGTCATATTGCGGTACATCTTACATACCAAGTGTGAATAACATCTACATTTGTTTCAAATCGCTCCCGCCAAGGCATACGATAGTGCTAAACGAGCTTTGATAGTATACCAATGTGCCGACTATACCGTGCTGTCCGCAAGCGTTAGCGATAAAACAATACATTAAAAGTAATTTGACATGAATATAGACGCATGTGAAGTTTCGAGTGAATTTGGCAAAGCGGTTTCAGAGACAGTGTTCTTAAAAACTAACCTAAATCCAAAAAAAAATTGAAAGTAATTTGACCTTGCCATGGGGCACAGGGTCGTACGGGTGGGGCGTAGAATGACAATATGGATCATGATAGGATACTGAAAAAAATTAACCAAAATACATTCACCAAAAACTTACCTCGGACGCACGTACACATACCTATGTGCCAACTATATCGCTCTGTCCGCAAGCGTGCGCAACAAAAATGACATTGACATGGAAAGTCGAGGTACATATTGTTTTGATTGTTTGTTTGTTTATTAGTGTTTAACGGCCTATCAACAGCTAAGGTAATGTAAGGCCGGGCAAACGGGTTCAATACCGTTTTAACCTGCTGCATTGGGGGACAAATCCCAAAATCAGAACGGAATATTTACATCGAGGAAAAATATATTCAGCCCTGAAATTAGAATAACCTGACCTAGTGCTAGGTCCATACCACACCAAAGTCACATGGCCCCTTCCACTAAATACTCACATAAGGGATATAACCAGATTCAACGGTCACATACAAAATGCCAAAGATGTATGTAAGGGCCTAAGCAGGTCTCCAGTCGGAATTCCGGTAAGGATGAACCCCGATCGTTAAATTAACCATCGCTTGCTCCCACCTGTTACCAACACATATTGTTTTAAAAGTTTCACTTCCAGGCATACAAAACTACACCATTTTTTAAATCCAGGCACATATTTTTAACATTTTCATATTTATGAAAAATAGTGTAGCATTATTCTTTTCCAGGCAAATAGTTTAACATTTTAATATCTTTATTATTAATAGTTTTAGCATTTTGCATTTTTAATGAAAAGTTTGTTAGATGAAGAACATGTTAAGTAATGGAAAAGAGTTTCAACAATTATATTTGTATGAATCTGTATCCAATGTTTGGTAAACATAACTACCAGCCAGTGTTGATGAATGTGCAATGTACAAACTGATACACAAATGTCTAGCATGCTAATGATGGCAAAAAAGCAACAACACCAGAATGAACACGAAATGCGTCTGTCGAACGCGGATGCCACCTGCAGCATATTTCAGAAACTGTGACAAAGTGGTTAACCGAAAAGTGTGACGGACAGATGGACAGACGGACGGACGGACAGACGGATGGACAGACGGACAGACGGACAGACGGACGGTCCAAACACTATATGCCACCCGTTTCTTCGAAACCGGGTGGCATAAAAATACAAATGACAGTGGTTTTATATTTGGTAATTCCACAGTGGTGTTATTATTACAAATATGCAGCAAACGCTTTTCTTTGACAAATAAGTGACAATTGCAACGGAAGGTTTGTCATGCCAGTCTATACATAGCATGCATTGACAGCACGGTGGGAAGTGATCTTCTGGAAACGACAGGAGGAGCAATATAATGAGACTGAAGAATGGTTCGGTGCTTGAGAATTCATGACACTTGCAGTGTGAAACATGAAGTGATGCTATGCTGTGTCCTTCAACGAGTTTAAATCAGTACATGTGCAAGAAGCAGAAGCCATCTAATTTCGTTTCATTTCATTACATTACCACAACCAAAACAGAAGAGAATGTTAGGTAAATTAGTGACAAAAGTAAAAACAAATGGAGATGTACATAAATAAAACAGCCACGTTACAGTGCTTACCATACCGGTCTGGCAAACACTGTAAACACTTGTCAGACTGATCCAGACATGTACCGATTAAAAACTCTGAACAGTGTGCATAATTTAAACGTACTTTTTGATTCTGATTGCCGTACCAGACGAAATGTTGCATTTTAAAACAATATTTCTTACTAAATAATACAAAAATAAACGTTGAAATACTCAAGGTAGAAACTCTGTATGATTCATACCTTCACTGCCTGTGCCTAGAATTCGCCTCCATCTTACTATGCTCGAGGCTCTTTGTAAATACCTTCATATCGGTTACAGACAAGCATTTCTCCCCGGGTTCTGATTGTATGTTATATAGATAGTGGGATGGAAACATTAGGGAACAAATCATGTTTTATCGTTCAAAATAAAACCGTTTGTTGAATATTTGAATGATGAAACAAGATTTAAATCAAAATACAAGACAACTGGCGTATTGTTAAAGGGAATTGTCACTCTGTAACTTAGGTTTTCAATATTTCTTATCACCAGCATTAGTATGACAGACATTTCAATATCATGGTATCCATTGTTCAAACATCAACAGAACTTAAAATAGCCACACAGAAATACAATCAAGCACAGGATGCGGATTCAAAGCTAACTGTTTTTTTTTGTTTATTGGGGTTTAGCAGCCTATCAACATCGAAGGTCATTTAAGGCCGGGTCAATGAGTTTAGTACTAAATCGAATATATTACCTGAACAAGTAGATGTATAATCCAAAAATCAGAACTGAATATTTACAGTAAAAATATATATATTCAGCCCCGAAATCAGAATAATCCTGATCTGATACCAGGTCCTCGCCACACCATAATCACTTGGCACCCTCCCCAAAACAGTAGGATCAGTAATAATCTTACTACTTTTATAATGGGCAATAACCCAATTCAACTCCCAGGTAACAAAAGAGCCAAAGATAAAAACATACCCGAGGGCCAAACCAGGCAAATCGTGATTCCTATAAGGAGGAAACCCACCGTTAATTTACGCCGTCGCATTCACCCGACCAACCACCCACTACTATGAAAGTGACTCAAAACCATTTGGGGAATTAAACCTGCATTCTAATCATCAGGCTACATTATAATATTGTTTCACAATGACACAATTAGTAACTGCTAACAAGAAATAGCATCGTTAAACGAAGCTTATTTCCTCACTCTCACTGGCAGTCTTGATAATAATAAACAAGAGTGCCGCACGTCACAAAATACGCCCGTCGAATATGGGCCAGACAGCGAATATGGGCCAGACAGCGAAGATGCAGAAATGTGAAGCTGTCACCAAGGCAAGAAACATTAATGAGAATTTGAAAGTCTATAGCATTATTTCTTCATCTCGTTGTGCTAAACATGTATACTAATTTACGCAGAGATAGAAAAGTAGAGTGTATTAAGTAGAAATGATAGGGAATTGTATAGAAAAATGTAGAAAAAAGGCCAAGTTAAAAAGGTGATATGCTCGTTAAAAAATATTTTTTCGGCATAAAAACACCAAGGTGCACATCTTCAATATGTGTAGAAGACGTGTGTATAGTTTCAGAACGTTCGACTGAACGGTTTCGACAGAATCTCTGTACCGTATATAGAATTGTATAGAAAAATGTAGAAAAAATGGCTAAGTTAAAAAGGCGATATTTTAGTTAAAAAATATTTTTTCGGCATAAAAACACCAAGGTGCACATCTTCAATATGTGTAGAAGACGTGTGTATAGTTTCAGATCGATCGACTGAACGGTTTCGGAGGAGTTGTGTACACGAACTATGCGCTTTTTCTTCAGCCGCCTGCCCGCCCACCCGCCGAGCGGTAAAACATAATACGTACCGTTTTTTAAAAACGGTCGTATAAAAAGACAAACAAAAACAAAGAAAAACACAAGTCCCCAGTCACATTGACCTTGAGCGGTCGAACCTGGGTCGTACTGGGCTGCTTGCTAATAGAAAAAGAATAATTTAACATTTGTTAGTTACAAATTTACCTTACAAACAAGGTGAACACAATTCCTCATTGACTTTCACCCTGAGTGGTCGAACATGGGTTGTACTGGCATCATTGATAATAAACAAACAAAAAACTTACATTTTTTACTTACAAACAAGGTGAACATAAGTCATCAGTGACATTGACCTTGGGCAGTCGGACGTGGGTCATATGCAAAACAAAGCACCATCCCTAGACACACATTCTGGCCAAATATGATCAAAAACAGTTAAGCGGTTCATGAGTTATTGACAAATTGAATGGTGTTACTAACGTACGTATGTACATACGCACGTACGCACGCACGTACCTACGTACATGGACTAACGCTATATCCCCTCTTGCCTATCGGAGAATATTATTGTAAACACATGCTATTTTTAAATAGTTTACATCATTAAATACATTAAATAGTTTACAGCGCTGTGCTGCCGTGGTGGCCGCTACGGCCCTGCTTTGAACCTAATCATTGTGAAATACATTCTGCACATTCGTGTGTTATTGTGAAAGTCCACCTCGACTCACTACAAATGCAAATATGTTACGGAGAACAGCATGTCGAAAAATAAACCTCTCACTTCAGATAATAAATAAACGTGGATAAATGTGGTTCATATTAACCATGTCAATTGTTGTTACATGTAATAAAGATGCATTAAAAAGAAAAAGAAAACACAAAAACAATATTTAAAAAAAATTATATATATATTTATTATATACCTACCCATGAAATACATAGTGATACGATGTAAATAAAAGTCATATGTTCTCATCGATGAAATAAACAAACTTCCGCTATCTATATTCATATTTCTGTAAAAATGTTTTTTAAATTTTAAAATATTTTTTTCAAAATATCCGGTCGAAAAAAAATGTGTTCACTTTTCTTTGGTTTCACACAATTTTCAATAATTATTTAAAAAAAATGTTTTTTAAATTTTAAAATATTTTTTTCAAAATATCCGGCCGAAAACAAATTATTTCACTTTTTTTGAGTTTCACACAATTTTCAATAATTATTAAAAAAAAATGTTTTTTAAATTTGAAAATATTTTTTTCAAAATATCCGGCCGAAAACAAATTTGTTCACTTTATTTTTGGTTTCACACAATTCTCAATAAGTAGAAAACAAATATTTTAAATTTGAAAATATTATTTTCAAAATATCCGGCCGAAAACAAATTTGTTCACTTTTCTTTGGTTTCACACAATTTTCAATAATTACTTAAAAAAAATGTTTTTTAAATTTTAAAATATTTTTTTCAAAATATCCGGCCGAAAACAAATTATTTCACTTTTTTTGAGTTTCACACAATTTTCAATAATTATTAAAAAAAAATGTTTTTTAAATTTGAAAATATTTTTTTCAAAATATCCGGCCGAAAACAAATTTGCTCACTTTTTTTTTGGTTTCACACAATTCTCAATAAGTAGAAAACAAATATTTTAAATTTGAAAATATTATTTTCAAAATATCCGGCCGAAAACAAATTTGTTCACTTATTTTTGGTTTCACACAATTTTCAATAATTATTTAAAAAAAAAATGTTTTTTAAAATATTTTTTTCAAAATATCCGGCCGAAAAAAAATGTGTTCACTTTTTTTTGGTTTCACACAATTTTTGAATAATTATTGAAAAAAAATGTTTTTTAAATTTTTAAAATATTTTTTTCAAAATATCCGGCCGAAACAAAATGTGTTCATTTTTCCATGGAGCGATATAATAAATAGAATATTCATATTTTTGCAACGAATATGACATATATGTTCATCTCGTGGTGTGAAATGTCCATAATGGCCAAAGTGAGGATCGAACGCATGCAGTGCAAAATTAAAATCAAGTGCCACCGTTGGCCGCCAGTTTACCCACTGCTCCAGTATGAGAAACTGTTTTGTCAATCGCAATATATCGATCATGACTATAGCGACGCGCCATAATAAACAGGGAAATACCTACAGGAATTCCATGTTTATTTATACACCAATGTTTATATAAACAAAGCATGTAAACAACGCCATGTCAGGCTGGTATACGTATACATAATGATTGTTTTGGAATTTGGTTACAATCCGTCAAGTACACATCTAGTTATTGCGTAGACAAGCTGTGCCCACCCGCCCGCCCGCCGCCCGTACATGGTGAATACATAATACGTCCCGTTGTTTCAAAAGGTCAAGGTCATGTTAGTGGCGACATGTGTGGGTTCCAAATGCTTGCATGTATCAAGTGTACACATATTGAAGCAATCCATCAAGTAATATTAATGTTATACGATGATGAAGAAACTTATACAAACCTTTTGACGCAACAAATGGCTAAGTGTTTCCGCAAAAATGTGAGGGTAGAAAAGGTTAATGTCATGTTACTGGCGGCACGAGTGTGTTCCAAATGCTTACATATAACCGTCAAGTAATATTAAAGCTACACCTTGATGACAATGCTTGGACAAACGAAGACGACGAAGACGACGACGGAAAAAGCACTATAGTCAGGGTAGCCATGTTATTTAAGCAGACAAAGTAGGTCAAGTTCATAGGAAGGCAAACATTATATGTACGTTACTGATGTAGAGCAGCAGTCGATTATTGTGTGCAAGTGTGGTAGCCGTATGTGCTATAGTGGCCAAGGAAGTGACTTTTAAATGCACAGAGTGGTCGAAATGTTACGGCCGGAAAGACAAGGGTAAACTAGAAAATAAACAAACAGACGGTGAGAGTAATTGTACTAATGTTGAAGGATGTATCGTTACTAATTATATAAGTAGTGCATGTGTGCAATATGAAGATATTAGCTGAAGGCAAATAGAAATTATAGGCGATTTGAGAAACTCTGACAAAACTTTCAAAAAAATAAACAGCCAGACGGACGGATGAACGATCAGTACCGATGGGTAAGTGTATGAATGTGGAATGATGTATAGTTACTTCGTAATGCATGTGTGCAATATAAAGATATTAGATGAATGCAAATAGAAATTATAGCTGATTTTAGAAACTGTTACAAAAACCTTCAAATAAATAAACAGACAGACGGACAGACGTACGGTCAGTAGTGAGGGTAATTGTATTAATGTGGAATGATGTATATTTACTAAGTAATGCATGTGTGCAATATGAAGATATTAGCTGAAGACAAACAGAAATTATAGGTGATTTGAGAAACTCTTACAAAAACTTTCAAAAAATAAATGGACGGACATACAGGGCGAATCATATAGGGCAGAATCGGCAGGGCCCTAATTATAATGCACCCACCCCAACCAAATAAATTAGTGGGGCCATCATTATAATCAGATGGCCATAGACCACATGTTGACCTGATGATGCATATGGTCATGGGGATCGCATGGGTGGACTATGCAAATAAATATGCATGATGATAAACAATATATGTCTTATGATGGCAGAGATATAATATATTTACAAACACAAATGTTGCAAACACTTTAATTCAAATTTCAGTCATTTGGCATTGACTATGGGCATGCGAGCCACATGCATGGCACATAGAGTTATGCATGTATGATGATACAAAAGACTAATAGTGTGAAGTCAACCAGACTAATGGTTGCAGAGATACGAGTAATACAATGTATACAAACTTTAAAGACTCGTTCTATACATGATCATCGTTTGATTCGTAAATGTGATAGTATTCAAATATATGTTATACATATGTATGTCTCGTTACTGTATCCTATACGGAACATGGAGTGGCCAAGTCGGCCATCTTTGTGTGTTCCAGCCATCAGCTAGTTTCACCTGTTCTGTCGTTTGACAAAGAACTTAACATGTGAGGTACAACTTATGATATAATGTAGCTAATCACATGTAGAAAAGGCAGGAGAACGGACTCCTATCCATTATATTACACCAAACTGTAACATATGTCTGTTTTATGGACAGGTTTGTGCCTGTGTTTTTAACAACATGAACCACCATTATAGATAGCCTAATACACAGAAAATCGCACAGTGTATCACTCTTACCTGGCCAAAATACCCACTACTGTACTCTGTTATTAGCTACCAAATCAAGTGACATGTAAGCAGTTACCCGAGTGTATTGTCCCTGGTGTCTGCTCACCTACTATGCGAGTAGATATGGCTTAACCTATGGGTAATGTGTACACTAACATAGTCTGTGCATCCGATTGGAAAGTTTACACATCAACATTTATTTTAGATTGATGGGAGAAATTCTCAGATATCTCGTATTTTGTATAGTTTGCTGGCATAATATTTATAGCTTGCCGTTGTCATTTGTGTCTATTATGTATTGCACCAAATTGTATTTGGTTTACTGTCATATTATATGTTGTATGTTAACGCACGAAGTGGTGAAACTGTACGATGGCGGAGATGGCAACTCAATGAACCATATAGTATACAGTAACACGACAATATTTACATATGTTTTATTCATATATCACATCACTCTTATGAAGCAATTATCATTGAAGCGGAGTGAATCTATCTATGACCTAAAACCTTAACACAGATATCAGAAGGACACATGGCTAGAAGCACTGACAGACAGATCTATGTCCGGATGGATACGCAAACATCATTATGATCACTGTCTCACTTTCTGCATTGGACTTGACAAAAACAGGAATATAACAATATAAACCTGTCGAGTACTTGTTTATGGCCTTAAAGATATACAGTGTTTTTTATTGCTCTTTAACAAATTTAATATACTTACCTAACGTACAAAACACCCTTTGGGCAGTCAACACCTTTCTCCCTCAATATATCCAGATATGGGTGAATATTGTCCATATGATTGCGTCCACGTATCCGGCAATCCAGATATATATTCGGCCTGCATATGAAAACAATAGTTGAGTATATATGCGAACCTCAACATATTTACCTGACTCCGAATAAGACGTGACCTTTTATTCGTAGAATTTACGCGACTTTTCACACACAAATTTGACACTAATGTAATTTCAGTGGATAGTTTACAAATTATCAATTAATATCCAATGTCGTCGCCATGGCAGATCTCGCGACGACAAAATTAGCGTAGCAGATTACTGACATCATCAGCATAAAAACGACGTCATGACGCTATACGTGATATGTCAACAAACATTTAAAACAATAAAGAGAAACAACGTCAAACTTATTCATTATTTTATGTGGTAATTTTAAGAAACGTCAGCAGTAATATTGCAGTATTCAAAAAAAGTGTCCGTGAGTTTCTTGGTCATTTATCTCAGGTGATACTGTTTGTTCGTGAAAGCATAGCACACAACTATGGCCCAACGATAAAATGCCTGATTTACAATGAAACCTCTCTCAGCCGGACACCCTGGGTGCCTCACATGGTGCCTGGTTTAGAAAGGTTGCATTGTATTTTCAACATTTATCACATTTCTTATGTGTTCAGCATTATCAGGCTATTTCACAATTGGTCCGTTTTCATTTCATGGGTCACAACTTTATACCATACAAGCCTATGTACAGTATGTATTGCACCAACGATTAAGTTTGTTTCAATCACAGTATTATCCAGTGTCAGAAAGTACAGGGTATGTAACCTTATTAACCCAGACACGTTTATCTCACGCACTCCTGCACTTTGATGGTTGGAATTATACAGAGATGAAGAGAATCGGCCAAAAACTGTAGAAGTAGTTCGATGGAAAAGGAAAAGTGTCAGCTGACGGACAGGGTAAACACTATGTGCCACCGACAACTATCGTTGCGGTGACATAATCATAACAATATAAAGCAATTACATACCTATCAAGTGATGTTGCGACTACGCTAACATCAGCTACTCTGTAGTTCAGATACTGTAGTACACGATCAAACATCCCTTGCTCCACGGTAGCTGACAGAAGAAACGATGTGTTTGGAAAATGGTTTCTAAATTTGCCAAGTTCTCCGAAGCAGGGCCTGATTTCCTCGCCGCTGTTAAGGAAATAGGTCATAGAAAGATACACTTGGCTTCAATGATAATTGCTTCATAAGAATGTTGTGACATATGAATATAATAAATGTGAATGACTATTGTCTTGTTACTGTATACTACATGTATATAGTACATTGCGATGCCATCTCCGCCATCTTTGCATGTACAAGCCATCGTACAGTTTAACCACTTCGAGGTTTGACACATACAGCAAATAATAAAACTAATACAATTTGGAACAATACATCATAGACAGTTATCACAACAGCGTGCTATAAATAGTATGCCAGCAAACTATACCAGAAATGAGATATAGCATTTCTCCAATCAATCTCAAAATAAATTTCAAAATGTAACGTTTTCAATCTGATGCACAGTTTATTGTTAGTGTACACGTTACCCATAGCTAAAGCCATATTTACTTGCATAGTAGGCGAGTAGACACCACTGACAATACACTCAGATAACTGTTTACATGCTATTGGATTTATTACAGTATGTATGGTAATACAGGTATATATTGACAGCACTGTATCATATTGTTACTGGATTCCCAAACGTTTTAACAACGGGTCAACGAACTCTTCAGAAATCAGACTTTGTATATAAGTGTGACGAAAACAACTCAGAGGACATTGTTGTTTAACGCCTTTCGAAGATATTGCACCAAATCGTATTTATGTATATTATGTCTTATTATTTGTGGTATGTGTCAAAAGTGATAAGAGGTAAACCTGACTGATGGCTTGTTTGTTTGTTGGGTTTAACGGTCAATCAACAGCTAAGGTCATTTAAGGCCGGGTTAATGGGTTTAGTACTAAATCCTATATATTACCTGTACAAGTACATGTTCAAGTATATGTACATATGGGGGGAAATCCCAAAATCAGAACTGAATATTTACAATAATTTTTTTTTATATATTCAACCCTGAAATCATAATAATCCTGATCTGATGCCAGGTCCTCGCCACACCAGAATCACTTGACCCCCTCCCAAATGCAGTAGGATCAGTAATATTTTTACTACTTTTATAACGGGCAATAACCCAATTCACCTCCCAGGTAACAAAAGAACCAAAGGTAAAAACGTACCTGCGGGCCAAACCAGGCAAATCGTGATTCCTAAAAGGAGGAACCCCTACCGTTAATTTACGCCGTCGCGTTCGCCCGACCACTACCCACTGACTGATGGCTTGTACACACTAAGATGGCCGACATAGCAACTCCATGCACCGTATACAATGTGCATGATCACGTGGTTACAACAACAACGTCGCCCACTCCAAAGTAAGTATTAATTGATATTTTCCTTAATATGCAACGGATTTTGATGAAATATGGCGCAGCAAACGCGTCTTCATGAGCACAGACTTATGTTTGGCACAGACTTATGTCGTTTTTGCGAAGAATCAATTTCCGTGTCGCAAAAACGACAGAAGTTTGGGCGAAAATACAGAGACCACCAAATTCAGCTTCACAAGACGCGTTTGATGCGCCATATTTCATCTAAATCCGTTACGTAATAAGGACACTATAAAAGAAGACATACTTTGAATCAGATGGATTCTGGAAAGTTCAGTACTTGTTGTCGTTAGTACCACGTGATCATACACCTTGGTATAGTATACAGTAACAATCTAATGGTCACATATGTGGCTGTCATTGGAGAAATAGGGCTTATGGGATTTGTGAACAGTTTAGCTCATGATCAAATAGCATACTCCCATAGCCCAATAACCATCTATATTGCTTGTTAGAAGTACAACAGGTGTTTCATTGATGGAATGGCAAACACTGCAGATCCGGATCAGACTGTTCTGGTGCACAAGCTGATCTGGATCTAGAGTGTTCGCAAAACCCATAATCCCAATTTATCCAGTCACAGCCACATATACTTGAATGTGGATCATTGTCTGGACTGTTATCATGCATTTGACAACTTTGAATGTGAAATAGCCCTAATAGCCCTTACCTAAACTTAATCATATACATGATCTATACTGCTCAAACTGGGTGCTAATTATTGATTTTATATTGTATATTTACACATACATTTGTTACCTAATATTTGACACATGTCACTATAATAAACAAATGACGTACTTTATATGTTATACATATATCACATCACATTTAGGAACCAATTATGTTTGAATCGAACGATGATCAGGGGTCCCACGGGTACTTAATGTACAAATTGATTTACTTTGTTTTATGGATTATTTCTGCAACTGGTAGTTTGGGTGCATTGTTACCGACATACAATTTACGTCACCTCAAGCGAATTAAACATATTACGTCACCTCCAGCGAATTAAACATAAGTACGGTAAATTAGCAGGTTTCAAATCAATACGAGACAAAATTCCAAGTCCAAACGGGGGAGATTATCCATCGCTCAGTGTGAAAGCAAAACTAGACACCATAAATAAGCTACATACCAAGCATCCAGCCAAGGTTTAGAAGTTTTACAAGTTACAAGGCAAAATGTTGAAATTCTAAGTCGAAAAGAGGGAGATAATCCATGACCCGGGGGTCGAATAAAAAAATGAAATAAACTTTGCGCATCTACTCATCATAAGGAAGCTATATACCAAGTTTCATGTCTGTAGCTATTACGGTTTAAAAGTTTTACGAACAAAAAGGCAAAATTGCCAACTTCTAAGATGATCAGGGGGAGATAATCCATTACCCGGGGGTCGAATGAAAAATCGAAATAAACTTTGCGCATCTACCAATCATAAGGAAGCTATATACAAAGTTTCAGGTCTGTAGCTAGTACGGTTAAAAAGTTTACGAGTTACAAGGTTGGTAATGGACGGACGGATGGAATGACAAAAACTATATACCCCTCGACAAACTTCGTATGCCCAAAAGTGTACTGAATACACTGGACTCAGAGCTCCAGATAAGTTTTGTATCTAATGAGTATTATACGCCCAGATTTCAAATTCAATGCGTATTTCAATGCGTATTTTACTTTTACAAATGTATTATGGGCTTTCTTCCTTATTAAATAGGGAACAAATGATAAATTATATATATATATATATATATATATATTTATATATATTTACTTAGCTGAGCTGCAAAAAGCAAACAGTGTTTGCTTCTTGCAGCTCAACTAAGTACATTTTCAACTTTATTACAGTATTTTCACTACCTAATTTGAAAATTAATTTGTATTTTCACATTGCTTCGAGTAATTTGTACTCCCACTTTTTATAATGAATGCGTATTCTGCTAAAATAAGTGCGTAACATACGCCAATACGCACCTTATCTGGAGTTCTTCTGGACTAATGTGAAAATGTTAGTTCATGCCGAAGTATTCCCTTTCCACAATGAATGATGCTTTGTGTCCATTCAACAGCAGTCATTAACCGATATAAATGTGTGTTTGTTTGTTGGTGTTTAACAGCCAATGTCATTTAAGGCCGGGTCAATGGGTTTAGTACTAAATCCCATATATTACAAGTACGTGTATAAAGTGCAACCTTCCGTTAATTTACGCCGGTGTAACGTGAGCCCCTTAAGTCCGTGAAAACCTTCAGCCTAGCCAAGCGGCTTAAGGGGCTCACGCTGGGGGTGTGAGCCCCGTAAGTCCGTGAAAACCTTCAGCCTAGTCATAGCGGCTTAAAGGGCTCACGCTGGGGGGGGGGGGGAGGAGACTTTAAGCCCGTGGAAACCAATTTGTTGGTATATACACAATATGAATGGTAACGATGATATTACGCAATATGCACACCGCGTACCGTAGTTCTTCTACCAAATGGAGTATATGTATATGAATGTGCCGATATGTAACCGACCGTGAGAAGTTGAAGCCTGTCTGTAAACTGATCTATAATCGGTGGCTTTGCAAACCCCTTTGTTGGTAAATACCCAATGTGCCTATTAATAATGATATTATGCAATATGTTCCAATATAAGGCAACAAAAAACGTGTAATATATGGGACTGATTTCAATTTTCACGGCGGGGACAAAAGCACCCGGCCATGAGAAGTTTCAGCCTGTCCGTAAACTTGATATATAGAGAACACATCGGTATTTTTTCACACCCCTGTGTTGGTATATACCCAATGTGCCTATTAATAATGATATTATGCAATATGTACCAATATAAGGCAAGTAAAACGTGAAGTATATGGGAATTATTTCAATTTTCACGGCGGGGACAAAAGCACCCGGCCATGAGAAGTTTCAGCCTGTCCGTAAACTTGATATATAGAGAACACATCGGTATATTTTCACACCCCTGTGTTGGTATATACCCAATGTGCCTATTAATAATGATATTATGCAACACGTTCCAATATAAGGCAAAGAAAACGTGAAATATATGGGACTGATTTCAATTTTCACGGCGGGGACAAAAGCACCCGGCCATGAGAAGTTTCAGCCTGTCCGTAAACTTGATATATAGAGAACACATCGGTATTTTTTCATACCCCTGTGTTGGTATATACCAATGTGCCTATGAATAATGATATTATGCAATACGTTCCAAATAAGGCAAAAAAAACGTGAAATATATGAGAATTATTTCAATTTTCACGGCGGGGACAAAAGCACCCGGCCATGAGAAGTTTCAGCCTGTCCGTAAACTTGATATATAGAGAACACATCGGTATTTTTTCACACCCCTGTGTTGATATATACCCAATGTGCCTATTACTAATGATATTATGCAATATGTACCAATATAAGGCAACAAAAACGTGAAATATATGGGAATGATTTCAATTCTCACGGCGGGGACAAAAGCACCCGGCCATGAGAAGTTTCAGCCTGTCCGTAAACTTGATATATAGAGAACACATCGGTCGTTTTTCACACCCCTGTGTTGGTATATACCCAATGTGCCTATTAATAATGATATTATGCAATATGTACCATATAAGGCCAAATAAAACGTGAAGTATATGGGAATTATTTCCATTTTCAGGCGGGGACCAAAAGCACCCGGCCATGAGGAAGTTTAACCAAAAGCACCCGCCATGGAAAAAAAAGAAGGTTTTACAAAAGCACCCGGCCAAGAGAAGTTTCAGCCTGTCGTAAAACTTGATATATAGATAACACATCGGTATTTTTTCCACACCACTGTGTTGGTATATACCAATGTGCCTATTATATGATTATTATGCAATATACGTTCCAATATAAGGCAAGAAAGAAAACGTGAAAATATATGGGACTGTTTTCAATTTTCACGGCGGGGACAAAAGCACCCGGCCATGAGAAGTTTCAGCCTGTCCGTAAACTTGATATAGAGAACACATCGGTATTTTTTTCACACATGTGTGTTGGTATATACCCAATGTGCCTATTAATAATGATATTATGCAATACGTTCCAATATAAGGCAAAGAAAACGTGAAATATATGGGACTGATTTCAATTTTCACGGCGGGGACAAAAGAACCCGGCCATGAGAAGTTTCAGCCTGTCCGTAAACTTGATATATAGAGAACTCATCGGTATTTTTTCACACCCATGTGTTGGTATATACCCAATGTGCCTATTAATAATGATATTATGCAGCACGTTCCAATATAAGGCAAAGAAAACGTGAAATATATGGGACTGATTTCAATTTTCACGGCGGGGACAAAAGCACCCGGCCATGAGAAGTTTCAGCCTGTCCGTAAACTTGATATATAGAGAACACATCGGTATTTTTTCATACCCCTGTGTTGGTATATACCCAATGTGCCTATGAATAATGATATTATGCAATACGTTCCAAAATAAGGCAAAAAAAACGTGAAATATATGAGCATTATTTCAATTTTCACGGTGGGGACAAAAGCACCCGGCCATGAGAAGTTTCAGCCTGTCCGTAAACTTGATATATAGAGAACACATCGGTATTTTTTCACACCCCTGTGTTGGTATATACCCAATGTGCCTATTACTAATGATATTATGCAATATGTACCAATATAAGGCAACAAAAACGTGAAATATATGGGAATGATTTCAATTCTCACGGCGGGGACAAAAGCACCCGGCCATGAGAAGTTTCAGCCTGTCCGTAAACTTGATATATAGAGAACACATCGGTCGTTTTTCACACCCCTGTGTTGGTATATACCCAATGTGCCTATTAATAATGATAGTATGCAATACGTTCCAATATAAGGCTAAACAAAGTGAAATATATGGGACTGATTTCAATTTTCACGGCGGGGACAAAAGCACCCGGCCATGAGAAGTTTCAGCCTGTCCGTAAACTTGATATATAGAGAACACATCGGTAGTTTTTTCACACCCCTGTGTTGATATATACCCAATGTGCCTATTAATAATGATATTATGCAATACGTTCCAATATAAGGCAAAAAAACGTGAAATATATGGGACTGATTTCAATTTTCACGGCGGGGACAAAAGCACCCGCCCATGAGAAGTTTCAGCCTGTCCGTAAACTTGATATATAGAGAACACATCGGTATTTGTTCACACCCATGTATTGGTATATACCCAATGTGCCTATTAATAATGATAGTATGCAATATGTTCCAATATAATGATTTCAATTTTCACGATGGGGACAAAAGCACCCGGCCATGAGAAGTTTCAGCCTGTCCGTAAACTCAAACGAAACAGGCAATATATGCACAAAAAGCAACCGGCCATGACAATTTTAATCGGTAGTTTTGCAAGCCCCGTGAAGTTACCTGATCATGAGCACTGTCGGGTCCGATGGGAAATCTGCATGCTTACTCTCTGGTCAGATGCTGATTGATGATTATATATCACATAATATGGGAATTCACCGAATAAATAAACTTCCGGTAAGTATGAATGCCGATCGTTAAATTACCCTTCGCTGATCCCTCCTACCACTCAAAACAAAAATGTGATCTAGGCTTCGGCGACAAGTCTGGGTATGGAAGGTTTACAACCCGATTCCCACAACGAACGGACCTAGGCATATAAACACATTAAATATACATTAGATATACCTAAAATAATTCATAAGTGAACAAAAATGGCCACATTATCTTACATATTTTAATGAAATATTTGGTGGCCATTTTTTTCCCCACTTATGGATGATTTTTTTAGGTATACCTTATGCATTTTAATGTATATATATACCTAGGTCCGTTAAGTTAAATTCTTTCGTATAGCAAAATCACATCATGAGTAAATCATACACAACGATAAATTTCACTATTTCAAATCCCAGTGTGGTACGTTTTCACCCTTTTGTTTTGACCCGGGTACGTTTTGACCGGAACCCAAAATATCTCATTATATAAATGGGTTTTATACGGCAAATAGTAAGAAAAAAAGGGTGGCACGATTTACCCAAATCTACCCAAATCTACTCAAATCTTCATATAATTACTATATGTGTCAATACAAATAAGCTATACACAGCTTACTAACGATGTTTGGACTGTACTTACATAATGTATGTCATTAATTTGCTCATACCAGGGCCCATTTTAATGTTTTGATGCAAAATGGAAATATTTGTATATGAAATAAAGGGAGAGTACCGCGATATACTTAATACTAGGAAGCGAAGGAAGATAATCCACTTTATAATGGCTAAACATGCTAAATGGGAATGATTATTTTTAATTGAAATACAAATACAAAACTGTAGAACCTCTCTAATGTTGACATACAAGGAGACAGTAGTGTGAATGTGTCGACCGTATACTGGCCGTTTTCGCCCGCCAGGACGTGTAGCCATCTTGTACATAATCACTTGTTGAGGCTATACCTCTAGGGAAATTACAATCACAGTCTGATCAGGGTCTACACTGTTTTCCATCTTGTACATACTCACTGTATACCATATACAAGAATCAAGCCGCGTGTCGCCCGCCAGGACGTGTAGCCACCTTATAACAATCACTTGTTGAGGCTATACATTCTAGGGGAAATTGGCAATCACAGTCTGATCAGGGTCTACCCGGTTACCCATTTTATGCATAACCACTTGTTGAGGCTATACCTGTAGGGGAAATATGCATTCACAATGTAATCAGGATCTACACAGTTTCCCATATTGTACATAATCGGGACTATATAACGAGCTACCCCACTAAAATACACTGTGTTCTGGTCAATACAATATAATATTGGGCTTTGTCTACATAGAGGTGTGAAAAACATTCAAGCTATTTGACAAGATATACAAACCATACACAAACTTAAAAATATATATATTGCGTGCATATTATGGTTCATTTTCATCAATGTTCTTAATACAAGATCGTTTATTATTGTTATTGTAGATGAATATTAAGAATATTTATATATATATATAAGGCAACTCCGTAAATTAAATTGCAATAACTAAACTATGCCCAGAAGTCATTTGTGCTAATAAAAACATTCATTCAATGCATTATACTTTGTTTTTAACTATTTCAAAAAGATGTTGGCATATAATTACTCGGCGAAATAAATATTGCAATACTATGGAGGTGACCGGTTACTTAGACAGTTGGACTATTATATGTGCCATATGAAATCATGATCGATGGCAACTCCGTAAATTAAATTGCAATAACTAAACTATGCCCAGAAGTCATTTGTGCTAATAAAAACATTCATTCAATGCATTATACTTTGTTTTTAACTATTTCAAAAAGATGTTGGCATATAATTACTCGGCGAAATAAATATTGCAATACTATGGAGGTGACCGGTTACTTAGACAGTTGGACTATTATATGTGCCATATGAAATCATGATCGATGGCAACTTAAAGTTAGACAACTGAGACATAATGAATGTGTCTCGATCACATTAGTCTCCCTTTAGTCGCCAAACAGGTGTCCGATAGCATCTCGATTTATCAGCAGAATAGTATGGCCACTAAAGTGCGACACGGAGCTCGAAAATACACATTCATAACATCCCCGGACGGGAAAATACCTAAATTTTACATTTGGGACCATTTTTATGCTTAAACGTACGTTAATCTCATTAAATCTTGAAATATAATCGATGACTTAAACTTTACACAGCCTTGGCCCCGATTGTTATTGTTCCGTCTGCGCATGCGCGGACTGAAACCTTTACTGGGCTGAAGAATTTTCTGTTATACCGGCATATTCCCGATATAAATGGACATGTGTGTGGGTATTCATATCCAACTTTCGCGGCCACCTTACCTGTAGAAAGTCTGCATCAGTAGCGGCGATTTTTATATGGAATTATATAGGAGACTGACCTTTTCTTATGTAACTTTTAAACTACACAACCGATTGAAAATACACAAATCACATTTTAAACTTCAATTATTGTACTTTATGATGATCTTTCAATCGTGTTTTTAAAATAAAAAGATTTAAACATAGTCGGTAGTTTTTATATGATTTATATAGCAAATTGTGATTTTTCTTCTCGATTTTCGTTGGGAAAATTGCAAAATCTCTTATTATAATAATAGTTGCACAAAATGCACAGATATTTTCAATTAGCACAATCATTTTTCTATCCATTGATATAAAAATTATGTTTATAAGTTAATATTATTTTGGTCCTTTTTTAGATAATAATAATGACACCATCTGTTTTCATTTTCTAATTTATTTAGCGTATCACGGAAATCTTCGGAATTTCCGTGATATTCGTTGAAACGGGCACCTGCTTACGGTCACTCTGAAAGCTTATATGTTGCCCGAGGCATGACCGTGTTGTGGATAAAATTATTGGTACTTTACTCAACATTTTCTACTGATTTGTAATTTCAGCATAGAATGTGTCTCATTTGATTATCTCGATACTTTCAACTTGCAATACTTAATATAATTTCATCTTTATTTGATTTGGCTAGAAATAGTTACTGTAATTCCCTTTTTACATGTACGCAGGAATTATAAGTGTTGGTCAGACTACGTTAGTTTACAAGATTATTTACACTGGTTGTAAATATTTGTATCAATGCATGTTTTCTCTTGATTTCACGGCAATATTAACGGGATTTATACCGATTATCGAAACTAATATTGGTGAAAGTGTCACAAATTATAAAATTGTCAATAAATGGAAATGTGTTGATTTTATTTACGGGGAATTAAGCAGAATTATCGCGAATTATTTACTGCAAACTAAACCTTGAACTATATTTGTACAACCAGGGTAGACCCCGTTCAGAATGTGCGATTGCACAGCTTGATCTGGGTATACACTGGTTTCAATCGCTGTTTTGCATTAGGCTACATGTATATTGCCCGAGATATTAAATAAAAAAAAAGTTCGCTAGCCTGCGAATATATATAACGAGTACATCGGTCATCTGTAATATTATTTACGTGATTTAACTAATTGTTACGAATGTGTGGTTGTTTTCTCCGCATAACTATAGTGCAGGCTACATAATGATTACTGATCATAGTATACACATATAGCAACTGACATACTGGTTTGTAATTTCAGCATAGACTTTGTCTTATTTGATTATCTTTGAGATAATTGCAACTTGCAATACTTAATATAATTTCATATTTATTTGATATGGTCAGACATAATTAACGTAATTCCCTTTGTACGTATACGGGAATTATAAATCTTGGTCAGACTATTTGTAAATATTTGTTATTTGTAAATATTTGTATCGTTGCATATTTTCTCTTGATTTCATGGCAATATTAACGGGATTTATACCGATTATCGAAATTAATATTGGTGAATTATTTACTGCAAACTAAACTTCCTTGAACTTTATTTGTACAAAGGAAGAATATTTAATTCCACATTTGGCATAAAATATTTGAGATGTCATTTACGGAAAACATATTTAACTTTGGAAATCATTTTCACGTGGTCATAAATGTCATTTTCAATAAAATAAACATGTTCGGGAAGTGAGATACATGTTAACCTGACATGTTAATTCGAATATCACAATGGTCAATGGTGGACTCGTCACATTACATGTACATGGATTATCGATTTACATATCGATAAAATGGTTGTATCTCACTTTCCCAACATTTTGATTTTTGGCCTGTCTAGACTGTCTCACTTTCCCAACATTTGACTTTCACACCTTTGACTTACCTGTATGTTGGGTATACTGCTGGGCTTAAAGTTGAGTTACACACATATCTAATTATAAACTAGAAATGGACGCTTGTCGACAAGCGCATGTGTATCCCCCTCCCCAGATACACAAGTAGTTTGAAAAAAGGGTGATCGAGTTATGCTCCGGAGACAAAATCGGTGACGGACAAAGGGAGATAACTAAACAATTAGTGATGCAAGAGTTGTCATTCTTGCGCGACACACCTTTAGGGTCTATGCATGTGTGAAGCTACTGGAGCGCAGAATTATTTGTTAATAGTCCTATATTTATGTACATATATCTGCACAGGTGCACATAATGCCACAATATTTTCAACACAGTTGACGGAAATGTAATATAGAATGTAAATAAAAAAAATAATGCTCGCTACTGGAGCCGAGAATTTTTTTTAATAGTCCTATATTTATCTACATATATCTGCACAGGTCCACATACTGCCACAATATTGTCAACACAGTTTAGGTAAATGTAATAATTTAGCTGTATAAATTACCTGTAATAAGTTAGTGGTCAGTTAAAAATTTAAAAGGAATGTAAAAAAAAAATTTAAAAAAAATTTGAAAAAAAAATTTGAAAAATAAAAAATAATAATACTTGCTACTGGAGCCCAGAACTTTTTTTTAATAGTCCTATATTTATCTACATATATCTGCACAGGTCCACATAATGCCACAATATTTTCAACACAGTTTACGGAAATGTAATATACAAATTTTTTGTTTTTAAATAATGCTCGCTACTGGAGCCCAGAATTTTTGTTAATAGTCCTATATTTATCTACATATATCTGCACAGGTCCACATACTGCCACAATATTATCAACACAGTTTACGGAAATGTAATAATGTACCTGTATAAATTACCTGTAATAAGTTAGTGGTCAGTTAAAAAATTGAAAAAGAATGTAAAAAAACAAATGGAAAAAAAAATTAAATTAAAAAAAAGAAAAAGAATAATGCTCCCTACTGGAGCCCAGAATGTTTTTTAATAGTCCTATATTTATCTACATATCATATATACACAGGTCCACATATTCCCACAATATTTTCAACACAGTTTACGGAAATGTAATATAATCATTTACCTGTATAAATTACCTGTAAGTTGTCAGTGGTCAGTTGCACATGCTAGCACATGCACAGGTGAATAGTCTGTATAGCACTTACCACCTTATGCTACTAGACAAAAATTGAAAAATAATTTGAAAAAAAAAATGAAAAAAAAAAAATGGAAAAAAAAAAGTTTAAAAATAATAATGCTTGCTACTGGAGCACAGATTTTTTTTTTGATAGTCCTATATTTATCTACATATATCTGCACAGGTCCACATAATGCCACAATATTTTCAACACAGTTTACGGAAATGTAATATAATCATTTACCTGTATAAATTACCTGTAAGTGGTCAGTGGTCAGTTGCACATGCTAGCACATGCACAGGTGAATAGTCTGTATAAAGCACTTACGACCTTATGCTACTAGACAAAAATAATTTGAAAAAAAAAAAATAATGAATGAAAAAAAAAAATGAAAAAAAAAAATGGAAAAAAAAAGTTTAAAAATAATAATGCTTGCTACTGGAGCCCAGATTTTGTTTAATAGTCCTATATTCATCTACATATATCTGAATAGGTCCACATAATGCCACAATATTTTCAACACAGTACCCAATGTAGTGATTTACCTGTATAAATTACCTGGTCAGCAGTGGTCAAGCACTGGACATCTGCACATGCTAGCCCATGCTAGCACATGGTTCTCCCAGTTTCTATTGTTCTCTCTACAGGTAAGGTGTACAGAGCACACAGAAAAGGTGTACAGAGCAGACGAGAAAACAGGTCTTCATGCATTATTGTCCAGTTTGTAGAGTGCGCAAAACAAAAAAGGGAGATAACTCAAAAATTAGCTACGCAAGAGTTGTCATTCTTGTGCGCGACACACCTCCGGGTCGTGGTCTATGCATGTGTGAAGGTTCATGAAAATATTCCAAAGGGTGGTCGAGTTATGCTCCGGACAGGAAATCAGTGAGCGAAAACAAAAAAGGGAGATAACTCAAAAATTAGCTATGCAAGAGTTGTCATTCTTGTGCACGACACACCTTCGGTTCGTGGTCTAATTGAATGTGTTAAGTTTCATAAAAATATTCCAAAGGGTGGTCGAGTTATGGTCAATCAGTGCGCAAAACAAAAAAGGGAGATAACTCAAAAATTAGCTATGCAAGAGTTGTCATTCTTGTGTGCGACACACCTTCGGGTCGTGGTCTATGCATGTGTAAAGTTGCATGAAAATATTCCAAAGGGTGGTGGAGTTATGCTCCGGACACGAAATCAGTGCGAGAAACAAAAAAGGGAGATAACTAAAAAATTAGCTATGCAAGAGTTGTCATTCTTGTGCGCGACACACCTTCGGGTCGTGGTCTATGCATGTGTGAAGTTTCATGAAAATATTCCAAAGGGTGTTCGAGTTATGCTCCGGACAAGAAGTGTCTGCGGCGGACGCGGACGCGGACTCGGACGCGGACGCGGCGCGCTGTCAAATCCATAGTATCCCCCGACGGAGTCCGGGGGATACAATTAACAATTTTAACATGTGTCCTGGGGGCCGTTTCACTAAACTTCGTACGACTAAAATGTTCGTAAGTGCAATATGATAGTCTGTAAATTTCACATTAACAATGTTTTCTTGTAAATAATTATTGGATTTACATTTATTGAGCAGAGGCTGCATATGCAGCCTCTGCTCAATAAATGTAAAACCATTTATTGAAATGTCCAGACGATCCTAAATTTGCACTTACGAACATTTTAGTCGTATGAACTTTAATGAAACGAGCCCCAGTATCGGACAATATCAAATAAATAATTACACTCACGGCGTCTGGAGGAAGGTTATTGTCGAAGACGCATGGCTACATGCCCTAGAGAACAATGACGACAACACAGCATCCGTAGTCACGTTCAAGGACTATGTCACTGAGCATTGGGTGGGTGGACGGCGACAAGGCGATGTGCAACCACTTTGACAACTTGGGACCACGAACGACAAACCACATGGAATGTTGTCACAACAAGTTCAATGGTCTACTGACACATTCACATCCAAACATCTACAGTACCGTGGCATTGAAGACCACATGGTACAGCTGAAAAATGGAGTATGCCGATGCAGCGTAACATTTGATTAAATTAGGACAATAAACACAAATAGGTGGTGTTTCATTTTATGAGGAAATATATTGTTTCAATCGCAAATGTGCTGAGTAAAAAAATATGAGTTGTTTTAATTCATCATGATCTACACTGTTGTGTTAAAACTCATAGCTGATCAGGATCTACACATTTTAAATTACATATGTATGTTAAATAAAAGTTGCTTTTGATCAGGAAATACACTGTAATTTAATAGAATATAGTGTACAAATGTGCTAAGTTAACTTTAGTAGTTATAGCTGATCAGGATCTACATAATACAAATTGTGAAGTTTGTGTTTCCTGCTTGATTTAATCATTCATTACATGTACATATTTAAAGTATGGGTTCCTCCTTATAGGAATCACGATTTGCCTGGTTTGACCCTCAGGTACGTTTTTATCTTTGGCTCTTTAGTTACCTGGGAGTTGAATTGGGTTATTGCCCATTATGAAAGTAGTAAGATTATTACTGGTCCTACTGCTTTTGGGAGGGGCCAAGTGATTCTGGTGTGGCGAGGACCTGGCATCAGATCACGATTATTCTCATTTCAGGGCTGAATATATAGTTTTGTTATTGTAAATATTCAGTTCTGATTTTCGGATTTTCCCCCCATTTGTACATGTACTTGAACATGTAGATGTACTTGTACAGGCAATATATGGGATTTAGTACTAAACCCATTAAATGTTCTTAGCTGTTGATAGGCCGTTAAACCCCAACAAACAAACAAACAAAACATATTTAAAACATTTAATAGCTAATAAAGTCATGTTTAATACACACGTTTACTTTAACCCAAATTGTGTTATGTAACTTTCAGCTGTGCAGAATAGCAATTTTGACCAATTATCTCCAATTAAGTCCATTGTTAAGCATAACAATAGTGTCTCACTTTCCCAACATGCAAAAGCGCCAAATTTCTACCTGAAATACAGAATGTTGGGAAAGTGAGAACACCCCGATAAAATTGCATACATCACGTGACACCTCTAGATTTCTTAGAGATTACGGAAAAAGCCGATATCACAGAAATTGCCGACTGACCATCACGTATTGGTCAGCTGAAATTGACCATGTGGTCACTATGGATTTTATCCAAGTAAGGTGGCCGCGAAAGTTGGATATGGTCACTCAATCATTTCTGAAGCAATTGGGTATTTCAAAATTTTAATTGGGTAAAATAAATTCACTACTGTTTACACATTAACATACAGCAATTACTGTTTATTGTTTTCTGCAGCATGGTAAAGGTACCACACATTTTTTATTGCTTTTTGATACTCGCCACTTCTGATTTCAATTGGGTTTTTGGCAATTTTAATTGGGTATTTAAGCAAATAATCAGCTTACCTGGAGCTCTGGGGTAACTTCGCAGACAGCAATAAATTTGCAGCACCGAAGTTGTAATATCCTGAGCTGGTGTCAAGTGTCCTTACCACACACGGTCATTTGACTGCAGGTGTGTATCCCAGTAAAGTTCATAGTTAACATATGTATCCTTCACCATCAAACATCCAATAGTAATGACCAATATCAGTCAATGTTTATGAATGGTACACAGGGCTCCAGATAAGCGACGTATTTGCTTAAATATTGTTTCAGATTAATGGAGTGACAATACTCAATTACTAATTCCTTATCTGGAGCCCTGTGGTATATACCTAGTGTGTGCTGGCAGCAGAAATCCTAGATATGCTCGTTCCTGGAACCCTTCACAATACAAAAACAGGGCATTTAACATGGGTACAACGTCAAAACATATTTTTCTAATTTTGGAAAGAGTGGACAGATTTTCATTTTTGTTTCGATTTCTTAGTTGGGTCATTTCCAAACTATCTAGCCAGGTTTCAGAGCAAATTTCCAAAATGTTCATTTATGGAAAATGAAAAATCTGGTGCCAGGCACTCTTACTCCCAATGAATGACAGAAGCTCGGTTTTGTGAAATATGATCCAGAAATTTGAATCATTTACCATTCGTGATCCGCATATACGAGCAACACACACGGAGAGTAGATAGACTGGATCATCACTGTTGTCAAGCTGAACCATTGCTGCCACCTCTCCTCCTCTCACATTGGATCTGGGGGTCGTTCCACTAAACATCGTACTACTAAAATGTTTGTAAGTGCAAAAGTATGAGTCTAACAATTATTGGATTTACATTTATTGAGCAGCCTATGCTCAATAAATGTAAATGCATCAATTGAAATTTCCAGACGATCCTAAATTTGCACTTACGAATATTTTAGTCGTACGAAGTTTAGTGAAACGGCTTCCTGGTATGGAGGTCTACATACCTTAATTCCTAACAAAACACGGTTTTAACAGCACATGGGAATCGTCTCCAGCGCTGCCAAACAGGTTTGCATGGAGAAATATTGAAAATAAAACATTTCCAGCAGACGACATAATTTAATTCAGCGTAGTAAGGGTTAACCTATTGCGTTCATAATACGCTTTTAAGGGTATGACAATTTTTGAAACACGTCTTCTTATTTTTTATTTAAAGAATTTGTTGTGACCACTCATTTGTACGGAGCAGGGGACATGATATTTTTCTTTTATTAATTCGTTCCCAAGAAATAACAATTCGTTCCATCAATTTCACAATTTGTTCCCTCGAATTAACAATTCGTTCCCACGATATAACAATATGTTCCATCGAATTAACAATTTGTTCCCACGAAATGACAATTCGTCACCTCAATTTAACAATTCGTTCCCTCGAATTAACAATTTGTTCCCACGAAATGACAATTCGTTACCTCAATTTAACAATTCGTTCCCTCGAATTAACAATTCGTTCTCTCGAATTAACAATTCGTTCCCACAAATTAACAATTCAGGTATCAGGTATTAACTATCAGGCAACCCAAATTTAATGGCTGCTATGCAAGGCGACTATCAAAAAAACGTGTAAAAAGAATACAGAGGAGTTATCAAAGGCGTTTGATCTTGTAAACCATTCAATTCTTGTTAAGAAACTATCTAGCTACACATTTGGTACAAATGTGCTAACATGGATTAGTTCATGCTTAAATAACCGCTCCCTAAATAACCGCTCCCAACAGGTAATCTGTTCAGGTCAGTTCTCAAGTCCCCTTACTGTAAAATCCGGAGTTCCACAGGGATCAGTGCTAGGCCCAATATTATTCCTAATATACATAAATGATCTACCATTGTGTACAAATTTCTGTTGTACCGACATGTTTGCTGATGACAGTACACATACCACATTTGCTAAATACCCTGATGCAGTAGCAACAAACCTAAATTTCGACATGGCTGAAGTGGAATCCTGGTGTCGGATCAATGCTATGTCAGTAAATATTGATAAAACCAAGTCAATGACCAGGTCAACGAAAGCCAAACTTAAATCTAAAATAGAACACATTCCAGCTATAGCCTTTCATACTACTCAGCTACAGCAAACATCTTGTGAAAAGCTACTTGGAATTCAAATATATGAATCCTTATCATGGCAAACCCAGGTAGAATATATTGTCAAAAAATGAAATTCATTATTGCATCCTTTATGCAGAATTAAAAAACGTACCTAACGAAACCTAGTAGAACACTATTCTTTAATTCATACATATTACCACATATCGACTACTGTGCATCTGTTTGGGGAAGTTGCAACATAGAGTATCTCTCTCTAAACTTCTTCAAGTACAAAAGAAAGCAGCAAGCATTATTTTGGATAAAACTACAGACTACCCCTCTGACAGACTGTTTAAGGAACTTAATTGGATGAAAACACAATACCGAATAAAATATCCAAAAGCAACTCAAATATTTGTTTAAATGCGTGAATAACTTATGCCCAAATTATCTAAACAATTCATTTAAACAAAAAGCAGCGATGCATGGGTTAAACTTACGGTGAGCAGATAAAAACAAGTTTATATCTACCAAAACCTAACATTGAACTATACAGGTCAACCTTTGTCTATTCCAGAGCCACACTATGGAATTACCTACTTGTTTATGTTAAAACTGCCAAGTACGTGGACGATTTTAAGAGCAAATAGATATTACATGTTCATAAAAGTACTCAACATTCTTAGCTCTTAATCTAATACTCATGTACGGTGTAATCATACATATATGAACACAATATTCATGCAATTGTTACCTTGTGACACATGTTTATATATTAGTACGTGTATCATTATTATTTGTTAAATATGTATACATGTACTTGTAGTTAGATTGATGATCTCAGGGAAGATTGGCTAGGCCAACTGAGCTTCTTCTATAAATAAAGACGTTACTTAATTACTTACCCTGCATGATAGTCATAACATTCAGGTTAAACACATGGGTAGACAGGCTGATCAGGATCTACACTGTTCAGAAATTAAAGAAGCTTGTGTTGTCAGATTGCAGCACATCTTGCAATCCAAGTGTAATTAATATCTACATTTGTTTCAAATCGCACATTATCATTTTTGTTCACTAGCCACCAAAATGACCCGTCGTTGATCCTTTTTTTTACAGCCTGTGCCGGTGGGCGGGGGCATAACTGCTCCATATTCTCGGACGTTATAAAGCAAATGATCATACCTTTCTAAAATGTTGCCGGTTATATAATTAACAGTACATTACTTATTCAGACGACACAAATGTTCTGCCATTGGGAAATACTATTCCCACAAGGACGAACTCATCCGAAACCATGGAAACACTCATCAGTAAATGTGGCTGCGACTGCAGAAATGGAGCTTATGAGATTTGCGACCAGTATAGCTCATGTGGAAACAGTTAAGTCACGATAAACTGTATTCGGGTGCATGAGTCATGTAACCAAATATGGGGCTGTAACAGGATACACGGAGCTTATGAGATATATTAACAGTGTAACTCCTTATCAAATAGCCCACGTCTGTCAACTGATAACGATCTATAATGTTTGTCAGAAATGACGGGTGTTTATTTGATGAGATGGCAAACAGTGCAGATCATGAACAGACTGTGCGTATGCACATGCTTATCTGGACATTCAGGTTTATCGCCAAACCCATAAGCTTCATTTCTCCACTCACAGCCACACATATCTTCCGACACGTTGTACCTACAGATAAGAATGAGTTTTTCATAACCAATTTATTCTCATCTTATCCCATATATCAACCTACTGACACTGTCGAATGTTTACCTGTTTCTAATGGCCGTATTAATTACATATTCGCTCTAGCCACACATTATAGTTAGCTTCTTATGAGGTACCGGATAGTACCGGTACCGGCTTATATGCATCGCCAATTTCCTGTTAATACTTCCGGAATGTCGAAAAGATCAATACATTTTCTATTCTAAGAACAGAAACCGAAACGGAATATTGTATTTGTGCACAACCATGGAGTAACGAATCGCGAATAATCGAATATGGGGAGTAATCGTCCCATTTGTAGAGTATAGAAGCATTTGCAATAACATACATTTAGCACAAAAATGCAAACAAAACATTTATTGCACTAAAAAGGTGATCAAGCTAAGTTGCTATAACTATTTGTTATGGCGTAAGACTTGTGTTTTTAAAAAGTTCAACCCACAACATATGAGCTGCGACCAATTTATGCTAATTTACATAAAAGCTGTAAGACCTCAAATTTGGATGTTGGTTGTATAATTCTTCCCTAGTGCTCGAATAATAATAATAATAATCAGATGTCGAGCCTGCCGAGGCATCTGGTGATATCAGGGTAATATATATATAATGTAGCAACAGATACATTGAACTAGAAATGTGGCCTGTCGGCACACGAATGCCCCCGCTGGCAGCCAAAGAAAACGAGGCATATTTGATTACAAGCCATTTACCCGAATACGGATGGACGCCGGTAACACTATATGCCCCACTCACCATTCGGTTGCGGGGGCATAAAAAGGTGAAGGTCAAAGGTCAAGGTCGAAGTACTGGGTGGTGGAGTGTGTAGGACATGTTCATATGTATCATGTGTATAAATATTTAAGCGATTGGCAAAAGTATTGAGAAGTTATTGTTGGATTGAGAAACGTGCAAGTAGATTTGTCCGAAAGTGCTAAGTAAACATTGAAAGTAGAAAAGGTGAAGGTCAAAGGTCAAGGTCGAAGTACTGGGTGGTGGAGTGTGTAGGGCATGTTCATATGTATCATGTGTATAAATATTTAAGGGATTGGCAAAAGTATTGAGAAGTTATTGTAGGATTGAGAAACGTGCACGTAGATTTGTCCCAAAGTGCTAAGTAAACATCTAAAGTAGAAAAGGTGAAGGTCAAAGGTCACGGTCGAAGTACTGGGTGGTGGAGTGTGTAGGGCATGTTCATATGTGTCATGTGTATAAATATGTAAGCGATTGGCAAAAGTATTGAGAAGTTAGTGTAGTATTGAGAAACGTGCACGTAGATTTGTCCCAAAGTGCCAAGCAAACATTTAAAGTGGAAAAGGTCAAAGCCAAAGGTGAAGGTGGAAGTACTGGGGGGTGGAGTGTGTAAGGCATGTTCACATGTATCACGTGTATAAATATTGACATAATATGTGAAGCCATGTAGAAGTTACTAAAGAATATGGTAATATCGGGACGTACGGACGGGACGGACGTACGGACGGGACGGACGTACGTACAGACGCCGGTAACACTATATGCCCCCGTACCTTTCCGTAGCGGGGGCATAAAAACAAGAACTGGCATCGTTAAACGAAGCTAATCCCCTCGCTGGCAGCGTTGATAGTAATAATACAAATAATCAGTGACCTTGACCTTGGGATGTCGGACGTGGGCCGTATGCAAAACAAAGCACCATCCATAGACGTACGGTTACTGGTATGTGAAACGTTTTAAGTAGAGTAGGGGGACCAGTGCCAGTGGTATTTTTAATAGTTTCACAAAATAAAACATGCACACAAGCAATATGTTTTATTTTTCATATCCTATGTTATTGACATAAACCTCTTGTGTGTAGCGCCAATTGTCTTTCTGCTGAAATGTCATCACTTGACTTTATGGTCGTCAATTATTTACACATCCGGGTGACTGAATTTGGCTACAAAAGGACCTATCATCCCGATACAGGTTCTATGATGTAATCCATGACACTGCAATTGTTTAGGGTGGAAAATAAAATATAAACTAATCCATATACTGCCTGCACAAAATATGAAAACATAATAAACATTACCGAAGTATATATACACAGCTGCGTTTTTCGGACATGCAGCTCGAAATCGGTTGCTGTCAAAGACAGGTGTGAAGAGATGATTTCAAATCGCATTCATCACACAAGTTTGATCGAACAAATAAACACAGAAACGAATGTTGAATATGTACTGGTTGAGAAATGGATTATAACTTTGGATTACAGCGAATACTGGTTTACCGTGAAGACTGGTCCTTCCAATCTATGTGAAAGGTTTAACGCAAATTTGGGCAAAAACTTTAACGCAAACTTCTAACTCATTTGACCTTGACCTTGGGGCACAGAGGCCGCATGAGTGAGACACAGAGTGATGATCAATAAGCATACACAGTTTCAAGTGGGATACAGCATGAATATACGGATGATGACTGATAAGCACATGAAGTTTCAAATCAGGACTGCAGAGATATAAAGTATTTAGGAACCTTAGCACAGATTTCGAAACAGAAGGACGCACGGACGGACGCACGAACGCACGGACACACGGAAGTTATTGTGATGACTACGTCTCACTTTCCGCAAGCAGGTTCGACACAAACTGACAGTGGTTTTGTATTTGATAATTCCACAGTGGCTTTATTATTACAAATATCCAGCAACCGTGTTTCTTTGACAAATAAAACGGTGACAATTGCTATGGAAGGTTTGTCATGCCAGTCTATACATAGCAGGCATTCACAGAATGGTTCGGCGTGAGAAAATCATGACACTTGCAGTGTGAAACATCAAGCGATGCTATACTGTGTCATTCAACGAGTTTAAATTGTACATCAGTACATGTTCCAGAAGCAGAAGCCATCTAATTTCGTTACACTTCATTACATGCCGCCCCACACCCAAAACAGAAGAGAATGTTAGGTAAATTAGCAACAAAGTACAACACAAATGAGATGTAAAGAAATAAAACAGCCATGCTACAGTGCCTGCCATACCGGTCTGACAAATACTGTTGATACTTGTCAGACTGATCCAGACACGTACCAGTTAAAAACTCTGAACTATGTGCATAAGTTAAAGACTTTTTAATTCTGATTGCCATAACAGATTAAATGTTACATTTTAAAACAGCGTTTCTTAATAAATAATAAAACAATAAACATTGAAATACTCAAGGTAGCAACTGTGTATGTTTCATTCTTTCACTGCCTGTACCTAGAATTCGCCCCCATCGTACCATGCTCCAGGCTCTTTGTAACGACCTTCATATCTGTTACAGACAACAATTTATCCCAAGATTCTGATTGTAGGATATTATTCGAGCACTAGGAAATACCTATACAACCAAAATCCAAATTTGAGGCCTTACAGCTTTCATGAAAATGAGTAAATTTCGTTCGCACCACATATTTTGCGGGTTGAACATTTTTTAAAATACGGGTCTTACGCCATAAAAAATAGTTCTAACAACTTAGCTTGATCGCCTTTTCAGTGTAATAAATGTTTTGTTTGCTTTATTTTGTGCTAAATTTATGTTATTGCAAATGTTTCCGTATTCTAAGGGTGGGACGATTAACAGCCATATTTGATTATTCGCGATTCATAATTCCATGGTTCGGTGCAGAATACCATCTTCTTGTAATTGACCTAATGTGGTGGCCGAGTACCAAACCGAACGTAATTAATACGGCCGTTAGAAACGGGTAAGCATGCCACAGAGTCTGAGGGTTGATATGTGGGATAAGATGAGAAGAAATTAAGTTATGAAAAGCTCTACAGCTGTAGGTACAGCTTGTCGAAGATATTTGTGGCTGGGAGTGGAGACATGACGCTTATGGGTTTTGCGACAACGTGTATGTCCAGATCCGCCTGTGCATCCACAGTCTGAGCATGATCTGCACTGTTCACCAAGCCATCAATGAACTACCCGTCATGCTTCTGACAAACACTATAGATCGTTATCAGTCTACATAAGTGGGCTATTTGATAAGACGTTACACTGGTAATCCCATAAGCTCTGTTTATCCTGTTACAGCCACATAGTTGGTTACATGACCCATGCACCGGAATACATATCATCGTGACCCAACTGTTGCTCCACAGCTATACTGGTCACAGATCCCATAAGCCCCATTTCTCCAGTCGCAGCCACATTTACTGATTATTGTTTCCAGGGTTTCGGATGAGTTCGACCTTGCGGGAATAATATTACAGATATAAAGCTATTTCCCAATGGAAACACATTGTGTCGTCTGAATAAGTGATATACTGTTAATTATATAACCAGCAACATGTTAAAAATGTCTGATTATTTGCTTTATAATGTCCGAGACTATTGGGCCCAGCCGAAACTAGATGTTCAGTAAATCCGACAAATGCTCCCCGATGGCACCTGGATTGACATTCAAAGTCCTTGACCCTGGGTATTGGTGTAGTATGCTGATTAATCACAATAAATGGTGATAAATGTGTATATGAAGTTTCACATCATAATCTCAATTGGTAAGAGAGATACATTCTAGAAAGATTTAATGCAATGTATTGTTTATTAGTCACAATAAATATTTCGATGCTAATTTGAATTGAATTGGAAAACTTTTAACGTCAAACTTTAACGGAACGTTTAGTCATTTGACCTTGACCCTGGGCTCCTGGGCAGCATGGGTAGCGTATACAATGAAAATTTGGATGGTGATCAATGTGTATGTGAAGTTTCAAGTTGATATCCCAAGCAGTCACACTAGCAATTTGAAAACATTTAATGTAAGCTTTAAAAAAGAAATTCAAAGTCATTTGACCTTGGGCTCCTAGGCAGCATGGGTAGGGTATACAATGAAAATATTGATGGTGATCAATGCGTATGAGACGTTTCAAGTTGATATCGCAAGCGGTCACAGAGATATAGAAATTTGAAGAAAAAAAATTAACGTAAGCTTTACAAACAAAATTCTAATTCATTTGACCTTGACATTCGGCTCCAGGGCAGCATGGGTAGGGTATACAATGAAAACATGGATGGTGATCAATGTGCATTTGATATCCCAAGCAGTCACAGAGATATAGCAATTTGTAAAAATTTAACGTAAAACGTTAACAAAAAATATGGATGGTGATCAATGTGTATATGAAGTTTCAAGTTGATACCCCAAGCAGTCAGAGATATAGCAATTTTAAAAAAATTAACGTAAATCTTGGACGGCGGACGCCGGACAAAGCGGTAACTGTTTGCTCCACTAATATCTTTTTTTCGGGGAGCATACAAAAAGAGATCGACGACGGGTCATAAGCGGAGAGCATCGGTGTGCCCTCTTATCAGGATATATACTGTTCACACAAGTCCAAATGAATTTAGTAGTACGTGGGATACCGATGCGCAGTCTGATCAGATTTACACTGACTACAGGTTATGTGCAGGCTGATCAGATTTACACCGACTACAGGTTATGTGCAGGCTGATCAGATTTACACCGACTACAGGTTATGTGCAGGCTGATCAGATTTACACTGACTACAGGTTATGTGCAGGCTGATCAGATTTACACCGACTACAGGTTATGTGCAGGCTGATCAGGGTACAGTGTTCACCGACAGAACCACAGTTGGTCGTATTTTGTCCGAGTTTATTATGGTCTGTGTCACACGAATGGTTTGAAACACATGACTGGTGCGGCATGATACTACATGTATCTTCTATTTCTATTGATTATATGAAATTACTTAATATTAATAAACATACATATCAAATTATGTGAACATAAAGTGCATATAATTATTGAACATAGGGGATTGGCCGTACACCATGTATGCGATATTATACAATTATTGTCTTTTGAGGAGGTGTACATTAGATTTACGGACCTGAACAAAAGTGAATGGGTGTAACGTCCCACCAACTGCTAGAGTCATATAGAGACAAGACCACAGTTTAAAGTATCATCCAACAGACCAGTGGGATGGAAATACTATGAAAGTATTTTTGCTGCCTAATGCGAGGCTTGAACTCACAACCTCCGGATTGGAAGTCATGTGTTCTAACCCCTATACCACGATCCATCCTTACGGACCTGAGAAAAGTAATGTTCATGACTTACCATTTCTCACGGATTTATATATCCTTGTAAACTCAATATAAGCATTATTTTCAAACATGATTTAATAAACCTGCTGACATCATCATCTGAAATCAAAACATACAGGCCGTAGTTGAACAACATATTTAACTGACCAAATTGCCATGAATAGTGGTCCGGGTCATTTTCATATTTTTTGAGAAACATGCGCATCGACTTGTGAATCATGCCAAAAGTTCCGTATCCCTTCTATTCTTCGATTCTTCAATCTACAATGTACTTGAAACTTTTTCCACTCTAGATTAATCATTAATCTATTTGTCATCAGCAAATACATACTGCGAAGAATTTCAGGACGTTCAGTCCTTTGATATTGATAGTGGGATGTAAACATTAGGGAACAATTGATGTTTTATAGTTCAAAATAAAACCATTTGTTGAATATTGTAATGATGAAACCAAATTGAAATCAAAATACAAGATTACTGCCGTATTGTTAGGGAATGATCATTCTGTAACTTAAGGACTCATGGGGCCCCTGATAATCCAATGATTCATGCATAATTGCTTCGCAAATGTGAATGGATGTATCGGCCAGCTTTACCTCTTACCGAGTTTGACATATATCACTAATAATATGACAAACACATGAATAAAATTCAAAATTGCAACATGATGGGGATATATCAGACAACAGCGTGCTATGCCTTGTTTTCATCAACTTTATATACAAAGTCTGATATATGAAGGGTTTGTTGACCCTTTGTTAAAATGCTTAAGAATTCAGTAAAGACTAACAGTAAGAACAATACACAGTGCTGTACATATATACCTGTATTACCATACATTCTGTATCGATTCCAGTGTCTTGTAAGCAGTTATCTTAGTATAGTGTCACTACTGTCTACGTGCCTGCTATGCGAGTAAATACGGGTTTTATCTGTGTCAGATGTACTTCTAATAATATACAGTGCATCAGTTTGACATTTTACACATGGAAAAACTGTCCATTGTATATTTTGTGAGTGATGGTAGAAAAGCTCAGATATCTAGCGTTTTGTGTAGTCTGCTGAAATACTATGTATTGGACGTTGTCGTTCTGTATATCTACTACGTATTTCACCAATTTTGATAGCATGTACTTTATATATATATTCACTCACATGTATGATTCTACTACATTTGAAACAAAAGGTCATATTCTATATAATCAGTCCTTAAGTTTTCAATATTTATTATCACCAGCATTAGTATGACAGACATTTGAATATCATGTTGTCCATTGTTCATACATGAACATAAATTAATAGCCACATGGAAATACAATTAAGCACAGGATGCGGATTCAAAGCTAACTGGTGAAACTACCATTGTTGTTCACAACTTAAAATATTCTGCATCAAAGGTACGTACCCATAACATCACCCTGTGTTTGCAATGGGTAAACTTTCATTGAGTAGATCAAACATTGCAGCGAATATGCAGGCTGACAAGTTTCTATGCTGGGCAAAAATGATAGTCTTCCCATTCTGCATACACTGGCTAATGTAAATGACATGCTATGACAAAACAAGAAAATGTGGCCCGTCGGCACACGAATGTCCCTGGTGGCAGATTGAAGAAACTGTGTCAAAGTTAATAACAAATTTTAATTTTGAAAACAAAAGTTGTGAAGGTCAAATGGTCATGGTCATATTAAGAACAGTATGTATGTATGATATGTGTGCGCAAGGATGATGTATTTAAATATTATAGTGATCCTTCAAGGGATATAGAAGATATGACAAAATTGAGAAACTCCTGCGAAGTTCTTAATGTGTGAAAAAGCTCAAAGTCGTTAAGGTCAAAAGATCAAGGTCATATTAAGGGAAGCATGGATGTATGGCATTTGTTCACAAGTATGATATAGTGAAATATTGATGTAATTCATCAAGGGATAAAGAAGTTATGACAGAATTATGAACCTCCGGCGAACTTCATCAGGTGTGAAAAAGTTCAAGGTCATATTAAGGTATTGAAGTACTCTATCAAAGGATAGAAGTTATGACAGAATTGCGACACTCTGGCAAACTTATTGATGTGAGAAAAAGTTGTTCAAAGTTGTCAAGGTAAAAAGGTCAAGGTCATATTAAGAGAAGCATGGATGTGTAGCATCTGTCCACACATATGCTTGTTGAAATATTTAAGTAAACCTTCAAGGGATATAGAAGTTATGACAGAAATTAAAAACTCTGGCGAACTTGTCAATATCATACATATTAAGGACAGCATATATGTATGGCATTTGCCCACATGTATGCTGTGTTGAAATATTTAAGCAATCCTTCAAGGGATATGGAAGTTATGACACAATTGAGAAACTCCGGCAAACTTCTTAATGTGCCGGACACACGGACGGGCGGACTCACGGACACACACCATATGCCTCAGGCTCTACTCAGACCGGGGGAATAAAAAGGTAAATTTGATTTGCAATCAGTGTAGACTCATTGAATGTGGTTTAGCCAGGCTAAGGCAGAAGGGTGACTGGGTAGAACAAGTGTACAACGCATATGGTCAGGATCAGATGCAGTTGTGCAAGTGACTGTCACAGTGAACACATAACAATTGGACAGTGTAGATCTGCGTTATGCAGGGGTGAAACCAGTATGTCTAATTTGGTCATGGCTTGTCAAGTTGTCACATATAACAGAAAGGATGTAGAGAGAATGGACCAACATGGATATGTTTCTAGTGTGCGTCTGAACATACATATGTTTCATATGTATCAACTGTCTCAGTCCAAGTTCAAATGCCAATGTTACCAAACAAACAAGAATTTCACCGTACCATGATCATGGGCATGTGCTAAAGTAAGCATCACAAAAACCGTCAGAGAAGTGCATGCTTGAAACACGAAACATGTCAAGGTTTAAGAAAATCTTTGACATAAAATAATGTTTCCACAACCATGTGAAGGTGAAAAAGGTCAAGGTCATATTAATTGCGACACGAGTTGTTTCCAAATGCTCACATATGTCAAGTGTCCAAATATTGAAGCAATCCGTCTAGTAATATTAAAGTTATACCATGATGACGAAGCTTGTACAAAACTTTTGACATTTCGGACGATGACGACGACGGCGATGACGACGGAAAAAGCAGCGACTATAGTCTGCTAAAGGAGGCGTGACAATAAAACTGTTCATATTGAAGTACAGCATGGACCCTGATCAGACAAACACGGAGTTTGGTTGATTGATTGATTTGTGTTTAACGGCATATCAACAGATAGTCATTTAAGGGCGGGCCAACGGGTTCGATTCCACATTTAGCTTGATGCATTGGGGGAAAAATCCCAAAATCAGAACTTAATATTTATATCGAAATAAATATATATTCAGCCATGAAATTAGAATAACCCGACATGGTGTCAGGTCCATAACACACCAAAGTCACTTGGAGCCTTCCCATAAAAGTATTACCGGTATAATACTCTTAACATGGGTATAACCAAATTCAACTCTCACATACAGTCAAATCAGGTCTCCGGCCGGGATTTCGGTAAGGAGGAATCCCGATTGTTAAATTAACCATCGCATGCTCCCAACCAACCACCACCAGGCAGACACTCAACATGCTGATCTGGGATTTCGCTGGTAGTAAATGTTGTATGATCCGTTTTGTCAGTTGTGGGGCCAATATAAGCCATTCATGAATAAATGGACCCACGTCGGACACAATCGGAATATGCAACACTTGTAAACAGGATCTACATTGTTTGCCATAATACCACTGCAGTAACTTTACTATTTCGAACAAACATTGGTTGCAATCTGACAAAATCTGATTTGTTTTGCATTTCCGAGCTAATTATGTGCATCCATCAGTCTGGTCAGGATGTTTACTGTTCAGGTAACCCGAATTTAATGGCTGCCATGCAAGGCGACTGTTACCCTGCAGGACAGCCATAAAAGTCAGGTTAACCACATGGGTAGAAAGGCTAATTAGGATATACACTGTTCAGAAATGAAAGAAGCCTGTGTTGTCAGATTGCGGCACATTTTAGATACCAAGTGGGACTAATAATATCTGCATTTGTTTCCAATTGCACATTATAATTTGTGTTCACTAGCCACACAAATGGCATTTACATGACATTGACAAGGAAGGAAACTACTGTCTGTTTCACGAAAGCTGCCCAAATGTTACGGCTATTTAAACAATTCCAAAACAATATTTGTTTCGATAATATTAAATTAAAGAAAAAATTATGAATGAGCCTTCTTTTTATTTCGTGAAATTCGGTCAAATATTGATTTTATTACAAAAAATTAATTTGTCTATGGGAATTTAACATGGGGGAAAAGGAAGTGGAAGAGTTGTGGGTGGAGTCAAAAAACGACAAATTTTGGAAATTGACTCCGAAACCTGGCTAGATATCTTGGAAATGATCTAACTAAGAAAACAAGTTAAATTTTTAAAATCGGTCCAGGATTACTGAAATTCAAAAAATATTTCCCCATGATTTAACATGGGGAAATTGTTTTTTCGCAATAAAATCAATATTTGAGCAAATTTCACGAAACAAAAAGAAGGCTCGTTCTTAAATTTTGCTTTAATTTAATACTATCGAAAAAAATATTGTTTTTGAATTGTTTATATGGCCGTAAAATTTGGGCAGCTTTCGTGAAACAGATCATAGTTGAGGTACATATTGTTTTAGAAGTTTCACTTCCAGGCATTTTTTAACATTTTCATGTTCAGGAAAAATGTTGTAGCATTTTTTTCTTTTCCACTGAAATAGTTTAATATTTTAATATATTAGTAGTATAGGGTGGGCCCGCCCAGTGTCCAAGGTGAAGCATGAAGCATGACCTCAGTGACCCATAGATTTCCCGCCAAACATTCTAACGCGATGAGTAATCGTAATTAATTACCGCAGTCGATTGTGTTCTATTCACGTCGAATCGTATATTGTTCGAAAGATTAACCGTACGCGGCACGCTCCATTGTATAGCTCGTGACTCACCGATCATCGATCGCGGGTTCGGTGACGTAACGCTCGAACGTTTTCGCGGACAGCGTACGCGAACACGGTAGAACGTACGTAGTCGCGGGCAATATCGATCGCTGACCCCGTATCGGTATACCGCGGGTTTTCGCGTGACATAGGCGCTATCTATTCGATGACTAACTAGCCGGACGATCGATTATTCTCCCCTTTACGGCCGTAGTATTGATACGGGATTTATACAAATTGTATAGAATATTTCAAAGAGAGGATTATATCTTAATAATATTGATACGGGGTGTATACAAATTGTATAGAACATTTCAAAGAGAGGATTATATCCGTACTGATGACATCTCGATTCGAACATAATAACCGCTAAACGTCGTGTTTTATAGCCATTCTCAATTCGGATATACGCGAGGTAACGTCGAAGGTTATATATATATATATATAGAGAGAGAGAAAAGTATATATTTAAACAGACAGTGAACAGTGATCCAGAAATGAGGATAAGAATTGTAAAATATATACAAATACCCGCGTAACTAGCGCGGAGAGTTTGGGTACGGTTGACAAGACTGTATCATACTAGAACATTGCCAAATGTATAGGAGAACATTTATATAAGAACACTGCGGTTTTTAGGAATATTATATGCGAAATAATACTCCAAATTGTATACGTAGGTACCTATAATTCTGACTTAAAAAAACGTAATGAAAAATGACCGCCCCTCTCGGGCAAATAGCAAAAATAAAATGCCCACATTTTCATTTCTTTTATTTGTCACTCTATCGACCCGAAACCTCGAAAATCATAATCAGTGACCTCGAAATAGTATATATCGACTATAAACCCATTTTTATTTTTTTTTTGAAAAATTCAAAATGGCCGCCATATAAATATAGAAAAAAAAATTTATAAATTGATGGACGCGATGTGCGTTTTGAACTCCATCAAGGAGGGAACTATTACTTACGCATACACAGAGGATTTTAAGCGGTTAATTTAAGAAAATACAGCATCCCAGACTCGTTGAGAGTTATCGTTCTTGGTCCTTGGAGGTAATACGTCTTCCCTTACCGTTGACGATTCCCGCGAAAAGGGGTCTTACGATCGTTGAGAGTTATCGTTCTCGATCATAGGAGGTAATACGACTTCCCTTACGTTACAGATTCCCTTACGTTACCGATTCCCGCGAAAAGGGGTCTTACGATCGTTGGGAGTTATCGTTCTCGATCCTGGGTACCGTTATCGATTCCCGCGAAAAGGGGTCTTACGATCGTCGATAGACGACGTATACCTCGAAATATACGCGCGTATCGGTCGGTGCAGTCAAGAAAATAAGGGCGTTTACCCGTATTATACCCGTTAATAGCGGACGACAATTTCTACCCGTATTCGATATACGGATCGATACCGTTGATGCCGGGATATTTAAAATGTCACAATGGGTTAATATTCGCGTTATTGGCTAGAAACATATTTGTATTTAGCTTTAATAACAAGTCTCGACATGTTGAAACACGTTTACTTAACTGACCATCTAATAGCTATAAATACGGTACTTTTCCCGAGATTAAATCATTCTCGATAGAGGCTTCGCCGATATAGCAGAAGTCCTACTTTATAGACATTCTCAATTCGGATATAATCGAGATAGCGTCGCGGGTTATATATAGAGAAAAGTATATATATTTAAATTACAAGCAGCAAGATGTATTCCGTTAGCGGTACGTGTCGACTAGGAAACGACATTCATCTGGATATCAGAAAATATGAACATTACAGCGAATTGGTGTTTGAGGAATACGCGTTTGAAGGAAAGTTCGCGTTACCCACAGTCAGGGAGTTTCGCTTGTCACTACAAAGATGGAATCAGCTCGCGTTGAACTTAACGGATATAGTACAGACGATCCTGGAACATAAGAATGGACGCGATGTGCGTTTTGAACTACATCTAGGAGGGAACTATTACTTACGCATAAACAGAGGATTTGAAGCGGTTAATTTAAGAAAATACAGCATCCCAGACGGAGGAAACGATATACAACCCACACGAACGGGTATCGCTTTGAAGTTCGATGAATTTGATAGACTCGTGAGTTTAATACCCGACATCGAACGGTTCGTACCAGAACTCGCTACGATCCAACCGTGTTACATGCAGCCGGATCACGCCAATTTACTCGGAGCGCTATACTGCGCAGAGTGCAATCCTAACTGCGTCCTATAAGAAGAGACGATGTTAATTTGGATATATTTATTCCACGAATACGTGGCGAAGACGCTGATACCTTATTATAATTTAAAATTCGAAGCTCGGGAAGCGGCCAATAGTTTTATAGAGTCTTGGGAAAATCGACAAAATGAATGTAGAAACTGCTCGCATGCTGGGAATGAGATCGGAGAATGCCAAACGACACATAGCCGCTGCGAAATGGATCGGCGTTTCGGTTATGATACTCATAACTCTAGCCATCCCGACGTTGATTTTGATCAGACGATTATCAACGGATCGCGGTGATCGATTGATCGATTACGTCACGACATCCAGTAGTAACGCGATGGCGTGCGATTACAGCGAACGTTACGATCTCGGTGAAACGACGTATGTAACGGTGTGTGACCTAAGCGGATACGTTATACTGGACATAAGGAGATTTATCAACAACTCGGCATCAATCGCCGGTATTCCCCTGAACTTAAATCAATGGGCAGTCCTTAAAGGACAAATTCCCTCTATCGATGACGCTATCGGCACGAATACTGACTGAACGACGAGTTACGATTGGATGACGGGTGGTCGACGCTGATTGGATAGAACATAACGTTTAAATCCGCATGCGCAGTTGACGGACATTCATTATTCGGTCGGTTCTCGAGTCGATAACATCAGCAGCAGCGCAACATGTCTGAGAAGCCAGAAAACCAAACCGGAGGTGCGAACATTCAGGGAGGCGATAGAGCGTTTAATCCTAGATATTTACAACACATGGGCAAGGAACTGTACTTGTTCGACGGCGTGTTTAATGGTACTACGTACATACACGTTCGGGAGCTGAGTCTGGAGAATAAGAGGCCTACTGTCAACGGAATAACGCTCACATTACAAAGGTGCAACGAACTATACTCTATATTACCGGAAATTTTAATTCACGTCGATCAATTGCGAAGAAACGAGCCCATATTCTATCGACGACATATAGGCGGGAACTGGTTCGTTACTATGGAGACGGGGTACGATACCGTACACATTAGAAAATTCTGGATACCGAACAATGAAACGAGTATACGTGCCACGAGAAAGGGGGTTTCCTTGACATTTAACCAGTTTGAAGAGCTGACAAATGGACTCCGAATCCTGGATACGTTTGTGCCGGAACTAAACCGGGTAGTGCCGTGTTACTTATCCGGCAAGCACGTAAGAGATTTTTGTAAAGAATGTTCGCCAAACAATACTAGCGGGGCATAGCGCTCGTTTTCTCGCGTTCATGTATATGTAAATAATAAAAGTATTATCCATGTACCACCGTATCAGTTTATCATTTGCTCCCATTAAGTTAACATCATGCGCATCACAAACGTAGTTTATGGTGCTAGTTTAGGTTGCCCGATAGATCTGAGAACCCTCAGTAATTTATTGGGTGACGCTAAATATGACCCGAGCCGATTCTCTGGGCTGATATGGCGTCACGATCGTATAAGAGGATGTTGTCTAGTGTTCCGTAATGGAAAAGTTATTTGCAACGGGTCGGCTGCTAGTTTTAAAGACGGCGAGATCAGACTGACCCGATATGCCAGAAAACTACGACGTTTAGGTTACGAGATACGCTTATCAGACGTCAAATTAATCACGGTTTCCGCTTGTCATACGCTGAGTGGATCTATCGACTGTTCAACGTTTTGTAGGGAAAGTGGTTCTAGTTACGAACCAGAATTGTTTCCAACGATAATGTTTAAGAAAGAGAAAATACATTTCTCTTGTCATCTGAACGGTAAGCTGTTAATTACCGGTATTAAATCGGAGGAAGATTTGGAAGACGTCGTCTATCCCACCCTCATTGAGCTAGAGCTATATACGTCGTAAACAATGGCCACCTACGAACGATATTTAAAATCTATTTATTACGATCCTAAACATCCCGCCTCGTACTCTGGTGTGGAAAAGTTGTTTAAGGCAGTGAGGAAGGCTGGTAAGTTTGTGCTAGACAGAAAGAAAATCAGAAAATGGCTAGAGAAACAAGAACCGTACACCGTGCACCGTCAAGTTGTACGGAAGTTCACTAGAAGAAAAGTGGTAGTACCATACATCGATTATCAATGGGAGCTGGACACTGCGTACATGACCAATTACACAGAAGACAACGACGGGATTGGATATTTCCTGCTGCAGATTGACGCGTTTTCTAGATTTATTAGAACGTTTCCCATGATTCGCGTGAAAGGAGAGGCTGTGACTCGTGCAATGGCCGAGGTGTTCAAACGGAACAATGTACCGGATAAGATACACACGGATCGGGGTAGCGAATTCAAGAGTCGAGTTTTCCAGAAACTGTTGAAAAAACATCATATTGATCACTTCTACTCGAACAACGAGACTAAATGCGTTATGGTGGAGAGGGCGATCAAGACGATTAAATTCTAGATTGGCTAGATATATGACTCATCATCAGACACATAAATGGATAGATATTTTACCCTCGGTCACCGATAGTTACAATAAAACATACCATAGATCAATCAAAATGGCACCGGCGAGCGTTACCAAACGCGACGAGATATCTTTGTGGAAACTGCGATACGAAAACCCGAAGAAAATTGCGAAACCATCGCCTGGATACAAGTTCAAGGTCGGTGATACGGTGCGGATATCGCATTTACGGCGACCGTTTCAACGGGAATACGATGAGCGATGGTCGATCGAATACTTTTTGGTCAATATGCGTGGTAAAAAGCAGAATATCGATTACTATACGATCACAGACATAAGAGGGGAGGTAATCGGTGGAACATATTACGCTAACGAACTGAGCAAGGTATCCGTAGATGACGAAACCAAATTTAGAATCGAGAAGATTGTGCGCAAGAGAAAGCGCGAAGTCTTAGTGAAGTGGTACGGATGGCCCGTCAAGTTTAATAGCTGGATACCCGTGACAGATATCGACACATATAAGACTGACAAAAGTACATAAATCGATCGATCATGGATAGTTTTTATCTGTTTCTGAACTGTAGAGACTCGTTAACTGTGCATAAGAACAACTCAGCGTCAGCATTTGACATAGAATTGCCAAAAGCGTACGTATTGGATGGAAACTGGGAGTGTGGTTTGAAGGAAATAAGTTTAACGTTCGCATTCCAACCCGAATCTGATCGACTTTACATGTGTTGCGATTTCCTAGAGGAGTCGTACGTTAGGAATACGTTAATTCCAGTGTTGAGAAACGTGACTGTTGACGGCGATAGTACTCGTACCATAACATTCTCGGAACCATTTTATGTGAAAGTAAAGTCGACCGATCTGAGAAGATTAACAGTGTTTATTAAAGATTCGGAACTGAAACCAGTCAAGTTCGAACATAACGATCTATATTGCGTTCTACACCTGCGAAAAACATGGGCTCGATAGAAGTATTCGATTTCAAACAAAAGAAAGTGGATACGTACGTCCCAGATTTCGAAAAGTGGCAAAAGCACTTCTGGGATATTCACGAAGGACGAGTAAAACCGGATTATAAAGGTCGATACATAGTGGGTAGCGGATCCCGGCAGAATGCGGTTGCAGACAATAACCAAAGCAAAGTCGAGGTTAAATTGGTTACACCGGTCGCCCAAGCGTTGGAAATGGCAAAATCAGAACTCGCTCGCGAAGAAATAAATGCATAAGAAGGCGAACGAACCAGCGAATCCAAGAAAGAGAAAATCGCCGTACGCAGTCTATAAGAAGCCTAAGAAACCCCGCAAGGCTGAACGCGTTAGCAAACGATCAGCAAAGGGACACGATCAATTGACCGGTTAATTATGGGCGAGCATCATATACAAGAACTATCGATTTTCGAGTCACCACCCACCGATACGACCGTGCAATCGAGAGAATGGATCGAATATCGACCGGCCAATCAAATCACAGAGGGTTCGGCATTGGAATTTAACATATCCGCTCAGTCTTCCGCGTATATAGACTTGAAAAGGAGCCAACTTCGTATTAAACTACGCATTACTAATGAAGATGACACCCCCATTACGGAAGCGGAAAAGGCTGGTTTGGTCAACTTGCCTTTGCACTCCATGTTTAGTCAAATCGATGTCGCCCTCCAGCAAACGTCAGTCAGTCAACTTACAAAGCTTATATCGACACGATTCTGAACACGAACGAGGTAGTTCAGCGAAACTATCTTACTAGCCAGATGTTCTACATGGACGATGCAAGTTCTATGGACGAATTCAAAATGAATGGTGGTAACTCTGGATTGTATTCGAGATCTCGTAAAACTATCGAGGGGAAAATCGCTGACTTGGAAGGACCTATATTATTAGATTTGTTCCAACAAGACCGTTTGATCGTCAATGGTGTGGAACTATCGTTGAAACTATGGCCCAGCCGTAACGCTTTCAGATTAATGTCTGAGGCACTGATTGCGGGACAGAAGGTTCAAATTGTCGACGCTAGTTTCAAGTTATGCGTTCAAAAAGTAAATCCGGCCGTTCTAATGGCCCACGGAAATATGATAAAGAAAATCCCCGCCGTCTATCCGTATTTGCGTTCAGAGATCAAAGTGTCGTCGATAGCAGCCGGACAATATAGCTTTAGCGCCGATGACTTATTTCAAGGTATTGTGCCTAATAGGCTCATTGTGGGACTAGTGGCTAGTGCCGCATATGCCGGCCATTACGAAAAATCGCCATTTAACTTCAAACATTACGACTGCAACTCGGTGGGCGTTTACGTGGATGGGCAATCGTACCCGGCCAAACCGCTACATCCGGACTACGAGAATGATATATTCGTGGACTGCTATAGAACCATGACTACATTCCGCGAAGATATAAATATCAACATGAACGAATATAAGAACGGTTATTGTCTATACGTATTAGACATCAATCCGTATTATACGTTCAATACGAAGAGGAAAGGTCATTGCCGACTCGAAATTACATTCGCCAAACCATTACCCGAGAGTGTTAGTGTACTCATGTACGGAACGTTTCCGCAAGTGTTAAACATCGACGATTCCAGAAGTATATTTATACAATGAACAATTTCGAAATTTTGGACATCGTAAATCGATACGATGTTATCGTATGCGCCACGGACGAATTGTCAATATTGTCCGACAGACCCGGGCTATATATAGTGAACACGGACTACAGTTGGAATGGTGGATCGCATTGGGTGGCATTCAATTTCCAGAAACACGGACCCAGCGAATTCTTCGATTCTTTAGGACACGAACCGGAATATTATCACGATACGTACAGAACCGCTTTGATCGCCAATGGACCGTCATACCTCGTGTCTTTGGTACCCATTCAAGCAGACGATTCCGACGTGTGTGGACAATATTGTATATACTATGTCCTGTGTCGAATGGGCGGACTATCTATGTCGGACATCGTGTCAACATTTAGAGATAATGACCGTGTGGGGAATGATATTAAAATAAAATCATTTGTAAATAGAATCAAACGATAAATGTTGCGTATATGTATTTATTAGATCTATTAAAATGGCACGAAAACACGAATTATAGTTTGTTTACATCTATAGAGATATCCATTGTAGCGTTTTTGACTTCTTTTCACGTTTATTGCCCGCACCACCAATCTTCTGCGGTCTCCCTGGGGGAAAGTGTAGTTTAGATGCGGAATGCTGCTTAATAGTTTGTCGTTTCGGGAATGTAACATCATTTATCTCCCCTCCTCTCGATGCGGGACGTTTGGTGACGGGTGGTCGTTTTAAACGTTCGAATGTAACATCATTTATCTCCCCTTCTCTCGATGCTGGACGTTTGGTGACGGGTTGTCGTTTTAAACGTTCGAATGTAACATCATTTATCTCCCCTTCTCTCGATGCTGGACGTTTGGTGACGGGTTGTGTAACATCATTTATCTCCCCTCCATTAGTATTTACCGGTGTAGTCCGTTCTACGTTCCGCCGAATTAATCTCTGATATTTTTCGTACGGGATCAACACGGATTTCCTCATTGCGCTGCCTCAAATGCGGTTGAACGATCTTGAGTAACGTTAATATGTCCGAAGCCTTCCTTCCCAACTAAGGCCTTTTTCTTGAGTTTATATCCTATAGTCGGATCACCCAATAAACGGATCGTCCGCTGTCGTCGTTTCAGCTTAGTGCGTTGCGTAGTGTTAAGAGGTATTACGTAACGTAGCACGTTGTGGGCAATCTCGGTTAGCGCCTTTAACTGTTTCCGTGACACCGTTTTTAGTAACTGCGTTCTCTGATCTCTCGATGTTATCAGGAACAGTCGAAGAAAATGCCACTGTTCCGTAATGTTTTTCATGATGCCGTTTGAGCTCGCACTCTTATACTATATGGTATAAATCACGGGGTCTTGTCCGGGAAATATATTCGTTCTTATGCGATACGCGTCATCGCCGTGCGGAGAGGTATCCACTACCAAATATCCGTACGGTCGTTTTAAAGCATCTTGATACGCTTGAACAAACGTTTTCGCTTTGCCCGGGAATAATTGTCGACCTAACGTAGATATCTGCGAAACATCTCGCATATTTTTCATCAGAATCAGGTACCACGTGTTCAACGCGATAGTTCGCGCGTGTTTGCCTTTGCCGTATAAGTTCTGTGTGATGAAAACGACGCTAATTCTTCTATGATGACACCCCTGCGTGAATAAAAGTTCCATATCCGGGTTCTGCACCACTTCGTGAGCTAGATCGTCCACTATAATTAATCTGTGTCGACGATCGCTAGTTAATTCGTCGAGTTCGACCGAAGAAAGCAGACCTTGTCTCGATGTAAAATTCGGAATAGTTCTCTCCATTTCATCGAACAATGGTTGATGAATCCCGTAGCAATACACTATCTCTATGGGCGGGGTCTCGGAGTACATATACTTCAAATGTTTAAGAAACTCGAAAGTTAGGTAACTCTTGCCACTTCCCGACATCCCACTGATGCAGATACTGGAACACGGTTCGAAGGGAAGCAATGTCGTTGACATCGTTATTTGAGTTTGGGATTAGGCAGAATATACCCGATACAACTGCTAAGTAGACTGATCCAAATCTCCGTCAACGCGTTGCCTATTGAAAGATTTACTACAGCAGCGATGGCTATAATGTACACGATGATGATCTGGCAAAAATAAACTATTTCAGATTTTGGGATATTACTTCCCATGAAAGTCCACCGATCGCCTCTTTCGTTTTCCATTACTCTTATAGTTTGTTTTAAAACCTTATGCAGATAGTGTTCTTATACACTTCGGTCTGGATTATTACACTGACCTTTATCACCGGCTTGAGCGTAATTCGATGTCCAATGAGTATATGTCAATGAAAACACGGACACATTGGGCATCGCGGACGGGGTTTTATTCCGTCCGTTCATTTGTGTTAGAGACTGTACAATAACTGCATTCTACAACACAAACGCCACCTAGCACCGATTACTGACGTTTGATTATACCTTTCAAATATACTCAAGCGTAAGCGATATGTACTGCTCATACACGCGAATAAATATCTCGATAAATAGTGCACGTATGCACGTTCGAGTATACAACAATATATATATACATACAACATGAAATACCAATTAGACGGGACTACACAAACGTATCACGAAATTTAGATGGTTTATGAAACCAACGACCTAATGTAAAAATGACATTACAACAACAATTTAAACGACCATTACAGGAAATTAGACGTGTTTCATAAAATACAACCAGTATTGCCCAAAAATAATACGGGCTCTATGGAAAAATACGTGCGAGTGATCGAAAACGTAAACGGCTTGAACGTGCGGTAAATAATATTGACATAAAATAATACGGGTATAACAGTTTACCGAACGCCCAATACAGAAACGATTCTATGCGATAATATCAATGTGTATAGTCCGCGTCTTACCGGTTACGTGTATAATGTGACCTCGGTATTTGCTAGGCCGTATTTTTTTTTTGCACTTTTTTAATTTTTTATGGACTTTTGTGCCCCATATTGTACAAATCTCAACGCACAAATATTGCAACATGTCACGATTCAAAACATAGACTATTTGAATATTGAAATGACTATAACGTACTACATGTTCACTAAGTCCAAGGCAATATCCCAGATGTCAAGCCACGTATTTGACATCTGGGATATTAACCAAGACATTTCGGCATTTCAAAATGGCCTCCGAAAAGTACATTCGTATATTTCAAAATTGCCGCCGTAAAGTATATCGATGTATTTCAAAATGGCCACCGTAAAGTACGCGAATATATTTCAAAATGACCGCCGTAAAAGTACGTTCGTATATTTCAAAATGGTCACAGTAAAGTACATTAGTATATTTCAAAATGGCCGCCGTAAAGTATGAGAATATATTTCAAAATGGCCGCCGTAAAGTATGTGAATATATTTCAAAATGGCCGCCGTAAAGTACGTGAATATATTTATAAATGGCCGTCGTAAAGTACGTTTATATGAATAATAATGCTTATACTCAGATAACAGTAACGCATATTCGCACTAGATACACAGCCATAATATAGACTCGTTAGTTAAATCCGATTGGTCGAAAAGTGTATATTTATCCTTAACCCTAATGGCTTCATATCAATATGTATAAACACCCGTAACGGTGTGCCGCCTAATTTTCAAATTGATTGGCTAGCATTTCAATCAACTCGCTATCACCAACTTCATCCTCACTCTCGCTTTCACTACCCCATCCATTTACAACTTCCTCACATTCTCCCAATTCTCGTTCACCATCAGAGTCTTGACAGCGCAGGCCCGGCACTGGGCAGAGGGTTAGGGTGAGGGGGACGGCATGGATTCCATCATTACATACTTCGCGCTTGCAATAGAAGTATGTGAATCCGCACCGTTGTTGTGTGTACGTAAAGATTCCGTGCTCCTTGACCCGGAAGCCCTTATTCGTGCCCGATGCCGACTTTCCCGTTTCAAGGACTTGTTTGTAAATGTCTAAGGGGTTTTCTAGGAAGCGCTTCGAAATACCCTTACAACTGAATTTGACGTTATCTTCGGATTGTTCTGGATTTGGAACGGGTTGAACGTCTTTGGAGACGATGTATGTTTTGGAGCAGAGCCCAATCATTTCATCGCCAATGAACTCTTGTTTAAAGAGCCCCGGTGTCCGTTTGTCATGCGCTGCATGTTGTGGACAGCAAGTGCGTGGAAACCAATGGTAGTCAACATCTGCTTCCACCAGCTGTTTATTGCAGAAACCATTCAGACCGTGATAATATTGACGACGCATTTCCGGTTTGATGACGTCATCCAACGACGGCTTAGAAATGGCATAGTAGGCGCTATCGGTGTCCATTTCGAGATACTCGAAGTCTGCTCTGTCTACGTAGATGTCCATAAAATCGTAATAGTATTGTAGCATGCGTAGTTTCGCATACTGCAAAATCATGTAACCCAGTTGTATGGGGAGATCGAGTTTGATTTTCTGCTTGGCCATCTCCATTTCGTAGTACTGTTCCTCCGGTACGATACAGTCTAGTTTACGAAATTTCGGATCGTTGACTAGAAGACAGACTTCGTTCTCTCCCTGGACGTATGTCACTTTACGGTGTTTGGTTTTGTCCATGATCAGACTACCATAACCCGAATTGCCTATGAGTTTCATCGTGTCAGCGATGATACTCATGCCTGGGGACACGTCACCCGCTCGTCTCGCCGCGCTGACACCTTCAACAAATTCTTTAAAGCATGTACGGGGTAGATATTCGACGACCTGATATATTTTGGTAACCATCATACCGTGGTTTAAGTACCAGCGGAGAAGAGGCGTAGCAATCAATATTTGACGAGCCTTCATTCCTCCGACAAGGAGACGCCGGGGTTTTTCGGATAGACCGTGGTCCCTAACATGTTGTTGCATGTGGTCACCGATGTCATCAATCGGAACTTCCGTTGAACAGAAGAGCGGCGACATTTCCCCAAAATATTGGTGAGGAGTCATCTCTTTCAAAAAAATGCGGGTCCCCACTGATCAGGCACCTCGATATCGACTTCGACCGCCCCGAACAAGGTCGTATCAAGGACGCCATTGATTATTTGTTTCTCCGTAACCTTCCATTTATGATTGCGCAAGAAAGTGGGCTGACGTTCACGGGTGAAAGTTTGCAGGTCATGATCATTTTTGCAATCATTTTGGAAATCGCATTCCCATTTTTCAATGACGTTATAGCCTTGATCACGAAGGTAACGGGTGGTCTCCACCGTCTTCTCCAACCTTCGCGGCTGTTCTTCCAACCAGCTCTCTTCAGTTACTTTTCTCGTGTTATGACAGAGGTGTCCGTGAAAGTAGCAGCCTTGGAATTGATATATTGTGTTGGTGTTACTATCCCAGCCATCCACAACAAATTGCCCCACACGTTTCTCAGAACGTGGTTCAATTTGTGTAGGATGTTGGCTCCAAGAATTGGAGTTCAGATAGTCCATCCAGTAATAAGCAGAAACCCATTTGTCTCGTCGTTCCGGTTTGAAACCTTGTTCAGCCCGGCGTCGAATTGGAATCCAACCGAACCTGGCATCTCTTGTCCTATGGCCCAGAGATACAACGCATTTGCATCGTCACCCCTTATGCGTTGACAAAGTTTGTCCGGATTGTTTCTAATGAATGTCTCCCCGGCTTTAGCGTGACGTTTGAAAATAATGCTGGGTCCACCAACAATATTTTGCTTGAACGTTTGATACAGATCCGCGGATTTCTTGTCAAACAAAGCAAAATTCGCTCCGGCATTTTTAGATGTCTGGAAGAGAAGTTGTCTAGCGATTCCAGGAACTGAGATAGAAGTCTTGAAGACATCTATGCCCTTCTTAAAGTAGAATTCCTGCAACCGTTCCACGGCCGTAACGAAAGGAGCTACATCTAAATTATTGTACCATATCAAGAACTCTTTGAATGTGGTCATCTTTTTTCTCTTCCCAGACACGTTTACAGTACTGATATTTTTCTTGAGAAATATTTTCATTTTTTAGAGAGCTAAAGAAGTCTTCGTGAGGTGGAAGTGACGTCACTTCTAGCTTTGAGACGTCACAAAACCAGTCGTAGGGAAAATGACCTTTCGTTGCCTCTACACGATAAGCTTTGAGAAATTTAGCATACGACGTACCCGGGGCAAGAAATTGGCTGACATCGAGAAATTTCAATGTATCCGAAGACAGACAAGTATATGCGTTGTCGCGTTTAACTACAAAGCCGCTCTCTGCCTCATGCATTCGTAAGTGAAATGCCAGTTTCTTTTTTATCAGATTAAGGTCATACTTTGAGGAATTAAACCCTAAAACCGGGATCTGAGACATGTATCGTTTCAACTCCACATATAAACTCTTTAAGTGTCTTCTTACACTCCGCCTCCCTTTCATTTCCGCAACATTCTCCTCACATTCCACGTCCGCACATTCCACTCCCGCACCATCACCACATTCCATTCCATCATCATCGTCATCATGCTTCTCCTCACATTCATCCCCATCATCATCTACGTCATCGTAATGACTTAATTCTTCTTTCAATGTTTTTAATGCGGCTCCCCACCTCGCTACTGCTAGTTTATGTACGCTTTCGGCTATATTATTTAGTTTATCCACCATCTGTTTAACTAACGAGTCTAAGTCCGGTTCTACAATACATATGGGTCGATCGTGGGCAGGCACGTTGCTGCAGATGCTCACCGAAATAGGTACGTGTTTCTGAGTCCATTCGAGGTGCTTCGAAGTTTTAATATTCACCTTCTGAAGCATTGCTTCCATATCGAATACGGCGAACCATTCGAATGTCCGGAGCTCGGCAGAAACGTGTATCCCGTAATATGCCAAACGTTCAAATAGTGACTCGGGCGGTTTGAAAAACCCGCCCGGATACTCAAACTGAGTTTGATTACTGCATGAACGTACGTGGCGTTTTAAATGAGTAATTCGGTTAAACAGGCGATCGCAATTGTGACATTGATACCGGTTACAAAACATGTTCTCGCGCTTGATGAAACTAAAATGATTTTCGAACAAATTTACCAGCATTGGCTCACCGGGATACCGGCATCGAGATACATATAGCGAGTGAGCTGTGTGGTCTTCCGTCAAAGAAAACACGTTGACATTGGTTTCGAAGCATTCTTCGAACATCGGTAAGTCGGTGTATTCAACGCCCGCGAATTCGTCGACGGAAGGCGATACAGCTATATTGTGTGACCTCGAGTACTCCACCCACTGTTTGAATAATTGTTTGGTTGTTTTCTCCAAACTACGGACATGATCGCCCCTGTGCAGGGCCAGACAACGGAATGCGCACAGGTTGTCATCGTATGGCTTTCCATGTTCCTTCTCGAGAGAATGCAAAGCGTTATGTTTTCTGATATAGCTCGGCAACTCTATAGAATACCCGATGGGGTAATTGGTGGAATAGACGTTAAACACCACATTAGTCACCATCACGGGTTTCCATTTAGTGTCCGGCCTTTGAGCGAGCAAATGATCGGAAAATGACATTTCCTCGAGGTGATTACGCAATTTTAGTAAATCTCGATGCCGGATGATATGCAATGGTTGATGTAACACATCTACGTTGCTGTACGGCCGAAAATACCTATATTCGCCAGTCTCGCTGTTCCGTAAAATTACCCCGAATGACAGGTTAATACGGAAACTGTATCTCTGACGAGAATAGATAGTTTCGACAGCGTTCATAATTATGTTTACATTGACATCATTAGTTAGAGGTATATTATACATGTTATTAAGTGGAGATTCTTGGTGGTTTTCTAAAATCAGAGGAGCATTTGTATTATAATTGTCCCTGAGTCCCTCGTCGATGGACCCATCTTCCCGGACCCAGGGTGCGTCGTTCGTGTCGAAAGGGCGGTCTTGTAAGGACGCTCCCCCACCCAGTTGTTGATAATGCATCTGCATGCCGTGGTTGTACAGTTCTCTGCGGTTATTAAACTTTTGGGTACAACCACGACAACGAAACAGTTCAGAACGGGCTCTTGTTCTTGGTTTCTCTCGTTGACTAAGTTGTGTCGAAGAAGTAACGGGTTGCTGTTTGGTGCTAGTCCCAGGTTGTGACTGATTATTGCTGTGTGTAGCCAGATGTTGCGTGAGCCTGTATCCGTTCGTACACTTCCTCGAACACATAGAACAGTCGAAAGTGACGTGAGAGCGTCCGCACGTTTTTTCGTGACGGAGTTTGTTCGATTTTTGGTTAAATTCCGTGCCACAATGTGTGCATGTATATCTCTCTCCGTCGTGTACAGTTCTCGTATGTCGAGTCAGATTGCCCTTCACCGAAAATTGTTTGTCACATACTTCACATTCGTACAGGCTCTTCTGTAACGGAATAAAATATAAAGTTTAAGTGCAAAATAAACAAGTAACTATTCCAATAGGTTTTAAACGTATGAAATTTCTTGTTTGTTAAACAGGTATACAAAACGTACTAGTTTCAAATAGTGTAAACTACGCCTATGGCAGCGATTTACTGTCGTATACAGTCGAGTCTGACAACCACTGGTAAGAGACCAGTCTCTGTTAAGAGACCGCCCTCCCGTATTGTTAGAACCTGAAATTCGAGATCACCAGCCTTGAAAAATGGTTATTTCGAACTTTCCCACGCGTGGGCTCTTTAACTGAACATTATACAATAGAGGGCAATTAGGTTCTTCCGGCATTGTAAATGTTGATTATATTTGCGCATGAATGTTGAAGACGATCGCTTACCTTTGTGTACGACGGATCAGCCACCATCTGATTAGTTGTAGGTTGGACGATCATCTCTCTAGTTGAAGGTTGAACGTTCGTCTCCATCTGACTAGTTGCGGGTTGTCTAGTTGATGGGTTCGTCACCTTCGAATGAAGTATTATCAAAGATTAATGACCCATATTTTGGTTTTGTCTCAGACACGGCGTCAAGGTACGTAAACAGTTAGCGGTTTGTGCATTACCAATCATTGAATACGTTCACAACACGACAAAAGTGTTGAAGCCTCTCACTACGTTTCTATTAACTAACGGGAATAATATGGATGTGCTCCGTCATGTCCACGCAATAATAACTACAAACTCACATTAACACTAGAATTATTACCGTGGGGGCTTGTTCATGCAAGGACATGATGGCACGGATGAGCTGTTCGTGTTCCATCAATTCGCTTATGTCGTCGAAGGCAGCGGCGCAACACCTACAGGTCCACATCTGAAAGGATTTTGGGGAGGAAACTATAGCTAATTGAACAATGTAGGCGATTTAGCGATAGTTGCGTGCCCTATTAGTATGAATATGTTAGGACACGACCGTACATACCAAACTTGGTAGATAACGCACAAGTAATTAGTTTTGTTACGCGGCTTTTAAGTTTTTACTAAATGCGCGGCGTCCATTTTGAATTTTAATTTTTCGTAGTTATAAGACTCGACATTGGGTATCTACGTACGAATTTTGAAGTAAATCGGTTCAGCAAATATCGTGTTATGACAATTTATAAACTTTTCTCTTTTTTCTATGTTTATATGGCGGCCATTTTGAATTTAAAAAAAAATAAAAAAAATGGGTTTATAGTCGATATATACTATTTTGAGGTCACTGATTACGATTTTCGAGATATCGGATCGATCGAGTGAAAAATAAAAGAAATGAAAATGTGGGCATTTTATTTTTGCTATTTGCCCGAGAGGGGCGGCCATTTTTTATTACGTTTTTTTATTCAGAATTATAGGTACCTACGTACACAATTTGGAACATGACGGACAAATAATTTCTTAGTTATGCGGCTTTTAAGTTCATTACTGAATGCGCGTGCGCGGAAGCCCTGTTGGATTTTAATTTTTAGTCATAATTATAAGACTCGACATTGGGTATCTGTATTCAAAATTTGAGGGCGATCGCTCCAAACGGACAAAATATATTGACTGATTGATGTTTTCTATTGTTTTAGATCGCTAATTACCGCGTGCGTGATGTTGGCTTTTGGTCTACTAATAGGCCTTGTGAATATATGTCTACATCGCAAATTTGGTGAACCTAACACAAGGAGTTATATAGTTATTAAGATTTAAAGTTTTGGACGAGTTTATTTCAATTAGTAGGGACATTGGGTGCTATAACTTCGCGTTTTAAAACGTCAAAATGTATCCAGGTCACATTATACATGTATTTCTATTCAGCGCGTGGTAACTAAAATAAGCAGCCCATTCAACTCGTCACGCCCAGCATCACCTAGTATTAAGTGTCATCAAAAAATGCAGTGTTCATACTTGATAATGCGGGAATATATTGCATTGATTTAACGGCACATCAAAGGTATAAATATGTTGTTATGGATTAACCCGTGGACCAGCACTCCACCGCTAGATTTAAGGTAACGTACCTTTGCTTTCCTGCAACGATATCCCAACACGTAATATTTCCAAGGCTTGCTAATTCACACTATGAACCGCACTTTACATGAAACGCACTTTATATGACCATATATTCCGTCGCTGTCTTAACAAATCTCCACACTCTGTTTTCACTAAAACACACTTTTCCGTATATATCACTTTAAACGTCCTGTTGCGACGACGGTAATAGCGAGAATGAAAATTTGAAAAGGGCGCTCGAGTATATATATATATCCTTCGACGTTAGCTCGCGTATATCCGAATTGAGAATGGCTATAAAACACGACGTTTAGCGGTTATTATGTTCGAATCGAGATGTCATCAGTACGGATATAATCCTCTCTTTGAAATGTTCTATACAATTTGTATACACCCCGTATCAATATTATTAAGATATAATCCTCTCTTTGAAATATTCTATACAATTTGTATAAATCCCGTATCAATACTACGGCCGTAAAGGGGAGAATAATCGATCGTCCGGCTAGTTAGTCATCGAATAGATAGCGCCTATGTCACGCGAAAACCCGCGGTATACCGATACGGGGTCAGCGATCGATATTGCCCGCGACTACGTACGTTCTACCGTGTTCGCGTACGCTGTCCGCGAAAACGTTCGAGCGTTACGTCACCGAACCCGCGATCGATGATCGGTGAGTCACGAGCTATACAATGGAGCGTGCCGCGTACGGTTAATCTTTCGAACAATATACGATTCGACGTGAATAGAACACAATCGACTGCGGTAATTAATTACGATTACTCATCGCGTTAGAATGTTTGGCGGGAAATCTATGGGTCACTGAGGTCATGCTTCATGCTTCACCTTGGACACTGGGCGGGCCCACCCTATACTACTTATATTTAATATTAATATTTTCAGCATTTTGTATTAATAAACTGTTTGTTAGATGAAGAACATGTTAAGTAATGGACAATAATTCATGTTTCAACAATATATTTGTATGAATCCGTATCTAATGTTTTGTTACATAGTAAAGCACAACTACCAACCAGTGTTGATGAATGTGCAATGTACAAATGATACCCAAATGTCTAGCATGCTAATGATGGCAAAAAACAAAACCACCAAAATGAAAAATCAAAGGACTGAACGTCCTGAAATTCTTCGCAATATGTGTCTGTGGAGACTAATAATTAATCTAGAGGAAATGTATCAAGAACATTGTAGTTTGAAGACTCTTAAGAATAGCGGAACTTTTGGCACGATTGACAAGTCGATGCGCGTGTTTCTGACAAAATATGACAACAATCCAGACAACTATTGATGGCCATTTGGTAATTAAAGATTTTGTACATTTTTACATATGGCAAGCGTGTTTTAATTTCAGCTGCAGATGTGAGCAGGTTTGGTAAAAACATGTTCGAAAATAACGCTTCTATCGAGTTTACAAGGATATATAAACTTTACACATAGTGAATCATTCATGTTTAATATCGCATGCATGGTGCACGGCTACTCCCATATGTTGCATAATTGTTCCACTTTATGTTCACATAATTTGATATGTACATTTATTAATATTAAGTAATTTCATATAGCCAATAGAAACTAGAAATGGACGCTTGTCGACAAGCGCATGTGTATCCCCCTCCCCAGATACACAAGTAGTTTGAAAAAAGGGTGTTCGAGTTATGCTCCGGAGACAAAATCAGTGACGGAAAAAACAAAGGGAGATAACTAAAAAATTAGTGATGCAAGAGTTGTCATTCTTGCGTGACACACCTTTAGGGTTGTGGTCTATGCATGTGTGAAGTTTCATGAAAATATTCCAAAGGGTGTTCGAGTTATGCTCCAGACACGAAGTCAGTGCACGAAACAACAAAGGGAGATAACTAAGAAATTAACGACGCAAGAGTTGTCATTCTTACGTGCGACACACCTTTGGGTCGTCTTCTATGCATGTGTGAAGTTTAATAAACTAGAAAATGTGTTCATAGAACACGGGTGTCCCACATATCGCTTTGATAATAAATGAGGCCAAATTCCAAGTCAAAATTTTCTTTTACCTGAGAGTTAAAGTTTTTGAAGCACCAAGTATGTGACCTTGACACTGGGCTTGGCGGGGGCAGGACAAACGTGGATTTGGCACAGGGCGGTAGAGGACCATTAGAGCAATGCGTATATGAAATATGAAGCTGATCCGTGAAAGAAAACAGAAATTATAAGATATTTACCCGAGCGTTAAAGTTTTTGAAGCACCAAGTATGTAACCTTGACCCTGGGCTTGGCGGGGGCAGGACGAATGTGGATTTCGCACAGGGCGGTAGAGGACCATTAGAGCAATGTGTATATGAAATATGAAGCTGATCCGTGAAAGAAAACAGAAATTATAAGATATTAACCCGAGCGTTAAAGTTTTTGAAGCACCAAGTATGTGACCTTGACCCTGGGCTTGCCGGGGGCAGGACGAACGTGGATTTGGCACAGGGCGGTAGTGAACCATCAGAGCAATGTGTATATGAAATATGAAGCAGATCGGTCGAAGGATGAAGAAATTAATGATGACATTTACCCGATGTAAGTTAAAGTTTTGTGAAGGACGGACGGACGGGAGGACGGGACGCACGTTCCTACGAATGAATACTTGTTGGGTTTTTACTGTATAAAAATACCTAACAAGAGTACCCAACACTATCCTAACCCTACCCAATAAGATCCCCGTACGCTTACAACAAGTACCCATTCGTGTGTGCGGACGGACGGACGGACTGACAAGGGTAACACTAAATGCCCCCTCCACTATCGTGGTGGGGCATAAAAATATTCCAAAGGGTGTTCGAGTTATGCTCTGGATACAAAATCAGAGCACGAAACAACAAAGGGAGATAAGTAAACAAGAATTCCGCGGAATCAGATGCCTCGCCTTGTCCCGCCTTGACCTCGAGTTGGGCCCGAAAGCAAGTTTCACTGGCCCGAACATATTATACAATTATTGACTAGTGAGCCATAGAATATCAGATTATATTCTATGGCTCACTAGTCAATAATTGTTTTATTATATGATAATAGTCTGTATATAGCACTTACGACCTTATGCTACTAGACAAAAAATGAAAAAGAATTTGAAAAAAAAAAATGAATTTTTGTTTTTTTTAAAAATTGAAAATAATAATGCTTGCTACTGGAGCCCAGAATTTTGTTTAATAGTCCTATATTTATCTACATATATCTGCACAGGTCCACATAATGCCACAATATTTTCAACACAGTTTACGGAAATGTAATATACAAAAAATAATAAAATAATAATGCTCGCTACTGGAGCCCAGAATTTTTGTTAATAGTTACGGAAATGTAATAATGTACCTGTATAAATTACCTGTAATAAGTTAGTGGTCAGGTAAAAAATTGAAAAAGAATGTAACAAAAAAAATGGAAAAAAAAAATTAAATTTAAAAGAAATAAAAGAATAATGCTCCCTACTGGAGCCCAGAATGTTTTTTAATAGTCCTATATTTATCTACATATCAAATATATACAGGTCCACATATTGCCACAATATTTTCAACACAGTTTACGGAAATGTAATATAATCATTTACCTGTATAAATTACCTGTAAGTGGTCAGTGGTCAGTGGTCAGTTGCACATGCTAGCACATGCACAGGTGAATAGTCTGTATATAGCACTTACGACCTTATGCTACTAGACAAAAATTGAAAAATAATTAAAAAAAAAAAATAAAAAAAAAAAAAATAAAAAAAAAAAATGGAAAAAAAAAGAATGAAAAAAAAAAAAATGAAAAAAAAAAAAATAAAAAAAAAAAAATGGAAAAAAAAATGGAAAAAAATAATAATGCTTGCTACTGGAGCCCAGATTTTTTTTTAATAGTCCTATATTTATCTACATATATCTGCACAGGTCCACATAATGCCACAATATTTTCAACACAGTACCCAATGTAGTAATTTACCTGTATAAATTACCTGTGGTAAACAGTGGTCAAGCACTGGACATTTGCACATGCAAGCCCATGCTAGCACATGGTTCTCCCAGTCTCTATTGTTCTCTCTACAGGTAAGGTGTACAGAGCACACGAGAAAAGGTGTACAGAGCAGACGAGAAAACGGGTCTTCATGCATTATTGTCCAGTTTGTAGAGTGCGCAAAACAAAAAAGGGAGATAACTCAAAAATTAGCTACGCAAGAATTGTCATTCTTGTGCGCGACACACCTCCGGGTCGTGGTCTATGCATGTGTGAAGTTTCATGAAAATATTCCAAAGGGTGGTCGAGTTATGCTCCAGACAGGAAATCAGTGCGCGAAAACAAAAAAGGGAGATAACTAAAAAATTAGCTATGCAAGAGTTGTCATTTTTTGGGCACGACACACCTTCGGTTCGTGGTCTAATTGAATGTGTTAAGTTTCATAAAAATATTCCACAGGGTGGTCGAGTTATGGTCAATCAGTGCGCGAAACAAAAAAGGGAGATAACTCAAAAATTAGCTATGCAAGAGTTGTCATTCTTGTGCGTGACACACCTTCGGGTCGTGGTCTATGCATGTGTGAAGTTTCATGAAAATATTCGAAAGGGTGGTGGAGTTATGCTCCGGACACGAAATCAGTGCGAGAAACAAAAAAGGGAGACGCAAACCAGAATAAACACAGAGAACACGCTCAAATACGACAGTCTGTCTGTTGTCAGTGTAAATCCTGATCAGACTGTGCATCTGTATCCAACATGCTACTACATTCATTTGGCCTTGTGTGACCAGTATAGATCCTGATACGGCACAGTTGTGCTCTCCGCTTATGACCCAGCATCGATCCCTCTTCGGTTGGGGCCAGCAGGCGGGGGCATAACTGCTCCATATGTTCGGACATTATAAAGCAAATGATCAGACATTTCTAACTTGTTGCTGGTTATATAATTAACAGTACATAAATTATTCAGACGACACAAATGTTCTTGCATTGGAAAATAGTTTTATACAAATAATACTATTCTCTCAAGGTCAAACTCGTCCGAAACCCTGGAAACACTCATCAGTAAATGTGGATGTGACTGGAGAAATGGGGCCTATGGGATTTGCGACAAGTATAGCTCCTGGAGAAACAGTTATGTCACGATGAACTGTATGAGTGCATGAGTCATGTAACCAACTATGTGGCTGTAACAGGATAAACAGAGCTCATGGGATGTATTACAAGTGTAGCCCATCAAATAACACACTTCTGTAGACTGATAACGGTCTATAGTGCTTCTCAGAAGCATGACGGGTGTTTCATTGATGGGATGGCGAACAGTGCAGATCATGCTCAGACTGTGCGTGTGCACAGGCAGATCTGGACATACACATTTTCGCGAAACCCATAAGCTTCATTTCTCCACTCACAGCCACAAATATCTTCAACAAGCTGTACCTACGTACCCTGTTGCATGCCTACCAGTTTCTAACGGCCGTATTAATTACATTAGCCTTGATATATGACCCCCACATGAGGTAAATTACATGCCCCATATTTGCGTTAGACAGCATTACAGTTACCTTCGTAGAAGTACGGATGGTACCGCTCCCGGTTGGTACCGGTACTGGCTGATAGGGATCGCCCATTTCGTGTTATCACTTCCGAAAAGGTCAATACATTTACTATTCCGAGAACAGAAACCAAAACCAAAGATTGTATTCGTGCACCGAACCATGGAGTTACGAATTGCGCATAATCAAATATAGTGGCTAACCATTCAACTCTTAGAATACGGAAACATTTGCAATAACATAAATATCGCACACAAAAAGAAAACAAAATTTATCATGTTTATTAGCTAAGTTGTTAGAATTATTTTTTATGGCGTAAAACCCTTGGTTTTAACATCAACCCACACAATATGAGCTACGACCGACATATGCTACATTGCATAAAAGCTGTAAGACCTAAACTTTGGATGTTGGTGAATAAAAATAACAAGAATTCCGCCACGGAAGCGGTGTCGCGCCAGCCGAAGCATTTGACCGTACCATGAGCATGGGCATGTGCTAAAAGAAGCATCACAAAAACCGTCAAATAGTGCATGCTTAAAACAAGAAAAATGTCAAGGTTGAAGAAACATTTTGACAACATAAAACAAGAATTCCGCCACGGAAGCGGTATCGCGCCTGCCAAGGCATTTGACGATAACTTTAACGCATTTGCCTTACAAAACAAGAGCTGTAAGAGAACAGCATAGCTCGACTACGAGGGTTGTCGATATACACATAGCTTGACAAACAAGGTGGCTGCGGCCTGCATACAAACCTTAACCAAGGTTGACTAAAAACCTTAACCAATGGGAATTCAGTAAGTAATTCAAGGTTAAATGTAGGTCAATGTCAGATATAGGTCAGGGGTTATTGATGTACATCACTAGGAGATGAAGTTTTCCAAGTATGGTTACTGTAGGCCCAGTAGTATTCCATATACAAGCTTGACTAAAAACCTTAACCAAGGGGAAATAACTAAGTAATCCAAGGATAAAAGTAGGTCCAGGTCAAATATAGGTCGGGGATTATTGATGTACATCACTAGGAGATGAAGTTGTCCAAGTATGGTTGATGTAGGCCCAGGAGTATTCCATATACAAGCTTCACTATAAACATTAACCAAGTAATTCAAGGTTAAATGTAGGTGAAGGTAAAATATAGGTCAGGGGTTATTGATGTACATCACTATCAGAAAAGGTTGTTCAAGTATGGTGTCTGTATGCACAATAGTATTCCATGTACAAGCTTGAGTAAAAACCTTAACCAAGGTTGACTAAAAACCTAAACAAAGGGGAATTAACTAAGTAATTAAAGGTTAAATGTAGGTCAAGGTCAAATATAGGTCAGGGGTTGTTGATGTACATCACTAGGATATGAAGTTGTCCAAGTATGGTTGGTGTAAGGCCAGGAGTATTCCATCTTACCATTCCCCTAAAGCTTAGAGTAAAAACCTTAAACCTTAACCAAGGGGAATTAAGTAAGTAATTCAAGAGGAAACGTAGGTCAAGGTCAAATATAGATCAGGGGTTATTGATGTATATCAGTAGGAGATGAAGTTGTCCAAGTATGGTGGGCGTAGGGCCAGTAGTATTCCATATACAAGCTTGACTAAAAACCTTAACCAAGGGGAATTAAGTAAGTAATTCAAGAGGAAATGTAGGTGGAGGTAAAATATAGAACAGGGGTTATTGATGTACATCCCTATGAGAAAAGGTTGTGCAAGTATGGTGTCTGTATTCACAATAGTATTCCATGTACAAGCTTCACTAAAAACCTTAACCAAGGTTGACTAAAAACCTTAACCAAGGTTGACTAAAAACCTAAACCAAGGGGAATTAACTAAGTAATTCAAGAGAAAATGTAGGTCAAGGTGAAATATAGATCAGGGCTTATTATGTACATCACTAGGAGATGAAATTATCCAAGTATGGTGGGTGTAGGGCCAGTAGTATTCCATATACAAGGTTGACTAAAAATTTTAACCAAGGGGAATTAACTAAGTAATTCAAGAGGAAATGTAGGTCAAGGTCAAGGTCAAGGTCAAGGTCAAATATAGATCAGGGGTTATTGATGTACATCCCTATGAGAAAATGTTGTCCAAGAATGGTGTCTGTATGCACAATAGTATTCCATGTACTGTACACGCTTGACTAAAAACTTTAACCAAGGTTGACTAAAAACCTTAACCAAGGGGAATTAACTAAGTAATTCAAGAGGAAATGTAGGTCAATGTCAAATAGAGATCAGGGGTTATTGATGTACATCACTAGGAGATGATGTTGTCCAAGTATGTTGGGTGTAGGGCCAGTAGTATTCCATATACAAGGTTGACTAAAAACCTTAACCAAGGGGAATTAACTAAGTAATTCAAAAGGAAATGTAGGTCAAGGTCAAGGTCAAATATAGATCAGGGGTTATTGATGTACATCCCTATGAGAAAAGGTTGTCCAAGTATGGTGTCTGTATGCACAATAGTATTCCATGTACAAGCTTCACTAACAACCTTAACCAAGGTTGACTAAAACCCTTAACCAAGGGGAATTAACTAAGTAATTTAAGAGGAAATGTAGGTCAAGGTCAAATATAGATCAGGGGTTATTGATCTACATCACTAGGAGATGAAGTTGTCCAAGTATGGTGGGTGTAGGGCCAGTAGTATTCCATATACAACGTTGACTAAAAACCTTAACCAAGGCGGTGACGGTGACGGTGACGCCGACGCCGACACCGACGCCGACGCCGGGGTGACAACATAAGCTCTAACTATTCTTCGAATACGACGACGACGACGACGACTATGCGGACGACGTTGATGCCGACGCGGACGACGACGACGACGGAAAAAGCGCCGACTATAGTCGCGCCTCTGCTAAACTAAGCGTTTCCACAACACTGTGAAGGTCAAAGTCATGTAATTGGCGTCATGAGTGTGTTCCACAATCCAAATGCTCATATTTATCAAGTGTCCAAATAATATTAATGTTATATGATGAAGAAACCTGTACAATTTGTTGACGCCAAAAATTGCTAAGTGTACAAAAGGTCAAGGTCATGTTAATGGCGGCATGAGTGTGTTCCAAATGCTTACATGTATCAAGTGTCAAAACATTGAAGCAATCCATCCTGCAATAGTTATGTTATATACGATGCTGATGAAACTTGTACAAACATTTTGATGCAAAACAAGTGTTTTCGCAAACATGTGAAGATAAAAAGGTCAATGTCACGTTAACTGCGGCATGAGGGTGTTCTGAATGATCGCATGTATACAGTGTCCCAATATTGAAGCAATCTGTTAAGTAATATTAAAGTTATATCATGATGAAAAAAACTTGTACAAACTTTATGTCGCAAAAAAGTATTTCTGCAAAAATGTGAAGGTAAATAAAATGTCAAGGTTATATATTAATGGCGACATGAGTGTATTTCAAATGCTCACATATATCAACAAGTGATATCAAAGTTTTTGTCGCAAAAAAAGGTGTTTCCGCAAAAATGTGCGTGTATAAAAGGTGAAGGTCATGAAAATGACGGCAAGAGTGTGTTCCAAATACTTACATATATCAAGTGTCCAAATATTGAAGCAATCCGTCAAAAAATATTAAAGTTACACCATAATGAAGATTGTACAGACCTTCTGACGCAACAAAAATGGCTACGTGTTTCAGCAAAAATGTGAAGGAAAAAATGTCAAAATCATGTTAATGGCGCCATGAGTGTGTTCCAAATGCTCACATGTATCAAGTGTCCAAATATTGAAGCAATCCGTAATATTAAAGTTATACCATGATTACAACGACTGCAGTCGCGACTTTTGGTAAAGAAGGCGCAACAAAAATTGACATAGGTTTTGTATGTGGTAATTCCACAGTGGCTTTGTTATTACAAATATCCAGTTTTTCTTTGACAAATAAAACAGTGACAATTGCTACGGAAGGTTTGTCATGTCAGTCTATACATAGTATGCATTAACAGCATGGTGGGAAGTGTCATTCCAGAAAAGACAGGATGGGCGTTACAATGAGACTAAAGAATGGTTGGGTGTGAGAGAATTATTGACACTTGCAGTGTGAAAAATCAAGCGATGCTAGATTGTGTCCTTCAACGAGTTTAAATTTTGCATCAGTACATGTGCCAGAAGCAGAAGCCATCTAATTTTGTTACATGTCAGTACATGCAGCCCCACACCCAAGACAGAAGATAATTAGTGACGAAGAAAAACAAAAGGAGATGTAAAGAAATAAAACAGCCATGCTACAGTGCTTGCCATACCGGTCTGGCAAACACTGTTGACACTTTTCAGACTGATCAAGACACGTACCAGTTCTAAACTCTGAATTGTGTGCATAAGTTAAACAGGCTTTCTAATTCTGAGTGCCATAACAGACGAAATGTTGCATTTTAAAACAGTACTTCTTAATAAACTAGAAATGTATCCCCCTCCCCAGATAAACAAGTAGTTTGAAAAAAGGGTGTTCGAGTTATGCTCCGGAGACAAAATCTGTGACGGAAAAACAAAGGGACATAACTAAAGAATTAGTGATGCAAGAGTTGTCATTCTTGCGGGACACACCTTTAGGGTCGTGGTCTATGCATGTGTGAAGTTTCATGAAAATATTCCAAAGGGTGTTCGAGTTATGCTCCAGACACGAAATCAGTGCACGAAACAACAAAGGGAGATAACTAAGAAATTAACGACGCAAGAGTTGTCATTCTTACGTGCGACACACCTTTGGGTCGTCTTCTATGCATGTGTGAAGTTTAATAAACTAGAAAATGTGTTCATAGAACACGGATGTCCCCACATATCGCTTTGATAATAAATGAGGCCAAATTGCAAGTCAAAATTTTCTTTTACCTGAGCGTTAAAGTTTTTGAAGCACCAAGTATGTGACCTTGACCCTGGGCTTGGCGGGGGCAGGACAAACGTGGATTTGGCACAGGGCGGTACAGGACCATTAGAGCAATGCATATATGAAATATGAAGCTGATCAGTGAAAGAAAACAGAAATTATAAGATATTTACCTGAGCGTTAAAGTTTTTGAAGCACTAAGTATATGATGTTAACCCTGGGCTTGGCGGGGGCGGGACGAACGTGGATTTGGCACAGGCGGTAGAGGACCATTAGCCAACGCATACATGAAATATGAAGTTGATCCGTAATGGTAAGAAACATAAGATATTTACCTGAGCATTAAAAGTTTTTTGAAGCACCAAGTATGTGACCTTGACCCTGGGCAGAACGACGTGGATTTGGCACAGGGCGGTAGAGGACCATAGAGCAATGCGAATATGAAATATAAGAAGATCAATGAAAGAAAACAGAAATAAGATATTTACCCGAGCGTTTTAAAGTTTTTGAAGCCCTAAGTTATGACCTTAGACCCAGGGCTTGGCGGGGGCGGGACGAACGTGATTTGGCACAGGGTCGGTAGAGGACCATTAGCAACGCATATAAATGAAATATGAAGTTGATCCGTGAATGGTAAGAAACATAAGATATTTACCTGAGCATTAAAGTTTTTGAAGCACCAAGTATGTGACCTTGACCCTGGGCAGAACGAACGTGGATTTGGCACAGGGCGGTAGAGGACCATTAGAGCAATGCGTATATGAAATATGAAGATGATCAATGAAAGAAAACAGAAATTATAAGATATTTACCCGAGCGTTAAAGTTTTTGAAGCCCTAAGTATGTGACCTTGACCCTGGGCTTGGCGGGGGCGGGACGAACGTGGATTTGGCACAGGGCGGTAGAGGACCATTAGAGCAACGCATATATGAAATATGAAGTTGATCCGTGAATGGTAAGAAACATAAGATATTTACCTGAGCATTAAAGTTTTTGAAGCACCAAGTATGTGACCTTGACCCTGGGCAGAACGAACGTGGATTTGGCACAGGGCGGTAGAGGACCATTAGAGCAATGCGTATATGAAATATGAAGATGATCCATGAAAGAAAACAGAAATTATAAGATATTTACCCGAGCGTTAAAGTTTTTGAAGCCCTAAGTATGTGACCTTGACCCTGGGCTTGGCGGGGGCAGCACGAACGTGGATTTGGCACAGGGCGGTAGACGACCATTAGAGCAACGCGTATATGAAATATGGAGTTGATCCGTGAATGGAAATAAAAATTATAAGATATTTACCTGAGCGTTAAAGTTTTTGAAGCACCAAGTATGTGACCTTGACCCTTGGATGGTGGGGCAGGACGAACGTGGATTTGGCACAGGGCGGTAGAAGACCATTAGAGCAATGCGTATATGAAATATGAAGATGATCCATGAAAGAAAACAGAAAGTATAAGATATTTACCCGAGCGTTAAAGTTTTTGAAGCACTAAGTATGTGACCTTGACCCTGTGCTTGGTGGGGGCAGAACGAACGTGGATTTGGCACAGGGCGGTAGAGGACCATTAGAGCAATGCGTATATGAAATATGAAGCAGATCGGTCGAAGGATGAAGAAATTATGAGACATTTACCCGAGTGTTAAAGTTTTGTGACGGACGGACGGACGGACGGACGGACGGAGGACGGGACGCACGTTCCTACGAATGAATACTTGTTGGGTTTTTACTGTATAAAAATACCTAACAAGAGTACCCAACACTATCCTAACCCTACCCAATAAGATCCCCGTACACTTACAACAAGTACACATTCGTGTGTGCGGACGGACGGACGGACGGACGGACGGACGGACGGACGTTCTCGCGAATGGATACTTATGGTGGACCAATTTGTTCTAAAAAGTGTACATAAACGAATAAGTGTCACATAAAGGAATAATGTTAAAATTCGTTAGTTTTTTCTATTAGTTATGTTACTAACCCTAACCTTTAACAAGTCCATCCCTATGTGAACATACTCACGTAACCGGCATTCGTGTGCGGACGGACGGACGGACGGACGGACGGACGGACGGACGGACGGACGGACGGACGGACGTTCACGCGAATGGATACTTATGTGACCATTTGTTCTTTAAAAGGTGTCACATAAACGGAATAAGTGTCACATAAATAAATTATTCGTTAGTTTTTTCTATTAGTTATGTTACTAACCCTAACCTTTAACAAGTCCATCCCTATGTGACATAGTCACGTAACTCGCCATTCGTGTGACGGACGGACGGACGGACGGACGGACGGACGGAGGACGGACGGACGGACGGACGGACGGACGGACGGACGGACGGACGGACGGACGGACGGACGGACGGACGGACGGACGGACGGACGGACGGACGGACGGACGGACGTTCTCGCGAATGGATACTTATGTGACCATTTGTTCTTTAAAAAGGTGTCACATAAACGGAATAAGTGTCACATAAATAAATTATTCGTTAGTTTTTTCTATTAGTTATGTTACTAACCCTAACCTTTAACAAGTCCATCCCTATGTGACATAGTCACGTAACTGCCAATTCGTGTGCCCGGACGGACGGACGGACGGACGGACGGACGGACGGACGGCGGAGGACGGACGGACGGACGGACGGACGGACGGACGGACGGACGGACGGACGGACGGACGGACGGACGGACGGACGGACGGACGGACGGACGGACGGACGGACGGACGGACGGACGGACGGACGGACGTTCGGCAGCGACGGATACTTATGTGGACCATTTGTTCTTTAGGGGTGGTCACATACGGAGGACGTGTCACAGGATAAACGGATTCGTTAGGTTTTTTCTATTAGTTATCGTTACAACCCTGGACCTTTAACAAGTCATCTACGTGGACACTAGTCACGTAACTGCACATTCGGACGGACGACGGACGGACGGACGGACGGACGGACGGACGGACGGACGGACGGACGGACGGACGGACGGACGGACGGACGTTCTCGCGAATGGATACTTATGTGACCATTTGTTCTTTAAAAAGGTGTCACATAAACGGAATAAGTGTCACATAAATAAATTATTCGTTAGTTTTTTCTATTAGTTATGTTACTAACCCTAACCTTTAACAAGTCCATCCCTATGTGACATAGTCACGTAACTGCCAATTCGTGTGCCCGGACGGACGGACGGACGGACGGACGGACGGACGGACGGACGGACGGACGACGGACGGACGGACGGACGGACGGACGGACGGACGGACGGACGACGGACGGACGGACGGACGGACGACGGACTGGACGGACGTTCTCAGCGATATGATACTTATGTGGCCATTTGGTTCTTTAGGTGACACAGGCACGGAACGGATAGTCACATATACTTATTCGTTAGTTTTTTCTATTAGATTATGTTACTACCCGGAACCTTTAACAGTCCATGGCCCGGATGACGGACAGGAGACACGTACCGCCAATTCGTGTGGACGGACGGACGGACGGACGGACGGACGGACGGACGGACGGACGAGGGTAACACTAAATGCCCTCTCCACTATCGTGGTGGGGCATAAAAATATTCCAAAGGGTGTTCGAGTTATGCTCTGGATACAAAATCAGAGCACGAAACAACAAAGGGAGATAAGTAAACAAGAATTCCGCGGAATCAGATGCCTCGCCTTGTCCCGCATTGACCTCGAGCCTGGGCCCAAAAGCAATTTTCACTGGCCCGAACATATTATACAATTATTGACTAGTGAACCATAGAATATCAGATTATATTCTATGGCTCACTAGTCAATAATTGTTTTATTATATGATAATAGTCTGTATATAGCACTTACGACCTTATGCTACTAGACAAAAATTGAAAAAGAATTTGAAAAAAAAATTTAAAAAAAAAAATGGAAAAAAAGTTTAAAAATTAAAAATAATAATGCTTGGAGCCCAGAATTTTTTTTAATAGTCCTATATTTATCTACATATATCTGCACAGGTCCACATAATGCCACAATATTTTCAACACAGTTTACGGAAATGTAATATACAAACAAAATAAAATAATAATGCTCGCTACTGGAGCCCAGAATTTGTGTTAATAGTCCTATATTTATCTACATATATCTGCACAGGTCCACATACTGCCACAATATTGTCAACACATTTTACGGAAATGTAATAATGTACCTGTATAAATTACCTGTAATAAGTTAGTGGTCAGTTAAAAAATTGAAAAAGAATGTAAAAAAAAAAATGGAAAAAAAAAATAAAATTAAAAAAAAATAAAAGAATAATGCTCCCTACTGGAGCCCAGAATGTTTTCTAATAGTCCTATATTTATCTACATATCATATATACACAGGTCCACATATTGCCACAATATTTTCAACACAGTTTACGGAAATGTAATATAATCATTTACCTGTATAAATTACCTGTAAGTGGTCAGTGGTCAGTTGCACATGCTTAGAACATGCACAGGTGAATAGTCTGTATATAGCACTTACGACCTTATGGTACTGGACAAAAAATGGAAAAATAATTTGAAAAAAAAAATGAAAAAAAAAAAATGGAAAAAAAAAGTTTAAAAATAATAATGCTTGCTACTGGAGCCCAGATTTTTTTTAATAGTCCTATATTCATCTACATATATATGCATAGGTCCACATAATGCCACAATATTTTCAATGTAATATCCAATGTAGTAATTTACCTGTATAAATTACCTGGTCAACAGTGGTCAAGCACTGGACATCTGAATATGCTAGCCCATGCTAGCACATGGTTCTCCCAGTTTCTATTGTTCTCTCTACAGGTAAGGTGTACAGAGCACACGAGAAAAGGTGTACAGAGCAGACGAGAAAACGGGTCTTCATGCATTATTGTCCAGTTTGTAGAGTGCGCAAAACAAAAAAGGGAGATAACTAAAAAATTAGCTACGCAAGAGTTGTCATTCTTGTGCGCGACACACCTCCGGGTCGTGGTCTATGCATGTGTGAAGTTTCATGAAAATATTCCAAGGGGTGGTCGAGTTATGCTCCGGACAGGAAATCAGTGAGCGAAAACAAAAAAGGGAGATAACTCAAAAATTAGCTATGCAAGAGTTGTCATTCTTGTGCACAACACACCTTCGGTTCGAGGTCTAATTGAATGTGTTAAGTTTCATAAAAATATTCCAAAGGGTGGTCGAGTTATGGTCAATCAGTGCTCGAAAAAAAAAGGGAGATAACTCAAAAATTAGCAATGCAAGAGTTGTCATTCTTATGCGCGACACACCTTCGGGTCGTGGTCTATGCATGTGTGAAGTTTCATGAAAATATTCCAAAGGGTGGTGGAGTTATGCTCCGGACACGAAATCAGTGCGAGAAACAAAAAAGGGAGATAACTCAAAAATTAGCTATGCAAGAGTTGTCATTCTTATGCGCGACACACCTTCGGGTCGTGGTCTATGCATGTGTGAAATTTCATGAAAATATTCCAAAGGGTGGTGGAGTTATGCTCCGGACACGAAATCAGTGCGAGAAACAAAAAAGGGAGATAACTCAAAAATTAGCTATGCAAGAGTTGTCATTCTTGTGCGCGACACACTTTCGGGTCGTGGTCTATGCATGTGTGAAGTTTCATGAAAATATTCCAAAGAGTGTTCGAGTTATGCTCCGGACAAGAAGTGTCTGCGGCGGACGCGGACGCGGACGCGGACGCGGACGCGGAGCGCGGACGCGGACGCGGCGCGCTGTCAAATCCCGACGGAGTCCGGGGGATGCAATAATAAAAGATAAACATTGAAATACTCAAGGTAGCAGCTCTGTATGTTTCATACTTAAACTGCCTATTCCTAGAATTCGACCCCATCGTACCATGCTCCAAGCTCTTTGTAACGACCTTCATATCGGTTACAGACAGATAACCATTGCTCCCCAGCCAGGTTCTGATTGTATTTATTATTCGAACGCTAGGGAAGAATTATACAACCAACATGCAAATTTCAGGTCTTACAGCTTTCATGAAAATGAGCATATGTCGTTCGCAGCACATATTTTGTGGGTTGAACCTTTTAAAAACATGGGTATTATGCCATACAATATAGTTCTAACAACATCCTGATCGCCTTTTCAGTGTAATACATGTTTTGTGCTAAATTTGTGTTATTGCAAATGTTTGCGTATTCTAATATGGCTAAGGCTGGGACGATTAACCGCCATATATGATTGGGTTATATTTGGGTGAAACTAAAAATGGTTAATTGATTGCATTCAGAAATAGTTCCTTTAACTTTCATGTGTTGCTTGTTTACGGTTCGATAGTTGGGTACCTGTAGCGCTAGTCCTCGGCTTTCGCGCGCTTGATATTTTTGTAGTCATGGTTGCATAACAAGTTCCTATCTTTTGATTGGTGCGCAGTGCGTAACACACTTTTGTTCGTCTTGCGCATCTTTGTTTGGTCACAGTTTCTTTGTCCATTGACGGAGACAGTTCTAAAATTGTGTTATATTGTATTCGAGTCGGCATAACGTGTCTTCACTATGGCACGCTGCAAATTGTTCGCAGTAGCCATATATAAAAATATAGATATCTTTTTGGATCATTCCTGTCATAAATAACAGATGCAGAGTGTCTGGGGAATTTTCTAGTTCGAGAAAGTTACGAGGCTCTCGGAAGGAAGGCGGAGAGATGGAGTTGGGGGCACGGCCGAAGCGTGCTACGGCACAAAAAATAACTGATTACAAATCGTATGGAGAAAGTGGAACGACTGAGTCGGAAGCGTTATTGTGTTCACCGATAAGAGCCGGGTCGTCTTCGGAGGGTGCTCAGTGCAAGCACGGAGATTCCCGAACAACAGTAGGGGGCGGAGTTTTCCGAGCGGGCGACAGAATGCTGGGAAAAACTGAGGTACCGCCATTTTCTTCGGAGGAAGATAGTGACGCCCAATTAGATTCGTTGCGTCGAGAATTGGAGGTAGAGGCGGCGAAACGCAAACTCAAGAGGCGGTATGAGAAACTGGAGCAGTCTAAAAAAGACGGTCGGCGTTTGGAAAAGGAAGGTAAACATTGCAAATTTCCGAGCAGTTCAGTGCGAGTGGCGTGTCTACTAATAAAAAGCATGGTGTGGGCGGTTCATCCGCTGATCGCAAAGACGGTCATGGTACCAGTTCATTGTTGGATAATCTTGCAATAAATGATTTGAGGAAAAATAATAAACTTAAAAAACAGGTCGGCCAATATTTGAAGCAGACGGGCTTGATTGAATCGGATGAATCCAGTTCACAATGCGCAGACAGCTCAGTTTCTTCTTCAGATTCAGAAAAGCACAGCGATATTGTCCGTTCTACAAAATTAGAAAACAAAACAAAACATAAATTGCGATCTGGGATTGAAGCTAAATCGTCCGATCGAGTAATTTCCCCCCAGATTTGGCCCCAAGCGAGTCTACAGTATGAGCACGTAGATACAGCTGTGTTAAATATGGTCAATTGGATTTGAAATTACTAAACACAGGTGAATTAGATATTACAAGTAGAGAAAACATTTCTGATGAAGAGAGAATCGGACGATTAGCTTTGCTAAAAAGGATGGTTTATTATTAAGGATTGTATTATTTTGAGGGCTTGCGAGGATTTTATGCTTCCTGGGTCCGTCAAATTGAGCTTGGTCTAAGGACATGGTCCGATGACTCGCAAGTGATCGAACAGGCGGTGTTGTCCAAGCACGTCCTCAGGGATCCTATCCAGAATAGAAAACAATTTAAACCGCAATCTTCAGGAATATTTCCGGTTACAAAAGAGATGGAATTTGGCGAGAGAGTTTGTTTTTGCTCCTTGTACAATATTAATAAATGCAATAGTAGGCAGTATCACATGGAAACCATACGCGGCAGAATGAGACTTTGTCAACACATTTGCGCGGAATGTTGGTTGAAGGACAACAAAAAACTTAAACATCCCGAGTGTTCTAAGGACTGTCCTCATTATGTTGCGTGACTTCCGGCTGATCCTGGTTACAAAACATTGATAAGTTCCGAGGAAAATAGACAACTACATGTAACTGAATTGTTCTTACCAGAATTTATGAAGAAGGCAAGCAAGGCGCATAATAATATTTCTGAAAATTCTCTGGTTAACATGCATGTTAATGAACATGTGCATAACAATATTACAGGAAAATCTCCGGTGATAGAGTCTGTCTGTGTTCATAGAAATTGTAATATGTGTGGAACATTAGAGTATAATGATATGGAGAGAAACAAATTGTTGTTAGCGGCTCACGAGTCAGTAGTGAAATCTGGTAAATCTGGTAAATACAATTTCGAGGGTTGTCTCATCAGGGTTTATGAAAAATTGTATTTTTGCGGCACATGTTAGAAAGTTATCAAGATAAGATTGTTTGTGACTTACTTGAATTTGTTTTCCTTTGGGATGCACCAAGGATTTGGTGGCTAATTCTTGTAAAATACATAGAAATCATAAAGGGGCAAGACAATTTCCGGTGGAATTACAAAAATATTTTTTGAAAGAAATTCGTAGCAAAACAATTTTAGGTCCATTTTGTGAAAATCCGATTAGACAAGTTCCTATTATATCTCCATTGAATACTGTACTGTTTCCAAAAAATAATGTTTAAACTTAGGCGAACGTGTATCCTTGGTGTATCCTAAGGTTTACGATATAGTGGCACTAATCAAGACTAAGGGAGCTAATTGTTACCTTTTCAAGCTGGATCTTCGTAGGGCATTTCGGCAGGTCAGCCTATGTCATGGGGAGTACCATAAAGTTAGATTTATGCTTAAGGGACACCAAATGTTCGATACAGTATTAATAATGGGGCTTAGGAGTGCAGCTCAGATATGTCAGAGAGTGACCAATGCGATTACTTTTATCATGATGCAAATTGGTATTCTCATATGCAATTATTTGGATGACTTAATGGGCTGTGAAACGCCGTTTCAATCTAGCTTTGCATTCAATTGTATCAGGGGTATTCTGGAGAAGTGTGGCATTGAGGAATCTAGGGAAAAAGCTTGCGAGCCATCCACTGGAATGGTATATTTGGGAATTCTAGTGGATACGGTTACTATGACTTTGGAAATCACTTTGGAGCGATTGGCAGAAATTACACAACTTGTTTGCACATGGCTGCAAAAATCTGTTGCAACGAAAAAAGAATTGCAATCACTGTTAGGCAAATTAAACTTTGTTTGTGCATGTGTTAGGCCAGGCAGAATATTTGTGCAGGGAATGTTGACATTTTTTAGAGCAATTTATAAGTCCAATGCACAGTGCCATACTCTTTCAGAATACTTGCGTAAAGATCTGAGATGGTGGAATGCATATTTGCCGATTTACAATGGCATATCCAAGATGGAGGTAGCGGATTGGTCACTTCCTGATAGTGTAATCGCGACAGATGCGTGTTTAGTAGGTTGTGGTGGTGTTTTTGGTAGCATTTATTTTCATGCGGAGTCCCCAAGATTTATAGTTGATCGGCAGCTGCCAATTAATGCATTGGAAATGCTTACTATTGTGGTGGCTCTTAAATTGTGGGGGCATAGGATTCGAGGGCAAAGAGTAGTAATTATTTGTGATAACCAGTCTTCATGCAACGTGATCAACAAGGGCGCTACTCGTGCATAATTTGTGCAGGACTGTCTGAGGGAAATATGCTTCTTAGCGGCTATGTACGAGTTTGAGGTCAAGGCTAAACACATTAGTGGAGTGGAAAATAGGTTATCAGACTATATCAGCAGATGGAGTTTGAATCATTCGTATAGACAGAAGTTTGTTGATGAGTTCGGCGAGATCGAGGAGGAGTGTCGCATCTCAGACGAAATTTTTAACTTGTCGCAAGTTTGTTAGCTCACTCAGCTGTTATTTTATATTGCAGATTACGAGTTTCGAGTCTTAAAACGAGAGCTGGCGTTTTCAAAGAAATCTGGTTATGCTGAGGGGACTACAAAAAACCTTCGGACTCTTTTTTTTGTTATTTTGTTTTTATTTTCATTTGACGCCGGTTCCAGTTGCAACAGAAACCTTGTCACTTTATGCCCAATGTTTAAGCCGGTCATTTGTTTCTACTGCTTCTATTAAGAATTACATAAGTGGAATGTGGACAATGCATCTTCTGCTTGGTGTAGAATCTGTTATTAATTAATTTTTGGTGAATTTAAGTTTGAAAGGTATTAATCGTTTGAATCCACATTGCACAAAGCAAGCTTTGCCTATTACTCCTAATATCTTGTTACAGATTTTTTCTCATTTGGATATGTCTATTAAGTGTGATGTAGTGTTCTGGTGTTTATGTCTATTTGCATTTTTCTTGATGGCAAGGAAGTCCAATTTAGTGTTAAAAAGTCTGATATGTCAAACAGGTGTTTTTTTTAAGGAGCGATGTGATAACAAATGGTGAGATCTTGTTGGTGAATTTCCGTTGGTCAAAGACATTACAATTTGGGGAGAGAAAATTAACGGTTTCTTTAGTTAGGTCCGATTCTGTTTTATGTCCAATTTCTGCTTACGAAAATATGTTAAAGCTTTGTCCAGCATCAGAAAATAGACCACTTTTTTCATGGTTTTCTACTCATGCCTTTACATATGCAGATTTTCAGTCTAGGTTGAGAAATTTGATAAATCGTATTGGTTTGGATTGTTCGGCTTATTCAACACACAGTTTTCGTCGAGGTGGTGCTACTTTAGCTTTCCATGCTGTTGTTTCTTCCGAGTTGATTAAGTTGCATGGAGATTGGAGGATTGATGCTTATCAAAAGTATTTGAATTTTTCAGTTAATGATAAGATACAAGTTGCACGCGCTATGAATGTGGAATTATTCTGAATATTGTATGATAATTTGTTTTATTTCATTTTTTCTGCAACTTCTTAGGCCGGAAGCAGACAATTCTTGTGTGCGACTCCATTGGGAAATACGTTGAAGACATAGACTATCTAGAGACTTACAGTTTTCCAGGTACTACACTTGGAAGACTGGTTCAACAATTTGAAAGGAATTCTTCTTTGAAACGTGTGGTGTCGTCTGCGGATTACAGCATTATTCATGCGGGTATTAATGACATTTTCAAACTGGCTCCGGATTCTTTTCCATCTGCGTTGAATAACTTATTTGCCATTATCAAATTGATTAACCCAGCCATTAAGCCTATTTTCTCGGCTATTCTGCCTAGACCTGTTGATTGGTCATCAAGTGCTTCTTTGGTTAAAACAGCAAATAGGTTGTTAATGCGTTTTTGTAAGTTACGAAAGGTACCGTTTCTTTCTGCCTTTCGTGGGGAAAAATGGTGTTCTGCACAGGCATCGTTTTGCTGTACGAGATGGGGGGTTGCACCTTAATACTGAAGGTGTAACTGTTCTCACCAATTTGTATCTACATGTTATTAAGAAGTTGAGTAAATCATAAATTCATGTACAGGTATGTGTAGGTGTGTCTGGGCACGAGATTGAGGGTTTAGTAAGTTATTTCCTGTTTTACAAGCTTACTCGTGCATCTGGAACACACTGTCTTTGTTGCATAAATAGTATATGATTTGTGCCTTTCCATTTTAAGACAGAAATGTAGATGGAGATCAGATTGTGCGGGGGCTGGTTTGGGACTATACATTCTGCATCAGCTATGCCTTCTTTACTCGTGGTTGGATACTTCAGCCTACAGTGTATGCCATTTGTGCTTGCAGATCACATTAATACAAAACAGTATTGGCGTGATTTGGAGTATAGGGTGTTAGGGAGGGTGATCTGGTGTTAATTTCATTTTGTTTTATTTTCTGTTTTTGTTAATTGCAGCCTTTTGCTGTGCTTTAATTTTGTAGTTCTACATTTATATAATTATATTGCGCATTCTGCCGTGCTTCTTTGTCACTTGTTGTAGAAAGACGAGTGTCCACTTCGGGGCGATATTCCCTTTCTTGTGTTTGATCAGTTGTCACGGGTGCCACAGCTGTTGTCCCACGGGGAATTAACAGGGAGGTATCGGCGGAATGTGTAAGTATATAAGTGTAAGCTATTTATTTAATTTAATTTTTGGCGGCACTACGGCTTGACGGCTAGAGAAACATTGTTTCTGTGGTTGGTTGGTCATTAGGTATATTACTGCTGTTTTGCTTACCATGGTTGGAATATTTGTTTCATGAGCATATTACAATAGTTTATACGTGAACGCATAGTTTTCGTAGCTCTCTGTGGTATTTGGTTGCCGTTAGGCAGCTGCATATTGCAGATTGGATTACCCGTAACATATGGTCTGTTTTCAGCATTATTGCGCGTACCAGCTGGTATGTACCTTGTCATATGACATTTTCCGTTGCCTATTTACTGTACAATGCAAGTTGCTGTTATAGTTAATGGACATGCAATTACCATGAATTACAGCCTTTTGCCTATCATTCTTGCCTCAGTTTTCTTCCAATTCCATTATAAAAGTGTTTTCGAGCATGTGAGCAATAATATTGGGTTATTTTTGGGTGAAACTAAAAATGGTTAATTGATTGCATTCAGAGATAGTTCCTTTAACTTTCATTTGTTGTTTGTTTACGGTTCGATAGTTGGGTACCAGTAGCGCTGGTCCTCGGCTTTCGCGCGCTTGGTATTTTTGTAGTCATGGTTGCATAACAAGTTCCTCGCTTTTGATTGGTGCGCAGTGCGTAACAAACTTTTGTTCGTCTTGCGCATTTTTGTTTGGTCACAGTTTGTTTGTCCATTGACTGAGACAGTTCTAAAATCTTGTTTAATTATTTGTATTATATTTGCAATTATTCGCAATTCGCAATTCCATGGTTCGGTATACAAATACAATCTTCGGTTTCAATTTCTGTTCTCAGAATAGAAAATGTATTATTACCATTTCGACATTCCGGAAGTGATAACACGAAATGGGCGATCCCTATATGCCAGTACCGGTACTAACCGGGACCGGTACCATCCGGTACCTCTCCAAAGATAACTGTAATGCGGTAATAACCGGGACCGGTACCATCCGGTACCTCTCCGAAGGTAACTGTAATGCGCGGCTAACGCACATATGGGGCGTGTAATTGACCTCAGGTGGGGGTCAAGTCCCAAGGCTAATGTAATTATACGGACGTTAGAAACGTGTAAGCATGCACCAGGGTCAGTAAGAAAAGGTGTGGGATAAGATGAGAAGTTGGTTATGAAAAGCTCGACCTTATCTGTGGGTACAGCCTGTTGAAGATATTTGTAGCTGTGAGTGGAGAAATGAAGCGTATGGCTTTTGCGAAAACCTTTATGTCCAGATCAGACTGTGCATCCGAACAGTCTGATCATGATCTGCACTGTTTGCCATCCCATCAATGAAACACCCGTCATGCTTCCGACAAACATTATAGATCGCCATCAGTCTACAGAAGTGGGCTATGATAGGAGCTACACTGGTAATACATCCCGTAAGTTACAGTCACATATTTGGTTACATGACTCATGCACCCTATAGTCTGTTTCACGAAAGCTGCCCAAGTTTTACGGCCATATAAACAATTCAAAAACCATATTTTTTTTCGATAATATTAAATTAAAGGAAAATTTAAGAATGAGCCTTCTTTTTATTTCGTGAAATTTGGTCAAATATTGATTTTATTGCGAAAACAAAATGTTCCTACGTTAAATCCCCATAGACATCTTCACGGAGTGAAGATGTCTATGGGGATTTAACATGGGGGACATTTTTTAGAATTTCAGAAATACTGGACCGATTTTAAAATTTAACTTTTGTTTTCTTAGTTAGATCATTTCCAAGCTATCTAGCTAGGTTTCGGAGCCAATTTCCAATTTTTTTCGTTTTTTTTACCCCTCCCACAACTCGTCTACCCTTTTCCCCCATGTTAAATTCCCATAGAGAAATCAATTTTTCGTAATAAAACCAATATTTGACCAAATTTCACGAAATAAAAAGAAGGCGCATTCTTAAATTTTCCTTTAATTTAATATTATCGAAAACAATATTGTTTTCGATTTGTTTATATGGGCGTACAATTTGGGCAGCTTTCGTGAAACAGACAGTAATACAGTTCATCGTGAGTTAACTGTTTCTGCAGGAGCTATACTGGTCGCAAATCACATAAGCTCCATTTCTCCAGTCACAACCACATTTACTGATTAGTTTGTCCTGGTTTCTGACGAGTTCGACCTTGCGGGAATAGTATTACAGATATAAAACTATTTCCCAATGGCAGAACATTGTGTCGTCTGAATAGGTGATGTACTGTTAGTAGATAACAAGCAACATGTTCGAAATGTCTGATCATTTGCATCACAATGTCCGAGAATATGGAGCAGCTATGCCCCCACCCGCAGACCCCGGCCGAAAAAAAGGGATTGACGACGGGTCATAAGCGTAGAGCACAACTGTGCCCTCTTATCAGGATATATACTGGTCACATAAGGCCAATTGAATCTAGTAGCACGTGGGATACCGATGCGCAGTCTGATCAATTCTCTGAGTTTATTCTGGTCTGCATCGCACGAATGGTTTGAAACACATGACTGGTGGGTGATTATATGAAATTACTTAATTAATAAATGTACATATCAAAATATGTGAACATAAAGGGCATATAATTATTCAACATTAGGGATTGGTCGTGCACCATGCATGCGATATTACATATGAATGACTCACCATGTCTCAAGGATTTATATCTTCTTGTAAACTCGATAGAAGCCTTATTTTCGAATATGTTTTTACCAAACCTGCTCACATCTTCATGTGAAATTAAAACACGCAGGCAGTAGCTAAAAATGGACAACATCTTTAATGACCAATTGGCCATGAATAGTTGTCTGGATCGTTTTCATATTTTCACCAGAAACACGTGCATCAACTTGTCAATCGTGCCAAAAGCTCCGTATCCTTCTATTCTTCGATTCCTCAAACTACAATGCACTGGAAACGTTTTCCACTCAAGATAAATCATTTAGTCTACTTGTCATCCACACACACATAATGCGAATAATTTCAGGACGTTCAGTCCTTTGATATAGATAGTGGGATGGAAACATTAGGGAACAATTGATGCTTTATCGTTCAAAATAAAACCGTTTGTTGAATAGTTTAATTATGCAACAAGATTGAAATCAAAATAAAAGACAACTGCCGTATTTTAAAGGGAATGCTCACTCTGTAACTTAAGTTTTCAATATTTCTTATCACCAACATTATTATGACAGACATTTGAATATCATGTTGTCCATTGTTCATACATCAACAGAAAATCAACTAGAAATGTGGCCTGTTGGCATACGAATGCCCCCGCTGACAGCCAAAGTAAACAGAGGACCAGAGAAGTGTGGATTTGTCACCGCATAACAGAAGACAATCAAAACAATGGGTGTGTGAAATATCAAGCAGATCCATGCAATGCAACTCACATTATATATAATAAGACACCTACCCAAGTTTCGAACGCACCAAGTACATTATGTAAACTTGACCCCGGTCTTAGTGGGGGCAGGACCTTCGTTCAAGGAATCAGAAATTATAAGACATATACCCGAGCATTAAGGTTTCGAATGCACCAATTATGTGACCTTGACCCTGGGCTTAGCGGGGGCGGGATGATCGTGAAATTGTCACAGGACAGTAGAGGACCATTAGAGCAATGTGCGTGAAATATCAAGCAGATGAGCGCAAGAAAACAGAAATCATAAGACAGTTACCTGAGCGGTAAGGTTTCGAACGAACCAAGTATGTGACATTGACCCTGAGCTTAGCCGGGGCGGGACGATCGTGAATTTGTCACAGGGTGGTAGAGGACCATTAGAGCAATGCGTGTTGTGAAATATCAAGCACATCCGTTCAAGGAAACATAAATTATAAGACATTTACCCGGGCGTTAAGGCTTCGAATACACTAAATATGTGACCTTGACCCTGGGCTTAGCGGGAGCACGACGATCGTGGAATTATCACATGGCGGTAGAGGACCATTAGAGCAAAGTGTGTGTGAAATATCAAGCAGATCAGTGCAAGGAAACAGAAATTTAAGACATTTACCCGAGCGTTAAGGTTTCGAAAGCACCAAGTACGTGACCCCGACCGTGGGCTTAGCAGGTGCGGGACAATCATGGATTTGACACAGGGTGGTAGAGGGCCATTAGAGCAATGTGTGTGTGAACTATTAAGCAGATACGTGCAAGGAAACAGAAATTATAAGACAGTTACCCGAGCTGTTTCACAATCAGGGGTACTAACTTTGTCTCACAGACCCACACAATTCAAAGTTGGTATATACAACCACACTGACCAATTTATGTTAATATAGACACTGTCTATCGTGTAGAAAAAATCGTATGATGAAGCTAACAAGACGGGTATCTTACAAGGAAATATTCATTTTATTCACAAGACCATTATGTCATAATGTTTACTGAAACACATTGTATCTTGAATTTGTTTTAATCAATACAACAATATTATCATGTTAGTAGCTGTTTAATTGGCAAGATTTCTACAAAAATGAAGAAAATCAGCACAATACCAGTTATTTTGAGTGAAACATGACTTTTGTTTCTGTTTTCAGTCCATGTCATTAATTGAACACTTGAATACCAGTAATTTAACAAAGAATTTAACAAAGAAAATAATAGTGAAATAATTATAAGATTATGTTGAGAATTGTTTTAGACATTTTCTTCCGAAAAGACATAATTTTTGACACTCAATTAGAAGTCATCTATTGATAGAATAACATGTGAACGCCATAGTTTAACATGATTTTACTTATTATTCTAATTTGTATGATATTTATTAACCACAACCACCATAATACCTCCTAGTAAAAGCATCAGAATAGGTAAATAACAGTACCAAGACTGGCAAATCAGATTAGGTACATATTCATTCAAGTGCACTGGGTATGACAATTGATGTTGACGAAAGTGGATATATCTCCAGTACATGTTGTAGGTAACAAACTTTCAAATGCAATATAGTGTTCATATAGTGTTCATAGTTGATAGAAAGCCCAACCCATGCGAGTCAAGGAGAATTTTCTTCTGACTTCAATAGAAGCCGTTCGTTTATAGAAAGCAAAAATGGGTGGGTATCGGGTTTGTACAAAACCCTTAATTCCATTATATTACATAAGAGTTATGATGGAGTAGTATTTTCAAATTTGTGTTTGAAAAGTTTTTTGTTTACTTTCTACTTTGTGGAGAATGAGCTAAGAAATTTGCTAATACACACTTTATTAGGTGGGTTTATGATAAATATGTTCATCTCATAGTGTTGCATTTACTGTCAACAAGAATATAGTGAAGTATGAATGTGAACGTCCGACGGATTATAGCTAAATTTTAGGGCACGAAAGTGAAACCATATTCCGCAAATCTACATGTATACCGTTAGCTGCAGTGTAGTGGTATAGAGAAACCCACTGCCTGCAAAGCGGAAATCGTGAATCTAGGTATCGGGCAATGTGGGTATATTCACAAGAGAATATGTGGGTATCATGCAGTTTTACGGGGGTGGGGAGGGTATTTTTAGACATGTCTCGCCCGTTCTTAACCCATTACATGTGGTATACGCCAAATTTGAAAAAACAAATAAACAATGTTTATCTCATTTCTCATATATGAGAGCAGCATAGCATTGTGTATTTACATTTTTTTCTGAGAAAAATGTTGAATATTCAGAATGCTAAAGGTCAATCAATATCTTGCCTCCTGTGGCCTAGGGTTATCAAGTGTCATGGAATTATCGAGGGATATACAAATTATCGACATCATTGCGAAACTCCGGTGGACTTGTTAATGCGTGAAAAAGTTCGAAGTTGTGATGGTCAAAAGATCAAGGTCATATTAGGGGTAGCATAGATGTGTGGCATTGTTCCAAGTATGGTGTATTGAAATATTGAAGAAATATATCAAGGGATGTAGAAGTTATGACAGAATTGCGAAACTCCGGCAAACTTACTGATTGTCAAGGTCAAAATGTCAAGGTCATATTAAGGGCATCATCGATGTGTGGCATTTGTCTACAAGTATGCTGTGTTGAAATATTTAAGTAATCCTTCAAAGGATATAGAAGTTATGACAGAAATAAGAAACTACAGAACTTCTTAATGTGCGAAAAAGTCAAAGTTGTGAAGGTCAATAGGTCAATGTCAAAAGGTCAAGGTCATATTAAGGGCAGCATGGATGCGTGGCATGTGTCCACAGGTATGTTGCGTTTAAGCAATTGAACCAATCCTTGAAGGGATATAGAAGTTATGACATAATTGAGAAACTCTGTTGAACTTCTTAATGTGCTGGACACACGGACGGACGGACACATGGACATTGTAATTTGAATAATTATATGCACTTTATGTTCACATAATTTGATATGTACATGCACATTGATTAGTATTAAGTAATTTCATATAATCAATAGAAATAAAAGATAGTATCACCCACCAGTCATGTGTTTCAAACCATTCGTGCGATGCAGACCAGACTAAACTCAGAGAACCCGCTCAAATACGACCGGCTGTGGTTCTGTCTGTGAACACCGCACATAACTGTAGTTAGTGTAAATCCTGATCAGACTGCGCATCAGTATCCCACGTGCTATTAGATTCACTTGGCCTTGTGTGACCAGTAGGAAGGCACACTGATGGTCTCCGCTTATGACCCATCATCGTCAATTCATTTTTTTTCTTTCGGCCGGGGCCGGCGGGCGGGGTCAGAACTGCTCCATATTCTCAGACAGTATAAAGCAAAATGATCAGATATTTCTACATGTTGCTGGTTATATAATTAATCGTACATCACTTATTCAGACGACACAAATGTTATGCCATTGGGAAATAGTTTTATATCTGTAATATTATTCCCGCAGTCGAACTCGTCCCAAACCAAATAAACGCTCATCACTAAATGTGGATGTGACTGGAGAAATGGAGCTTATGAGATTTGCGACAATCATAGCTCCTGGAGAAACAATTAAGCCACGATGAACTGTATTAGGGTGCATGGGTCATGTAACCAACTATGTGGCTGTAACAGGATAAACAGAGCTCATGGGATTTAGTACCAGTGTAGCTCCTCATCAAATAGCACACTTGTGCAGACTGATAACAATCTTTAATGTTTGTAATTGATGGGATGGCAGACAGTGCAGATCATGATCAGACTGTGCGGATGCACAGGCTGATCTGGACATGCAGGTTTTCGCAAAAGCCATACGCTTCATTTCTCCACTCACAGCTACAAATATCTACAACAAGTTGTACCTACAGATAAGGTGGAGTTTTTCAAAACAAATTTCTTCTCATCCTTTCCCACACATCGTCCTACTCGCCTGTTACGTGCTTACCCATTTCTAACTGCCGTATTGCATTAGCCTTGGTACATGACAACGACATGAGGTTAATTACCCGCCCCATATTTGAGTTAGCCACACATTAGTTACCTTGGTAGAGGTACTGGATGTTACCTGTCCCGGTTGGTACCGGTATCGGCTTATAGGGATCGCCCATTTCTTGTTATCACTTCCAAAATATCAAAAAGGTAAATAAGTTTTCTATTCTGAGAACAGAAACTGAAACCGAAGATTGTATTCGTGCACCGAACCATGGTGTTACGAATTACGAATAATACATTATGTCATTAAATCGTCCCACCCTTAGAATACGGAAATACTTGCTATAACTTAAATTTAGTACCAACAAAAGCAAACAAAACATGTATTACACTGAAAAGATGAGGCTAAGTTGTTAGAACTATTTTTTATGGCGTAAGACCCGTGTTTTTAAAACCCGCAAAAAATGTGCTGCGACAGACATATCCTCATTTGCATAAAGGCTGTAAGACCTCAAATTTGGATGTTTGTTGTATAATTCTTCCCTAGTCCTCGAACAATAATACAACTTAACAGTGGTTTTGTATTTGGTAATTCCACAGTGGCTTTATTATTACAAATATCCAGCCAACGTTTTTCTTTGAGAAATAAAACAGTGACAATTGCTACGGAAGATTTGTCATGTCAGTATGTACATGTACATAGCATGCATTCACAGCACGGTGGGAAGTGATCTTCTGGAAACGACAGGAAGGGGCGTTACAATGAGACTGAAGAATGTGAGAGAACTCTTGACACTGGCAGTGTAAAACAACAAGCGATGCTATACTATGTCCTTTAAGGAGTTTAAATTTTGCATCAGTACATGTGCCATGTTGTATCAGTACATGCGCCATGTTGCATCAGTACATGTGCCATGTTGCATAAGTACATGTGCCATGTTGCATCAGTACATGTGCCATGTTGCATCAGTACATGTGCCATGTTGCATCAGTACATGTGCCATGATGCATCAGTACATGTGCCATGTTGCATCAGTACATGTGCCATGTTGCATCAGTACATGTGCCATGTTGCATCAGTACATGTGCCATGTTGCATCAGTACATGTGCCAGAAGCAGAAGCCATCTAATTTCGTTACATTTCATTACATGCAGCCCCACACCCAAAACAGAAGAGAATGTTAGGTAAATTAGTGACAAAGTAAAACAAAAGGAGATGAAAAGAAATAAAACAGTCATGCTACAGTGCTTGCCATACCGGTCTGGAAAACACTATTGACACTTGTCAGACTGATCCAGACACGTACCAGTTAAAAACTCAGAACTCAGTTAAACACATTTTTTAATTCTGATTGCCATAACAGACGAAATGTTGCATTTTAAATTTATTAATAAATAATAAACATTGAAATACTCAAGGTAGCAACTCTGTACGTTTCATACGTTCACTGCCTGTTCCTAGAATTCGCCACATCGTACCATGCTCCAGGCTCTTTGTAACGACCTTCATATCGGTTACAGATAACCATTGTTCCCCAGACAGGTTCTGATTGTATGTTATTATTCGAACGCTAGGGAAGAATTATGCAACCAACATTCAAATTTCAGGTCTTACAGCTTTCATACAAATGAGCATATGTCGTTCGCAGAACATATTTTTAAATTTTTAAAAACATGGGTCTTATGCCATAAAATATAGTTCTAACAAAAGCTTGATCTCCTTTTCAGTGTAATACATGTTTTGTTTGCCTTTTTGTGCTAAATTTATGTCATTGCAAATGTTTCCATATTCTAAGGGTTAACCGCCATATTTGATTATTCGCGATTCGTAACTCTATGGTTCGGTGTACAAATAAAATCTTCGGTTTCGGTTTTTGTTCTCAGAATAGAAAATTTGTTATTACCCTTTCGACATCCTGGAAGTGATAACACGAAATGGTCGATCCCTATAAGCCAGTACCGGAACCATGCAGTACCTATACGATGGGAACTGTAATGCGCAGCTAACGCAAATGTGGGGCGTGTAATTGACCTCATGTGGGGATCAAGTCCCAAGGCTAATGTAACTAGAAATGGACGCTTGTCGACAAGCGCATGTGTATCCCCCTCCCCAGATACACAAGTAGTTTGAAAAAAGGGTGTTCGAGTTATGCTCCGGAGACAAAATCAGTGACGGAAAAACAAAGGGAGATAACTAAAGAATTAGTAAAGCAAGAGTTTTCATTCTTGCGGGACACACCTTTAGGGTCGTGGTCTATGCATGTGTGAAGTTTCATGAAAATATTCCAAAGGGTGTTCGAGTTATGCTCCAGACACGAAATCAGTGCACAAAACAACAAAGGGAGATAACTAAGAAATTAACGACGCAAGAGTTGTCATTCTTACGTGCGACACACCTTTGGGTCGTCTTCTATGCATGTGTGAAGTTTAATAAACTAGAAAAGTGTTCATAGAACACGGATGTCCCACATATCGCTTTGATAATAAATGAGGCCAAATTGCAAGTCAAAATTTTCTTTTACCTGAGCGTTAAAGTTTTTGAAGCACCAAGTATGTGACCTTGACCCTGGGCTTGGCGGGGGCAGGACAAACGTGGATTTGGCACAGGGCGGTACAGGACCATTAGAGCAATGATATGAAATATGCTGCATATCTGAAATATGAACTGATGTGAAAGAAAACTTGATTATAGATTTACCTGAGCGTTAAAGTTTTTGAAGCACTAAGTATATGATGTTAACCCTGGGCTTGGCGGGGGCGGTACGAACGTGGATTTGGCACAGGGCGGTAGAGGACCATTAGAGCAACGCATATATGAAATATGAAGTTGATCCGTGAATGGAAAGAACAATTATAAGATATTTACCTGAGCATTAAAGTTTTTGAAGCACCAAGTATGTGACCTTGACCCTGGGATTGGCGGGGGCAGGACGAACGTGGATTTGGCACAGGGCGGTAGAGGACCATTAGAGCAATGCGTATATGAAATATGAAGATGATCCATGAAAGAAAACAGAAATTATAAGATATTTACCCGAGCGTTAAAGTTTTTGAAGCACTAAGTATGTGACCTTGACCCTGGGCTTGGCGGGGGCAGGATGAACGTGGATTTGGCACAGGGCGGTAGACGACCATTAGAGCAACGCGTATATGAAATATGAAGTTGATCCGTGAATGGAAATAAAAATTATAAGATATTTACCTGAGCATTAAAATTTTTGAAGCACTAAGTATGTGACCTTGACCCTGGGCTTGGCGGGGGCAGGACGAACGTGGATTTGGCACAGGGCGGTAGACGACCATTAGAGCAACGCGTATATGAAATATGAAGTTGATCCGTGAATGGAAATAAAAATTATAAGATATTTACCTGAGCGTTAAAGTTTTTGAAGCACCAAGTATGTGACCTTGACCCTGGGATTGGTGGGGCAGGACGAACGTGGATTTGGCACAGGGCGGTAGAGGACCATTTGAGCAATGCGTATATGAAATATGAAGATGATCCATGATCCATGAAAGAAAACAGAAAGTATAAGATATTTACCCAAGCGTTAATGTTTTTGAAGCACTAAGTATGTGACCTTGACGGGGCAGAACGAACGTGGATTTGGCACAGGGCGGTAGAGGACCATTAGAGAGCAATGCGTATATGCGTGTTCGAGTTATGCTCTGGATACAAAATCAGAGCACGAAACAACAAAGGGAGATAAATAAACAAGAATTCTGCGGAATCAGATGCCTCGCCTTGTCCCGCCTTGACCTCGAGCCTGGGCCCGAAAGCAATTTTCACTGGCCCGAACATATTATACAATTATTGACTAGTGAACCATAGAATATCAGATTATATTCTATGGCTCACTAGTCAATAATTGTTTTATTATATGATAATAGTCTGTATATAGCACTTACGACCTTATGCTACTAGACAAAAATTGAAAAAGAATTTGAAAAAAAAAATGAAAAAAAAAAATGGAAAAAAAAGTTTAAAAATTAAAAATAATAATGCTTGCTACTGGAGCCCAGATTTTTTTTTAATAGTCCTATATTTATCTACATATATCTGCACAGGTCCACATAATGCCACAATATTTTCAACACAGTTTACGGAAATGTAATATAATCATTTACCATTATAAATTACCTGTAAGTGGTCAGTGGTCAGTTGCACATGCTAGCACATGCACAGGTGAATAGTCTGTATATAGCACTTACGACCTTATGCTACTGGACAAAAATTGAAAAATAATTTGAAAAAAAAATGAAAAAAAAAAATGAAAAAAAAAAAAAATGGAAAAAAAAAGTTTAAAAATAATAATGCTTGCTACTGGAGCACAGATTTTTTTTCCAGTCAAATTGAAAAATAATTTGAAAGAATAAATGAAAAAAAATAATGAAAAAAAAAAAAAAAAAATAATAAAAAAAAAAGTTTAAAAATAATAATGCTTGCTATTGGAGACCAGATTTTTTTTTAATAGTCCTATATTTATCTACATATATCTGCAGAGGTCCACATAATGCCACAATATTTTCAACACAGTACCCAATGTAGTGATTTACCTGTATAAATTACCTGGTCAGCAGTGGTCAAGCACTGGACATCTGCACATGCTAGCCCATGCTTAGCACATGGTTCTCCCAGTTTCTATTGTTCTCTCTACAGGTAAGGTGTACAGAGCACACGAGAAAAGGTATACAGAGCAGACGAGAAAACAGGTCTTCATGCATTATTGTCCAGTTTGTAGAGTGCGCAAAACAAAAAAGGGAGATAACTAAAAAATTAGCTACGCAAGAGTTGTCATTCTTTTGCGCGACACACCTCCGGTCGTGGTCTATGCAGTGTGAAGTTTCATGAAAATATTCCAAAGGGTGGTCGAGTTATGCTCCGGACAGGAAATCAGTGAGCGAAAACAAAAAAGGGAGATAACTCAAAAATTAGCTATGCAAGAGTTGTCATTCTGTGCACGACACACCTTACCTTCGGTTCGTGGTCTAATTGAATGTGTTAAGTTTCATAAAAATATTCCAAAGGGTGGTCGAGTTATGGTCAATCAGTGCGCGAAACAAAAAAGGGAGATAACAAAAAATGATTGCAGAGTTGTCATTCTTGTCGCGACACACCTTCGGGTCGGTCATGCATGTGTGAAGTCAGAAATATTCAAAGGTGGTTGTTTTTCTCCTGGGAACGCAGTGCGACAAAAAAAGGGAGATAACTCAAAATTACCTGCAAGATTCTTGTGCGCGGACCACCTTCGGGTCGTGGTCTATGCATGTGTGAAGTTTCATGAAAATATTCCAAAGGGTGTTCGAGTTATGCTCCGGACAAGAAGTGTCTGCGGCGGACGCGGACGCGGACGCGGACGCGGACGCGGACGCGGCGCGCTGTCAAATCCATAGTATCCCCCGACGGAGTCCGGGGGATACAATTAATACGGACGCTAGAAATGTGGTAAGCATGCAACAGGGTCAGTAGGATCATGTGTATAACATGAGAAGAAATTGGTTATGAAGAGCTCGACCTTATCTGTAGGTACAGCTTGTTGAAGATATTTGTGGCTGTGAGTGGAGAAATGAAGCTTATGGGTTTTGCGAAAACATGTATGTCAAGATCAGCCTGTGCATCCACACAGTCTGATCATGATCTACACTGTTTGCCATCCCATCAATGAAACACCCGTCATGCTTCCGACAAACATTATTGATCGCTATCAGTCTACAGAAGTGGGCTATTTGATAAGGAGCTACACTGGTAATAACTCACATAAGCTCACTTTATCCTGTTACAGCCACATACATCCAAATTTGAGGTATTGCAGCTTTTAGGCAAATTAGCACATGTCGGTGGCAGAACATATTTTGAGGTCTGAACTTTTTACACCATAAAAAATAGTTTGAACAACTTGGCTTGATCGCCTTTTCAGTGTAATAAATGTTTTGTTTGATTGTGCTAAATTTATTTTATTGCAAATGTTACCGTATTCTATGGGTGGGATGATTAACCATCATATTTAATTATTCGCGATTCGTAACTTCATGTTTCGGTGCACGAATACAATCTTCAGTTTCGGTTTTTATTCTCAGAATAGAAAATTTAATGACCTTTTCGACATTCCGGAAGTGATAACATGAAATGGGCGATCCCTATAAGCTGGGACCAGTACCAACCGGGACCTCTACGACGGTAACTGTAATGCGTAGCTAACGCAAATATGACCCAGGGGCATGTAATTGACCTCATGTGGTGGTCATGTACCAAGGCTAATGTAATTAATACGGCAGTCAGAAATGGGTAAGCATTCGACAGGTCAGTAGGACGATGTGTTGGATAAGATGAGAATAAACTGGTTATGAAACATTTGACTGTAGGTATAGCTTGTCCAGCATATTTTTGGCTGTGAGTGGAGAAATGAATCTCATAGGTTTTGCGAAAACCTGTGTTTCCTGTGCACTCACACAGTCGGATCATGATTTCCACTGTTGGCCATCCAATCAGTCTACAGAAGTGGGCTATTTGATAAGGAGCTACACTGGTAATAAATCTCATAAGCTCCGTTTATCCTGTTATAGCCACATATTTGGTTGCATGACCCATGCACCCGAATACAGATCATCGTGACTCAACTGGTTCTCCGGGAGCTATGCTGGTTGGAAATCCCATAAGCCCCATTTTTCCAGTCACAGCCACATGTACTGATGTCGTGAGTGATTCCATGGTTTCTGACGAGTTCGACCTTGCGGGAATAGTATTACAGATATAAAACTATTTCCCAATGGCAGAATATTTGTGTCGTCTGAATAAGTGATAAAAACGTTAATAATGTAACCATTAACATGGTCGAAAAGTCTGATCATTTGCTCTATAATGTCCGAGAATATGGAACAGTTATGTCCCCGTCCGCCGGTCCCAGCCGAAAAAAAAGTGATCGACGATGGGTCATAAGCGGAGAGCATCACTGTGCCCTCTTATTAGGATCTATACTGGTCACACAAGGCCAAGTGAGTCTAGCAGCACGTGGGATACCGATTCACGGTCTGATCAGGATTTACACTGATTACAGTGTATGTGCAGGCTGGTCAGGTTCTACAGTGTTCACAGACAGAACCACAGCCGGTCGTATATTAGCAGGTTCTCCGCGTTTATTTTGGTCTGTGTCGCACGAATGGTTTGAAACACATGACTGGTCGGTGATACTATATTTTATTTCTATTGATTATAGGAACATGAAAGTGAATGGGTTTAACGTCCCACCAACAGCTAGGGTCATATAGAGACGGAATCACAGTTTAAAGTCTCATCCGATAGACCAGTGGGATGGAAATACAATGAAAGTATTGTTTTGATGCATAAGGCGAGGTTTGAACTCACATCCTCCAGATTGGAAGTGAGGTGTTCTAACCCACAGGCCACAATCCAGCCCTATTGCTTATAGGAAATTACTTATTAATAAATGTATGTATCATAATATGTGAACATAAAGTGCATATAATTATTCAACATAGGGGATTGGTCGTGCACCATGCATACGATATTAAATATGAATGACTCACCATGTATCAACTATTTATATATCCTTGTAAACTCGATGGAAGCAAACCTGCTCGCCTCTTCATCTAAAATCAAAACACGTAGGCCGTAGCTAAAAATGGACAACATCTTTAACTGACCAAATGGCCATGACTAGTTGTCTGGATCGTTCTAATGTTTTACCAGAAACACGCTCATCGACTTGTCAATAGTGCCAAAAGTTACGCATCTCCTCTTCTATTCTTCAAACTACAATGATCTTGAAACGTTTACCACTCTATATTAATCTTTAGTCTATTTGTCATCCACAAACATATACTGCGAAGAATGTAAGGACGTTCGGTCCTTTGATATAGATAGTGGGAGGGAAACATTAGTTAACAATTGATTTCTTATCGTTCAAAATAAAACTATTGAATATGTTAATGATGACACCAGATACAAATCAAAATAACAGACAACTGCCATATTGTGAAAGGGAATGTTCTGTAACATAAGTTTTCAATATTTCTTATCACCAGCATTAGTACGACAGACATTTCAATATCATGGTATCCATTGTTCAAACATCAACAGAACTTAAAATAGCCACACAGAAATACAATCAAGCACAGATGCGGATTCAAAGCTAACTGTTGAAACTACCATTGTTGTTCACAACTTGAAATATTCTGCATCAAAGGTATAGCATAACATACCACCCATAACGGGTAAACGGGCATTCATTTACGTAAGTGTATACTCATTGAATGTGGTTTGTCCAGGCTATGGCAGAAGGGTGACGGTGTATAACCAGCGTACATTGTATATGGTCAGGATCAGATGCAGTTGTGCAAAGTGAACACATAACAGTTGGACAGTGTAGATCTGTTTTTTATGCAGGGGTGGGTGTAAGTTGATCAGACACGAGACCAGTATGTCATGGCTTGTCACATATAACAGAAAGGATGCAGAGACAAAACGCCAAAACAGATAGGTTTCTAGTGTGTATCTGAACATACATATATTTCTTATGTATCAACTGTTTCAGTCCAGTAAGTTCAAATGTCAATTGTACTTAAAAATGCAGATTTAACAACACTTTGACATTGGGCATGAGGGCTGCATGGGTGGACTATATAATGTGTTTTCCCAATGCTCACATGTATCAAGTGTCCAAATATTGAAGCAATCCGATAAGTAATATTAAAGTTATACCTTGATGACGAAGCTTGTGCAAACTTTTTGACATTTCGGATAACGACGATGACGGAAAAAGCGGTGACTATAGTCTGAAATTGGACTGTGGGCCACATGGCTGGGCTATAGGACGAACATATGGATGATGATAATGAGGTACAGTATTCCATTAATCGCCCCCCCCCCCCCCCCTTCACTGGATGAATGGATAGCTATCAATGTGAGGAAGTTTGGTAAAGATATGAATAACTGATCAGGAGATATTCAACATTTGGACGTATGTTCAAATCTGTTAACACTAAGGTGAAGGTCACCAAGGTCAACGTGAGCCAAAGTATACTGGTAGATATCCATTAATGTGAAGAAGCTATTGATGAAGTTTTGAGACGATCCTACTATAGAGATATTCAACATTTGGACTACGTTCAAAATTAAAATTGTTGACACCAAGGTTGATGTCACCATGGTCATGGTCGGAGATATTCATCATTTGGATGTATGTCCAAAATTATGGACATGAAGGTCAAGGGCACCAACCAAGGTCAAGGGTCAATATCACGGAATGACACTAGATGGATAGCTATGAATGTGTGGAAGTTATTGATGAAGTTTGGTCATGATCCGACTATACAGATATTCAACATTTGGACGTACGTTCAAAATTATTGACACCATGGTTGAGATACCACTGGTCATGGTCACCCGAATGACATTTTGGATGTGATGTTTTGTAAGAATCTCGCTAATAAATCAGGAGATATTCAAGATTCAGACGTATGTCCAAAATTGTTGACAACAAGGTGAATGTCAATAAGGTAAAGGTGAGCCAAATTACACTGGTAGATATCCATTAATGTGAATATGTTATTGATGAAGTTTGGATATTCATCATGTGGATGTAAGTCCAAAATTATTGACACAAAGGTTAAGGTCACCAAGGTGAAGGTCAATGTCACCCAAATGCATTCAGCATTTGGATGCATCCAAAATTATAGACAACGGTTAACGGCACCAAGGTGAAATATCAACAAACCTATTTTTCTCACACTTGTGCAACTTGT